>CM038218.1:39892427-40282427 GCA_021442155.1 Cymbidium sinense
CCTACATTTTCCTTATAAATAAGAAGACATCATTTTATGTTCGTATTACAAGAATTAAAGTTATATTTCCTCACAATCAAAATATAATGAAATATGCTCCAGTAATAATAAATTCTATTTTATTTATTGAATGAACTTATATAAAATTTTGTGCATTTTTATATATATTAATTTATTTTTTCTGTCTTTTGTTCTTTTCACTCTCAGATTTAAATTAGGTTTCATGTATTTCCCAACAAAATGCAGCAGATTATATGGTAATAGGCGTGCATGCATACTCCTGCTATTCAGAAAATAAGCATATCTAAATTGTTTCCAATTTTAATATGCATAATTAAATTATATATATATATAATAATAATAATAATAATAATAATAATAGTAGTAATAATAATAATAATAATAGTAATAATAGTAATAATAATAATAATAAATGATATACCTTTAAATTCAATGATTTACACTCCTAACTTTATCAAATCAATATCATTATCTCTTAGAGTTGGTGACTAGAATTTATTATCATTGGGACAAATGTAGAGGAGGAAGTAAGAAGACCCAAGGGTCATTAATTGCCCGCCTTGAAATATAAAATTTTCTTTAATAGATTATAAAATAAATAAATAATTTTCTTCTCTAAAAATTATTTTTCCTAATACTTTAAAAAGAAATAAAAATATTTATAAAATAAATTTGCTCACCCTCAAAAAAAATACTAAACCCATCCTTCGACCTATAAGATATAATGTAAATTATGAGAATTTTTTTGGAGAATTTATAACTTCTCCGCAACATAAATCCTTATTATTTTTGACATAGTGAATTATTCCCCTTAGTTTGGTCTTCACTATATGCTTTCATGGGACAAATTATATTTCCATCCAAATTTTGTCAATATCTTTGAGGACTAATCTTAATTAGACCATTTGGAACAGTTAATTACCAGATTATAAATGCTAAAGAGCATTATGCCAATGTGAATACGATACTTATAAGAAAACTTCAACCTGAATATTATTTTAATCAGATCGGAACCTACCAAAAACTGACAAAATGGCCGGTTCACGTACATTGAAAGACTGGTTCATAATTGAATCAATTGGACCAGTCGGCTTAATCTGATTTTTAAATTTATAATGAAACATCAAAATAATGACAAAATTAACTAAAACTGACAAAATCATAACCAATATTTACTGTTTTGAATGGAAAACATTTGTATCAATATATCTCGCTGTAATTTGTATCAGAATCATAAGATAAAATCTTCAAAATGCAAGACAAATGCACGAAGATATTTAAATGAAAACAAAAAACAACTCAACAGATCAATTTTTATATCTTAAAAAAAGATATAAATGTGTTGAAACAGTATTATTTATTTTTCATTGTACTTCGTTCAGTTACGTATTGCTATTGAACTTTCATCACATCGCTTTCATAGCACAAACCCTAAAAATAAGCACTGATAAATTTTGAATAATTGTCTTTCTGCCATTTCAAACCTAAAAACTAGCTTGTTTGAAATAGATTTTTTTTAAAAGATTGCTTTTAGCACTATAAATTGAAGTCCAAATCAACCAAAAAAAATTTTTTTTTATAAATCTTTGAAATCTTCAAGCTAGGAGTCGAAAACAGGTCTCATCAAATATCTCAATCACTGAAGAAAATTGCAGCCATACATTTAAAATGTAAAACACCTCACTGAAGCATTAATGCAATAAAGACCAGAAATTAACTTTAATGATACTCGTGAAAGGGAGAAAATATTACATGCGGAGTCTCTGGATGTAGTTTTATATATGGACTTCAATCACATTCGGATACGTGACTTAATTATTCTTAAATTTTATTCAAAATAGCATAAAAATTTATTTGGAGTCATGTGTCCGAATTTAATAATCATACTTTACTCGCTAATATTTTCTTCGTGAAAGGACGTTACTAAAACTAATAAATAGAGTCGTAAGACTGTGGGTCCCGTCGGTGAAGGGTTTTGCTCTCACCGTAGTGATGCACGTTCGAGGCGCATGGGTACATGTAGAGGTGCAACCGAGTCGAGTCGAGCTCAAGCCGTATTGAACTTGAGCACAACTGCAGAGCGAGCTCGACTGAAAGCACATAAACCAAGCTCGAACTCGGCTCGTGTACAGAAAATTAAGCTCGAGCTTGACTCAAATTACTGGGCTCGTTTAGAAGCTCGAGCTTGGCTCGTTGAGTATCTTGCTATCGAGTGAGAAAAAATTTGAAGCCAGGAAGATGAGGGAACTCAAACCGAGAACCGAAGCGGAGGCAGAATGAGAGAAAGGAGAGTCGAGACTTGAGAGCTGGCCGAGCGGCGAAAGCATTCAGAGACGAGGAGCAGCTTTGGAATAGCAGTGCACTCTAGCACCGATATAAGTTAGTCTAGAATGTGAAAGCTGTCAAGTCGGGGTTAATATCCTCATATCCGCGAATGACACTAAAACTTCCGCTAACTCGAGCTCGAGCTCTTAATATCGAGCCTTTTGAGCTCGAGCTCGAGCTCGATCTCGAAATGAGCAGAGATTTAATTGAGGAATACATGTGAGTAAAACTCTTTTTAGGTACGTCGTTTAGTTTATATGGCTTAACATTTCAAAAAATAAATAAATAATAAATGAAGTTAGGAAAAAAGTCAACATCTTGGCAATGGATAAGACCAGTATTAAGTCAGCTGAAACACAGGTAATCAGTTTGATAAGAATGCTTACAAAATAATCACGTTTATATGTCTCTGTCAAAACTCAAAAGTCTTTAAAGCAGCTAAAGAATTTTCTTAAAGTATACAACGGGAGAATTCTCTGTGTTGTCTGATGCTTCTCAAGTCCTCACGAATAGAATATTTCAATGACAAGGAAAGCTTTAAAGCAGAAAGATGAATTTTCCTCATATGCGAAATTCAAATAAGAGGAACAGTCTATTTATTTATTTATTAAAGTAATTTCAGTCAGGCTATTCTATGACAAAACAAATTCCACCAAAACAGAAATTTTTTTCTTAAAGCTAAAAAAAGTTTTTTAAAAGCAGTAAAGAAAAAGCTGCTGGGAAAAGAGTAACTAAAACTAAAGAAAATTTACATATTTACACATATAACACAATTTCTATGTATTTGCATGCTTAATATCTGTAGTTTAATATCTACATTTATGACAATTTAACTATGCATGAAAAGATGAATTCACTATTAAAAAAAGTATTAATATGGTATTTTTGATGTGAACATAAAGATTTGAATGTTAGGCACATAAATATTAAAATTTAAATGTTAGAAATGTAAATATATTTGAATTATTCTTGCTTTCATTAAATTCACAGGTTGTAAGTCACCTTTTAAAATTAGCAACCAAAAACAGAAAATCAGAAGTAATATTTATGACAAATTCATTTAAAACAACAAACATCTGGATATTGAGAATAAAGCCCTTTTAATGTCATGAAAAATTGGATTTTGTTTGCCCTTTCAATAAATAGTCTTCACCCTTGTTATTAATAGCAGAACTAATGGTGTAAAAAATAATATTTTAGGGGAGATTACAGCTGATGTGCAGCGAGATTAACAACAAAGAAGTCCATTTAGCGTATGATTATTATTAGCTGAGATGTAATGCCTTGCAGGCTAACAAAAATCCATTTTGCACTCAAAATAATTAGATAAAATCCTAGAGTTTCTTACTCTAAATTCTCTTTTCTCTTCTTAAATCATTGTTCTCTTTCTTGTTGATCATTCTATGGGTTCTTGCGTCTAAAACCAATGCGATGAAGTTTTTCTTCCTTGTCGATTAGTACATACTAATTAAAGAACAACAGACAATCGAATTAAAACTCAAGAAAAAATCACGCACTAGAAAAGTTTCCACTATATGTATCTATTCCAGACAAAGACTTCCGGTGGGATTTTAAATACAGAGAGGAATAACATAACAATGGTTTGTAATTTGATTAGATAATCCCTAGATCTGTTATAATTAGTGATGGTATTGGCGGTGGTTGATGGCAGAGTGCGATCTTGCTTGAGGATCTTGCTTGAGCTCTCTCTTCCTTCCTTTTCCTCTTCTTCCTCGCTCGACTCTTCCTTTTCTTGTTTGTTTCTTCCTTCTTTCTTGGACTCTTTCTTCTTCCTTGCTCGACTCTTCCTTTTCTTCCTTGCTTGACTCTTCCTCTTCTTTCGACTCTTCCTTCTTCTTACTTGACTCTTCTCCTTCCTTCTTCTTCCTCTTCCTCTACCTCCTTTCTTTACTTGTTTTCTCTTCTTCTTTTCACTTCACTCCTCTTGTGTGAAGAATGAAGGTCTATTTATAGATGGGAGGAGCATTCTTAATTCATGTAAAGACCACTCGATACTCGATGATTCCTTCGATCATTTGATGTATTTTGATTTGGATGCCCAAATGAAGTCAATTATGAGATCTTGGCTCGTTAGATCCTCGTGACACTCGATTTGAATATAAACACTCCATATTCGAGCTTTTGGGATTTAATTGATATCCCAAAGATTCCATGATATTTAGTCTTGATCTCTCGGTTTAAATCAATCATATACTTTTCAAGATTTGTCTTTTACGTATTTTGAGATATCAGTTCTAGTGTCATCCATTGATAGTTATAAATCTAGCAATCATCATAAATGAATTTCAAGTAGATCATATAAATCTTTTTTCATAAATAAAGATCATGGTCGATAGACGATAAGATTCAAAATGGAGAATTTCACCAATTGCAAGGATCGAACAAAGAAAAGGGCATTGCTTTTCATCCTTCCAACAAATTATAGATCTTATCCATAAAGCACTCGATGCTTGATATAATCAACTTGAATCCAATAATGGAAATACCAAGATGTTTAAGAGGGTTGATAAAATTGTTGCTCAAAATAGGGTTCAGATTATAGTGATTGGGGAGTATTTTTTTTTTCGAGAAATATATATAGCTTGTTTATGACGTTAATATAAAGCTAAAATTTTTTTTGTGAAAGTTATCAAGAAAAGATCTGAGAATGTAGATGTTAGATTGACTTTTCTTTTCAAAAGTAAGTAAATCATTAATGGGAGATAGTAATATTACCAAAGGATGTACTATTTAAACACCAAAAGCATTAAGGCCGTCCAGTTAAGTAGAAAAAACACAAACAACAAAATAGAAAAGATATAGAATATGATCAGTGATATTATTAATTAATGACTTGAAATTTTCCGCCAAGTTTCTTACTAAATATATTGCCTGTTAAAATTTTTTGCTATAAAATTCACCTTACTATAACTCTATAAATAACAAGAAAGAAAATAAGAGGTGTACTAACAAAAGAAAATAAGTTTGGTGAGAGATTTGTGATAGTTTGAACTATGAGTTTTGCAAGAGATTTTGTGTTCGGTGTTATCGTTGATTTCCTTCTTTTGATAGTGATGTTATGTTTCGCCTCTCCAGTGGTTTTTCTAGTTTACGGTTTTTCATGTAAATCTTTTATTCTTTTTTTGTGTTTGTAAGATCTATCTTATTTGATGATGAATAGTATTTTTTTTAATAAATGATATCAGAGCATGATGTTTCTTTGAATCTTTCATGCTTGTCGCATGTAAAATCGATGTTGTTCATCATTAATTTCATTTGCGAAATCGATTGCAATATTATCTCGCTTTCTTCTCGGAGATGTCCACAATGAAGTAAAACTTCTAGAAACTAGAATGATCTACCCATTTTATTTTATGACAAATCATGATGAGAGATATATTGGTTCAATTAGATTTAAAGGATACTTTGTGCAGCATAGATCACATGCTGTGAAAATTATCAGTTGAAGAAAAGATTAAGATGAATAAGAAGGCAAAATCTCATATTCGTCTATATTTATCAAATGAGATCTTACAAAATTGTTTGAAGGAGAGCACCACTACTGATTTATGGCAAAAATTAGAGTATATATGTATTAGAAAAAGTCTTGCAACAAAGCTACTTGAAATAGAGGTCATACTTTCACCGCAGGGCAGAGAACTTGAATATGAAGACTCCCCACATTGAGTTCAAGAGCAACATCACTGACCTGGAGATGATCGAGGTGAAATACAATGATAAAGACTTTATATATATATATATATATATATATATATATATATATATATATATATATATATATATATATATATATATATATATATATATATATATATATATATATATATATATATATCTTTGACATACTTGACTAATAATTAGTAATATAATCCAATTTATGAATAATCTAAGGGAAGAGCACATAGAGGCCATGCATAGTATTTTGAAGTATCTAAAGTTGACTCCAAAAAAGGGTTTGATGAAAAAAAAACTGAAATTGAGAGATAGAAATCTACTATGATGTAGATTTATCTGATTCTATTATTGATCAGAGATCCACATCCAGATATTGCTCTTATATGGGAAAATTAACTATCAAAGTAAGAAATAATTTGGGATCCAAAAATAGTGCAAAAGCTGAATTTCATGCAATGGCTCATTGCATTTGAAATGGAGTTTGGATCAAAAAAACTTGAGAAACTTGGAATTAAAATCAAAAGGACAATGAATCTTCTAGGTGATAATCATTATACTGAAAGCTGAATTTTGTACATTGTATCGACTTCAATCTGTTCGAAACAATTAGACATTGTTTTCAAATGGAGAATGCACCCATGATAGCATACAATTACTTAAATTTCATGACAATATTAGTGATGTAGAGAGTTTGAATCAAATATTATCAGCATATCTCTGAAACAAAATATGAAACCTGCAATAAGAATTAGCAGTCACACATTCAAAAGATGAAGTTAGCATTATAATTAAGGAATATTGTTGTTTCCAAAGTAAACTAAACTTTATGTTAATCAAACGTTCGCATTTTCTTCTCATTCTACATTCTTCACCCTAGCCCCAAAATAAGCCATTCCCTCTACCATTCCCTCCTCCTAATGAATCTATCAAAGCTTGACTATTAGACCATTAACTCACCATTTTCAGCTTCTTGCATTCTCAAAACTGAACATAATAAGGAGGTGGCTACAAAAAAGTAGATTTTCCATGATTAGAAGTAACATTCTCTAATTCTTATAACATCAATTTCTTGTGCTATGAAAGTGCAAGATTTACAGGAGAGTTTAGGAGTTATGTACCTCGTACAGCCGGTGCTACAAGAAAATATGGCCAAGAAGCAACAAGACAATCATCATAGAAACAACAAAATAATCATCAAATAGTTGGGGAAATTGAAACAATCACAGAAGGACCAATACTATCTAATCAAGTTTTTCATTACCTCAAGAGCCGAGTTAAAGAAGTCTCGTATTGATCATTCCATCACTTTTAATGACTCGGACTTAGAAGGACTTAGAAGGAGTCCATGTTCCTCTTCAAGATCCACTTGTCATTAGCGTAGAAATCTGTGACACATGCTATAATGTTAAGAGAATTTTGATTGACAATGGAAGTTCTGTTGATGTCTTATTTTACTCCACATTTTTTAGCATGGACCTCCTTAGGGAAAAGCTCCAACCTGCTGCAGGACTATTGTACGGGTTTGATAATCGCCCTATGCGAGTAGAGGGGACAATCACCCTTCATGTTGTCCTTGGTGAATTACCTCGACAAGTGACTCATTTAATCAAATTCATGATGATCAAGTCAGATTCGGCATATAACGCTATCTTTGGAAGGACCCCCTCAATCAATTTGGTCATCACTTTGATTTTCTTAAGATGAAGTTTCCAACCCGTTGGAGTTGGGGTGAATGCATCAGCGATGTTGATCTTACCGACAAATCAATACGCCTTCATGACTTCTTGACGCCGAAGATTTTAATTTTGATGAAGAAGTACCCCAGAAATCTTTTCCTGTAGAAAACTTGCTCTCTGTTGTATTATCAGATGACCAACCACTACGATTACAAGTGGGATCCCCTCTCAAGAACAAAGGGAAAATACATAAACTTCTTTGAAATCAATACCTCTTGCTTGAGTCCCGGATATGCGGGTCGACCCTAATGTGATCATGCACTCCCTCAAGATTGATCCAACATTCAAACCGATCATCCAAAAGAAGCGAAGTTTTGCACCTGATTGCCTCCAAGCTATTGAACAAGAAGTTAACAAGCTCTTAGAAGCGGGATTCATACGAGAGGTACATTACCCTACATGGCTAGCAAATATTGTCATGATTAAGAAAATAAATGGAACATGAAGAATGTGTATTACTCGACCTTAATAAGGCTTGCGAAAGATAGTTTTCCTCTTAATTGATCAATTGGTTGATGCTATGTCACATCAAATGCTAAGTTTTTTGGATGCTTACTCGTTACAATCAAATAAAATGGACCCAACGGATGAAGAAGCTACAACATTTCAAACATATAAGGTTTATCTTATTACCAAGTTATGCCATTTGGGTTAAAAAAATCTTGGTGCTACAATCAATGACTTATGAATAAGGTTTTAAAGACATATTAGGCACTGATGGAGGTATATGTGGATGACATGTTAGTGAAAAGCTTGGAAGAATCACAACATATTTCGACTTAGAAATATGCTTTAACCTTCTTGACGTTATAACATGCGACTCAATCGACCAAATGTGCTTTTGGGGTTACGTCGAAAAAATTTCTTGGATTTATGGTAACCGTGGGATAGAGGCCAACCAGAAAATCAAAGCTCTCAAAGATATGACTCCTCAAGAATATTAAGAAAGTTCAACATTTGAATGGAGAATTCTTTGCGTTATCGCTTCAGCCTTGGGGATACTTGTCATTCTTTAAAATATTAAAGAGCTAAAAATAATAATTTTGATGGGTGATGAATGTCGATCCTTTTGAGCAACTAAAGGAGTATTTAGCATCTTCACCCCTACTATCTAAGTCTATCCAAGCAGAGATGATATACTTATATCTCGCAATCTCTTCCTACGCGATAAGCTTAGTTTTAGTGCGAGAAGAAAATGGGATACAATAACTAATTTACTATGTCAGCACAATTTTCTCTGATATAGAAAGTCGTTATCCACTTGCAGATAAGGTTGCTTTAGTTTTCTCAATGAAATTGTCCATACGCTCAAAGCGTCCATACTTTAAGCTCATTCGGCGTTTACACTCATTTACCATTAAGGGTCATCCTACGAAACCGAAGCATCGGGAGGTTAATTAAATGGTCTAGAATTGAGAATTTGATATAAATTTTCTACCTTGGCTATAAAGTCTCAAGTACTCGAGACTTTATATGGAATGGCACCCAACTCGGAGGAGCTATCTCGCATGCCTTTGTCTCCTCAATGGACCCTATGTTGATGGAGCTTGAAATCAGCGTGCGGGAATCTTACTTATTTCCCCTGAGAATACCTTAGAGTATGGACTTAGCTAAAATTTAAGCAATAATATATGGTGAATATGAGGCTCATCCAGGTTGAGACTTCGCCATTGATTGTGAAGCTCAAGACTTAGTAATCCACACTCTCTCTTGTCACCTCCCAAGTTGAGGAAACTTTAATACTCATAATCCTCGGATAATATCTCCACTTGGTAAAGTCTCTTCTTGCCCATTTCAAGACACATCAAATCATTCACATCTTGAGAGAAGAATACTGGTAGCTTGCTTGCTACATCTGGAGATCTATTTAAGAGAAAGCATGTTGAAGAAATATATTTTCATAGCATCCTAGAGTCGTGGGTAATACAAGCAATTAATGAGATAAAGGAACATTAGTGGATGGACCATCCTCTTTTCTACAAGAAAGAATAATTCTTGAAGACCCAACTTTTAACTCATCTTTGAAGACAAGCTTCAAACTTTCTTTGTGAGGTGAACTATATAAGCAGCTTTCTCTGGGTGTACCTCAAATGCCTCTCTCACCTTGAGGGATTATGCATTAAGAGAGGTTCACTCGGGGATATGTGGAGAACACTAGGAAAGAGCTAGCCCTTAAAATTATAAGGCAAGGGTTCTATTGGCTGATGAAACAAGATGCCTTGGAGTTCACAAAAAAAATGTAAGTTGTCAGTTGCACTCTAACCTCTCTCACATGCGCATATAGAGCTCTCATCCCTTCAAAGCCCGTGGCCTTTTGCTCAATGGGGAATTGATATCATGGGACCTTTTTCGATAGCATCAGGGCAACGAAAGTTTATCATTTTAACCGTCGACTACTTCACTAAATGGGTGGAAGCCGAACCACTCGCTAAAATCACGGAGCCAAATGCTAAATAATTTGTTTGGAAAAATATAGTATGTTGATTCGGTCTTCCTGCAAAGATCATCACTAACAACGAAACCCAATTTATTGAAAAAGTCTTTATGTCATTTTATAAAGATCTTCATATTCTTGCTACGGTTTATAACATCCTCTAAGGCGAAGCTATGAGGACTATACTCAAAGGACTAAAAACACGTCTTGAGAAGGCTGGGGGGCAATGGGTTGATGAGCTTTCTAATGTTCTTTGGGCTTACCGCATTACATCGCCCATCCTGATTGGTGAGACACCATATAACTTGTGTTTCGGCACAGAAGCTATTATACCAGTAGATATCAGGGTTCCAAGTCCAAGAGTTCAATTATTCGATCATGATGGTAATGAAGAAAAACTCAGCACCTGGACCTACTCCCCGAAACTCGTGACATGGCCTACTTCGGACTGCTTCCTATCACCAAAGGGTAGCTCGTCACTTCAACAGAAGAGTAAAACCTCATCCCATATCTGTCGGTGACTTGGTCTTACGAAGTCTCAAAGCTACAGGCAAAGGCCCTCAACGTAATAAACTCTCACCTCTTTGGGATGACCCATATGTGGTTATAGCTATGGTGAAACCAGCAACTTTTACGCTCAAGGATCCAGAGGGAAAAACTTTACCTCGAACTTGGAACACTGAGAATCTCTGAAAATATTATCAGTAATTCTTATTGCATAATTATTGCAACTTTTATTTTATCTCGTTTGTCATTTCCTCTTCATGTAGTCGATACCACTTAGTGGGGTAAAGACTTACTGTTGTTGTCATCATTTCTTCTTGAAACTCATATCCGTGTTAAAATCATCTTATGATTGTATCACCAAACTTATCAGAGTAATGAATTTATAGCTTTTTTCTTACAAGCTTGTTTCTTCTTCATTTAATCCTCCCACTTGAAATATACAACTCACGTTGTATCTCGTCGGCATAATCAATCCTAAGGGGACTTGATCAGACCTCTTCTATACAGGTAAGAAGTCAAGTACACTTTGGCTAATACCTAAGATAGGTCAAAAGGTCCTTGGTGGACATCCCGCGACCTCTTCCATATATGTTAATGTCATGTCAAGATAAGTCAAAAGGTCCTTGGTGGACATGACTCTATAGGTTAACATCAAGTAACTTTGACAAACAATATTGGTCAAAATTCTCTGGATTCAATTCAACCTCATTCAATAGGTTAGCGTCGCCGAATAATATTCCTAATTACCAGGTAAAAACAAAACAAGACCATATCATCTAAAAAAAATTCATTGATAGCATTAACATGATGATATAAGAAAGAATCAAGATTCATACACAATAACAATACATAGATAAAAAAATGCATCCTCAAGTGATGCTACATCATATCATTGGTGATATCACATCCTCTCACTCACCGGAGATGCTCCCTTGGACTCACTCTCAACTCCTTCATCTCCGAATCGACGAAGAGTCTTGAGATACTTGGCGGGAGATAGATCCTTATACTTGTCTTGCGATACTTGTGGATCCTTTTAGGAACCCTCGGATGAAGCCCTCCTAAACATTGGTGCTCCAATCCTTCACTTCAACATCAAGAATATGATTACGAGCTTCGAACATGGTCTTGATGGTGATAAGCGGAGTTCTTAAAGTCTTTCCGCCTTCAGGAGATTTCATTTCTTCGCTTTATATACTTCTTAGAAAGATCTTATAATGCTTTCTTCTCGGTTGAGCTCTCTTCTCCTGCAAGTGCCTTGAGTCTTTTCTCTTTCGCGAGTCTCTCACCTCACCTCAATTCATCACGAGTGTGCTCCACCTCCCTAGAGAAGAGAAGTCGACATGTTTGCTGGGTTCATACGCGCAGTTAGTGATCCTCCAAAGTCGCCACTTCTTTGGCCTTAACACTCATCTTTCTCATCCTCGTCTTGCAGATATTTTACCTTCACAAATTCATTATTCCACTGTCTAAAGAGACACCCAAATGTTTAATATTTGTTTATTATAAAAAAATCATCACAAATATTACAAAGAAAGAAGGAGGAAATGATGAAAAGAAGAAAGAAGGAGACAAGCATTACCAATTCATCCTCGTTGGCCTTGCATATGTGATTTAACACCTCTCTTGAATATCGACTGAAAAAAGAACTCCCCATCATGAGTTGAAATAACTAAACTCTTGGGGGAGTAGGACATCTTCTTCTAGATATCGGCGTAGTCACTTATCTTCTTTTTTCTTTAGGGAAGAAACATTGCCACCAATTATTGTGGACTTCTTGAAAGAACCCATGAATATGAGGAGACCTTTCATCACCTTTACTTGACCTCTTTAGAAAGAATGAGATCTCCTGGATGGAAAGGCCAACCTTGAACATTCTATCTTGTATATTTGCTAATGTGTAACTCATGCTAAGCTTCATCAGAATATTAAGAGTTGCCAAGATCTCATTCTCTTCAATCAACAATGGATCTGGAAGGTCATTCAATCTTCCCATCTCTTAGGAAGGCCCACTCATTTTTCACAAAAAAAGAATCATTAGACCAATTTTAAATGGATCCATGCTGAAAATTATATAATTCTTTATAGCGATAAAACATCCACGCATCACAGAATCACATTATTAGTATTTGATGTTCAAAGTAACGCTCTCTAAAAAAAGATAGTCAAACCAACGATGACCACTAAAGCTCGAAATGAAAATTGTGACAAAGCTACACCATATATTTTGAAGATCTCAATCGGAGCCAAAGGGAATCGCGGTCGCACGAGAATCATCTCGAAGCGAAAAATCTCGGTGGAGGTGAGCGGTCCGATTTTTTTTAGCAATGACCACTAACTCATTAGGGAAGTAAAATTTTCATACAAAGTTAAGGTGTGAAGGTTTATTATACTACTATAAGTTTTTTGGCACGCAACAAGACACATGGCTCCAAATAAAATTTAGTGCTATTTTGAATAAAATTTAAGAATAATTAAGTCACGTATCCGAATGTGATTAGAGTCAAATATAAAAAATTATATCCGGACTCCGCATGTAATATTTTCTCCCTTTCACGAGTGCCATTAAAGTTAATTTCTCGTATTTATTGCATTAATGTTTCGGTGAGATATTTTATATTTTAAATGTTAAATGGGTGCAATTTTTTTCATTGTTTGAGATATTTGATGAGAGCTTTTTTTGACTCCTAGCTATAAGATTTCAAAGATTTTTTTTGTTTTTTTTTTTTTTGGTTGATTTGGACTTCAATTTATAGTGCTAAAAGCAATTTTTAAAAAAATCTATTTCAAACAAGTAGTTTTTATGTTGAAATGGCAGAAAGACAATTTTTCAAAATTTATCAGTGCTTTTTTTAAGGGTTTGTGCTATGAAAGCGATGCGGTGAAAGTTCAATATCATTTTTCTTTGATAATGTAGTCATATTTAAAATAAATAATACTGTTTCAACACATTTATATCTTTTTTTAAGATATAAAACTTGATCTGTTGACTTGTTTTTTGTTTTCATTTAAATATCTTCGTGCATTTGTCTTACATTTTGAAGATTTTATCTTATGATTCTGATACAAATTAGAGATATATTGATACAAATGTTTTCCATTCAAAACAGTAAATATTGGTTATGATTTTGTCAGTTTTAGTTAATTTTGTCATTATTTTGATGTTTCATTATAAATTTAAAATCAGATTAAGCCGACGGTCCAATTGATTCAATTATGAACCAGTCTTTCAATGTACGTGAACCGGGCATTTTGTCAGTTTTTGGTAGGTTCCGATCTGATTAAAATAATATTCAAGTTGAAGTTTTCTTATTTTTTTAATTTTGCGACACCCTGTCCGGTTATGGATTCTAAAGCGGTTCGGCTTAAATTGAGAAGTTGGTTTTTGAATTCTTATTTGCTTTTAAGACGGCCCACGGGCGGTTTCAGTTTTGGTCGTTTACCATTTCTCCTGACGATTTACCTTTTTTCCTATCACCATCTAAAAGTGCGGTTTTGGGAAAAAAAACTTTTGTATTGTGGATTTTTCAAAACAAAAGAAATTCAAAAGATTTCCTTTAAGCTGCTTATAAATATATTCACATTGGCATAATGCTCTTTAGCATTTATAATCTGGTAACTGTTCCAAATGGTCTAATTAAGATTAGTCCTCAAAGATATTGACAAAATTTGGATGGAAATATAATTTGTCCCATGAAAGCATATAGTGAAGACCAAATTAAGGAGAATAATTCACTATGTCAAAAATAATAAGGATTTATGTTGCGGAGAAGTTATAAATTCTCCAAAAAAAATCTCATAATTTACATTACAACTTATAGGTGGAAGGATGGGTTTAGTATTTTTTTTTAGGGTGAGCAAATTTATTTTATAAATATTTTTATTTCTTTTTAAAGTATTGGGAAAAAAATTTTATAGAGAAGAAAATTATTTATTTATTTTATAATCTATTAAAGAAAATTTTAGATTTCAAGGCGGGCAATTAATGACCCTTGGGTCTTCTTACTTCCTCCTCTACATTTGTCCCAATGATAATAAATTCTAGTCACCAACTCTAACAGATAATGATATTGATTTAATAAAGTTAGTGATGTAAATCATTGAATTTAAAGGTATATCATTTATTATTATTATTATTATTATTATTATTATTATTATTATATATAATTTTATTAGTTCAATTATGCATATTAAAATTGGAAACAATTTAGATCTGCTTATTTTCTGATAGCAGGAGTATGCATGCACGCCTATTACCATATAATCTGCTGCATTTTGTTGGGAAATGCTTGAAACCTAATTTAAATCTGAGAGTGAAAAGAACAAAAGACAGAAAAAATAAATTAATATATATAAAAATGCACAAAATTTTATATAAGTTCATTCAATAAATAAAATAGAATTTATTATTACTGGAGCATATTTCATTATATTTTGATTGTGAGGAAATATAACTTTAATTCTTGTAATACGAACATAAAATGATGTCTTCTTATTTATAAGGAAAATGTAGGATACTTAAAATTATAACAAAATTTTAAAATAATTTTTGTAAAATAATTCGTGGATTTTGAATTCAAAAAATAATTAACCTCCACAATATAATACATATATCTTGGCTTATTTTAACATTATTCCAATTGAAAGAATAAAGTGCGGTTAATTTTCGAACTGAATCCTCTCAAATATCGTAATGGTAAAATCAGTACATGCTTTGATGAATGTTATAGCATAGATTAGTAATATCTCACAATATGTTGGGTGATCATTCCAAAAAAAAATAAATAAATAAAGGGTGCCGTCATGGAATGGGTGAAACGAGCTTCTCTCTCTCTCTCTCTCTCTCATATTGATTTCATTAAAATTTTGTGGAAATATCTTAGTTCAATAAAAAATTGTTCTTATTTCTAAAGTTTATTTTCTTTCTTGCACCATTAAAAGTTTGAAAGATTTGCAGGGAAGAGTTTGTGCGTTTCAGCTCAAACTTTTAGGCCTTGCTTTAGTGCTTGTTGAGAAAGAACATAAACAGATATAATATGGTAAATTAAATTTGTTGATGTTAAAATGGTGTCTGCCTTAATTTTTGTGCGGCATAAGATTTATTTGATATATTTATTATATATTTTATTTTTTTATTTTTAAACACAAATAAGGTTATTTTAAAAATACTTGAAATAGTTTTAAATATTTTAAGTATTTTAAATAATAATAATAATCATTAAATATATTTTACTTTGAAACAAAACAAAATATAAATATAAAATATAAAATAAATAACATAATAATCCCAAACAGCCCCTTATGTATTCTACAAAATTTTAACTCGGATTTTCAAAATAAATTGAGATAAGAAACGCACTTTAGTTTGTGTAAATCCTGTAAATTTATGTGCCAATAAGATTTACAGATTTACTAAATCTAGGATTTAAGGCAAAACTGAAGAGAAACAGGATTTAAAATTCCGTAGAATTCAAAGTTGTCATTTTTGCTTTCAGTAGGATTTAGGTTAATTCCTGCTACCAAACAGCCCGTAAAGCGCCCTTCTGTTTCTATGGATTGCGGGGCAAAATAAGGCATTATGGGTATAAAATTAATAGGAAACTCTTTATTTATTAATGAAGTTAGACTAAAGCTATATTTGGGATAATTTTCTGTCTGCTTTATTTTTTAAAAAAATAGTCAAATACAAAACATGTTCGTTCGGCTATAAGTTTTTTTACAACATTTCAGAAAGTTTTATAATAAAAAAGTTGTTTTGAGAATTAAATTTGTTAGAGTGTGATGGTTGTTAGAAATCTGCTTTTTAAATTTTTCAAAAAGAAAAATATTTGTAACACACACAGTAGTTTTTTCAAAAAACTCATTTCTTCACAATAACTTTATAACTAATTTTTTAAAAAATATAACTTCTCCAATCATATCCTAGGACAGAAGTGGTATGAGCTCTTAATGCCCTTACTACAAATCTTAGAATGCTGCCAACAAATATCCCATAGAAAGATGAAAAAAAAATCTATATCAGAACTTTATTTTAATTAAACTTTTTATGATAATATAATTGTAAGTAATTTAATTATTATATGAAAATAGCAATACTTTATTATTTATTTTTATTAAATATGATTGCACACAATCACCCTAACATACGAGGTTAATATTTTTTTTTAAGTGAACGCTATATATTATTTCGAACTAATGCGTTGAGAGATCAAGTGCTCAGAAAATAAGTTTTGGATTGGTAATACCTTACCTTAATAGCTAAGAGAATTAAGTGAATACAAGTATATATACGATTAGGCTGCCTCTGCCATAAGAACAAAATTGCTTCTACCCTTCAAATTTTGAAAGATAAATCTGGGAGGAAAATATAGAATTCGGTATCTGTCGCATTGCATTAAAATGATAAAAAAAAACTCCATGAGTGTTACCACTCTCTCTCTCTCTCTCTCTCTCTCTCTCTCTATATATATATATATATATATGTATGTATGTATGTATGTATGTATATATATATATATGTATGTATGTGTATGAGGAGTTTTAGATGTGTACTAAAAGAAATTGCAGAGAGAGAGAGAGAGAGAGAGATGCTTGTGATACAGATATCTACTGATCTCAATTATATGGCTGGAAAGAGATAAATATATTGTGTATGGAGTGCACAACTTTGCAAATCCATGAACACAACCAAATTTTATACAAGTATAAATCAAGCCGTTATTAGCAATTCAAACATATTTATTTATTTATTATTCTATCAAGTTGAAGTCATGGTTTAATATAATTTTAATTTTAAATTCTTGTTAAAATTATTTTATTAGAATTTTTATTTATTGAGTTTGAAATTGAGCTTTTATAGAGCTTAACTAAATATTTATCAAAATTTAACGATTTAAACATATAACTTATTATTAGACTTACATAAACTTTAGAATTTTAATTAGAATTGATGTAATTTATTAAGTTATTTATGTTATTTGAGATGCTAAAAATTTATTAAAATTTTTAATATATATATAATAATAACTAAATATTATGAACAGTTTGCTCCCACTTCATAAGTGAAAGTAGAAAGTCAAAAACAAGACTAAATTATTATTTTTTGGGAAATAATGTGACTAAGATTAATATTTAACTATATTTTCTTTAAAAGTATAGTTATAACTAAAAATTTCATCATTACCGGTTGATGCATTTTAGGGGTTTAATTTGATCAATTAAGTAAAAGGAATATATCTATTTTAATTTTAGATACTTGATATGAAGTGAAATAAATACAAAATGATTTGTGAGAAATTTAGAATTTCTCAATGAACTTATGTTGTGGCTAAAAAATTTGTGACATTAGAGTAAAAATCTAATATACATATCAATAACAAAGAAGAAATATTAAAGTTTTTACGTGGAATACTCAAAAATGAGAAAAAATCGCATTACTTGGCTCAATCAAAAGAGTCTACAATATAGATGAGGTTACAAAATTTATCATTTCTCTTTAATTTGACGATAGTCTTACAAGATTGTGAGTTGTATAAAAGTAAGACAATAATCAACATAAGCCTAATGAGGCTACAATGATGTTATGATAGTAATTGACTTATAACAGCTACTAGTGATGATCAATGATGGTTGCTGGTGGTGGTCGATATATATGTGTGTGGTGATCAATAATGGCTACTAGTGATAGTTGGCATCAAGCTCTTAGCCCTCTTTATATATTAAGAATGAGGCAATAATTAAAAAGTTTTGAGCTTATTAAATTTAATCAACATCTCAAAACACTCCATTCTATAATTTTTATTGAATTAATTTATCATAAATTATTTTTATAGCATTTAAGTGCTTCAATGATCTCAAATTTGAGTGATTTTAAGCTTATTGGATTTCTCTCATCGAACAGCTCGATTTGATTATAAAAATTTTGATTTTGGAGATTATTTAATCAATCAATTAATATCTTAAAGTTTCTCATTATACTTTATATGCTTGATTTGAACTTGATATGACACTGAAAATTTTACCAGTTGAAGCATGAATCTTGATGTTAGAAGCAAGCTCATCCGAAGATGAAACTGGTCGAGATCAAGCACTTAAAATATCATTTGAAACTTTGGATATCAGTTAAATCCCTAAATAACTCCCAAATATGGAGTGTTTATAGTCAAATCGAGTGTCTCGACGAGCCGGATCCAACAAGCCTAAGATCTTACAATTCCAACTTCATTTGAGCATTCAAATACTTAAAATACATCAAATGATCAAAAGGAATCATTTTGAGCCGTCCGATGAAGTGGAGTGGTTCGGATTTTGCATGTATTTACACTCCTCCAATCTATAAATAGCTCTCATTCCTTATATGAGCCCAAGCAAGAGAGAGAGAGAGCTCTAAAGCTTGAAGATCCTCCAAGCACAATCATTACCACCACCGACGGTCATCAACCATTGCCGGGCGCCGTCGGTCGCCCGCCTGATCCGCCATCAACCTCTGTCTCCATCATGACGACCTTCATCGTCGTCGTTCCTCATTGTTCACCATCATCTGTACCACTTCTGTTATCACTGACTACATAGTGGTTGTTCCTTTCTCATCTGATTCGTAATCCGTTATGGAAGATTTGTACTCAAACAGATACATAGTGGAAGCTTTTTTCTTGGGCTGGGCAGTGGTTTTCCCTCTTTTCGAGGTTTTCCACATGAAAATTTCTGGAGTTTTCTTGTTCACTCTTTAAATACTGTATGTGTGTTGGATTTCATAACAAGGCTAAGGCATAAATTTTTACTCTACCACAACTAGTTTTCTAACACGCAACAGTTTGGCGTCGTCTGTGGGAATAGAACCCTTCAATCATAATTTCGTGAATACCCTCAGTGGCCATAGAGCATACTTAACGGTCTCGCTCCAACTCCGTCACTCTCAACTAATCCAAGGGATGTAAGCTTACCTCACACCCCCGATAGGTGACCTCGGTGAAGGCCGCATGAATCTCTTTAGAAGATCGAGTGCGCCAAATGGAAGAGTCTCAAAATGAGATGATCCGACTTTTGTAAGGAACAATGCCACTGCGGCAACACATCTCCCCAAGATCGATCGTTGTTAGGGAGGTCAAAATGCTAATCTCCTTGACGGCGTTGCTCGTGTAGAGACGTGATGATCTCCTTGACACCTTACACTCATCCATCCGCGTGCTCCGGCCATTTCACCAATTATTCGGTAGCTTGACACATTCTCATCGTTTCCTCATGTTATCGTCAGATTACGCTTAATGCAAGACAAATTTCACCTTCAAGATAAAATCATCTTCCCCTCACCGGTATGAGGAATCCTCACCTTTGAAACTATTCTTCAACATCATTCCCGTGGGTTTCAAGCTTCCGAGCATTGATTCCTATGATGGGGCGATTGACCCACGTGAACATATGGACCATTACAAGATCATCATGCATATCCAACGAGCTCCTGACACACTGCTTTGTCAGGTCTATCCAGTTACCCTCAAGGGACAAGCTCGCACTTGGTTCTACTCCCTTCCAAGGGAATCCATCCATACCTTTGACGAACTCACCAAGATTTTTGTAGAACGGTTCATTGCAAATCGGAGAATCATTAAAGATTCCTCCCATCTCTCCGGCATTCATCAAAATGAGGATGAATCACTTAAGGAATACTTCCAAAGGTTCTCCTTAGAAACTCACCAAATACGAGCTGTTAAGAGGAGTTTTCCTTGGAGGGCTTGTCCAGCCTTTTCCTTGTCGGTCGGTCGCTCATATGCCGACTTAGTTCATCGTGTGGAAGCACAAATCTCTGCCGATGAAGTTATTAATGCTCATTGCAAATAATTTGAACAATCTACAAGAAAATGTAAGAGCACCCAGAATATGGATACGGTCCATCAAAAGACAAAGGCGGATCTCCCGGCTCCATATACATAAAACGACTAGAAAAGGAATATGTGCCACTGAACACATCTCGTGTTAACCTCCTGATGACTATTCAAGATGAAGAAAACATCAAGTGGTCACATCCATTGAAACCAAATTCAGGAAATTAAGAGCAATATTATCACTTCCATCAAAGTCGTGGACATACTACTGAGGCATGCAAATAACTCAAAGAAGAAATCAAAAGGCTCATTCAACAAGAATATCTATGTCAATTTGTGAGGAATCAATCGACTCAAATAAACATACCTCCAATTGGGGGGCAACCAGGACAATCATCACAGAAATAATAAAATAATCATCAAATAGTTGAGGAAATTGAAACAATGTGGAGGGATCTATCTCAAATTCTCATTACCACCTCAAGAGCCAGAGTTAAAGTCTCGTATTGATCATTCCATCACTTTTAATGACTCGGGCTTAGAAGGAGTCCATGTTCCTCATCAAGATCCACTTGTCATCAGCACAGGAATCGGTGACCCATGTTATAATATTAAGAGAATTTTGATTGACAATGGGAGTTCTGTTGATGTATTATTTTACTCCACATTTCTTAGCATGGGCCTCGTTAGAAAATGCTCCAACCGCAGGACCATTGTACGAGTTTGATAATCACCCTGTGCGAGTAGAGGGGATAATCACCCTTCATGTTATCCTTGGTGAATTTTCTTAACAAGTGACTCATTTAATCCAATTCATGGTGGTCAAGTCAGATTCGACATATAATGCTATCTTTGGAAGGCTCTCCAATCAATTTTTTTGCAATCACTTGATCTCATCTCATCTTAAGATGAAGTTTTCAACCCCCGTTGGAGTTGGGATAGTATGTAGAAATCAATAGATAGCGCAATCATGATACGCTCAACCGCCTTATGACCTTGATCGAAGATTTTAATTTTCAAGATGAAGAAGTACCCCAGAAAGCTTTGCTTGTAGAAGACTTGCTCTTTGTTGTATTATTAGATGATCAACCACTACGAATAGTGCAAGTGGGATCTCTGCTCTCAGAAGAACAAAAGGAAAAATACATAGACTTCTTTCGCATAAATCAAGACATCTTCGCTTGGAGTCGAGATATGCCAGTCGACCAATGTGATCATGCACTCCGAAGATTGATCCAACATTCAAACCGATCAAAAGAAGCAAAGTTTTGCACGATCGCCTCAAGCTATTGAACAAGAAGTTAATAAGCTCTAGAAGCGGGATTCATCGAGAGGTACATTACCTACATAGCAAATGTTGTCATGGTTAAGAAAATAAATGAAACATGGAGAATGTGATTACAACTAATGCTTGCAGAAAGATAGTTTTCCTCTTCCTCGAATTGATCAATTGGTTGATGCTACGTGACATCAAATGCTCAATTTTTGGATGCTTACGTTACAACTAAATAAAATGGACCCAACGGATGAAGACACTACAACATTTCAAACATATAAAGGTTTATCTGTTATGTTATGTTTTGGGTTAAAAATCTACCTATCAACGACTTATGAATAAGGTTTTAAAACCTATTAGGCGCCTGATAGGTATATGTGGATGGTTAGTGAAAAGCTTGGAAGAATCACAACATATTTCGACTTAGAAATATGCTTTAACCTTCTTCAATGTTATAACATGTGACTCAATCGACCAAATGCTTTTGGGGTTATGTAGGGAAAATTTCTTGGATTTATGGTAACCCACCGTGGGATAGAGGCCAACCCCGAGAAAATCAAAGCTCTCAAAGATATGACTCCTCCAAAGAATATTAAGGAAGTTCAATATTTGAATGGACGAATTATTGCATTATCCCGCTTCCTAGCCTGTTCTGGGGATAGATACTTGCCATTCTTTAAAATATTGAAGGGAGCTAAAAATAATAATTTTTAGTGGACTGATGAATGTTAGTCTGCTTTTGAGCAACTAAAGGAGTATTTAGCATCTCCACCCCTACTATCCAAGCCTATCCAAGGAGAAATGCTATACTTATATCTCGTAGTCTCTTCCATGCGATAAGCTCAATTTTAGTGCAAGAAAAAATGGGATACAATAACCAATTTACTATGTTAGCAAAATTCTCTCTGATATAGAAAGTCGTTATCCACTTGCAGATAAGGTGGCTATAGCTTTAGTTTTCTCAGCGCAAAAATTACGTCCGTACTTCCAAGCTTATACTATCGGTATTTATACTCATTTACCATTAAGGGCCATCCTACAAAAACCAGAAGCATCTAAGAGGTTAATTAAATGGTCTATAGAATTGGGAGAATTTGATATAAATTTTTTACCTCGGCCTGCTATAAAGTCTCAAGTACTTCAGACTTTATAGTGGAATCTGCAACTCAGGAGGAGCTATCTATACACTCCTTTTAGTCTCCTCAATGGACCCTCTATGTTGATGGAGCTTGAGAAATCTTGGTGTGGGAATCTTACTTATTTTCCCCCAGCAGAATACCTTAGAATATGGACTTCACCTAAAATTTTCTGTAACTAATAACATGGCTAAATATAAGGCTCTCATCACAGGGTTGAGACTCGCCATTAATTGTGAAGCTCAAGATGCTCAAGACTTAGTAATCCTGCGACTCTCGACTTGCCTCCCAAGTTGAGGGAAACTTTAATACTCATAATCCTCAGCTGGCGTAATATCTCCACTTGGTAAAGTCTCTTCTTGCCCATTTCAAGACACATCAAATCATTCACATACTGCGAGAGAAGAATACTCGAGCTGATGCTCTCGCTAAGCTTGCTACATCTGCTACTGGAGATTTATTTAAGAGAAAGCATGTTGAAGAAATATATTTTCCTAGCATCCCAGGGTCGTGGGTAATACAAGCAATTAATGAGATAAAGGAACGTTCGTGGATGGACCCCATCATATCTTTTCTATAAGAAGGAATCATTCTTGAAGACCCAACTTTTGCAACTCATCTCCGAAGACAAGCTTCAAACTTTACTGTTATCGGAGTTGAACTATACAAACAGGCTTTCTCTGGACCGTACCTCAAATGCCTCTCACCTTCAGAGGCCGATTGCACATTAAGAGAGGTTCACTCAGGGATATGTGGAGAACACCTAGGAGGAAGGGCGTTAACCCTTAAAATTATAAGGTAAGGGTTCTATTGGCCTACGATGAAACAAGATACCTTGAGTTCACAAAAAATGTGCAAGTTGTCATTTGCACTCTAACCTCTCTCTCACATGCATCTGAGCTCTCCGTGACCTTTGCTCGGTGGGGAATTGATATCATGGGACCTTTTTTTCGATAGCATCGGCAATGAAGTTTATCATTTTAGCCATCTACTTCACTAAATGGGTGGAAGCGAACCACTGTAAATGCTAAATAATTTATTTGGAAAACATAGTATGTCGATTTGTTCTTCTTGCAAATATCATCACTGACAACAGAACCCAATTTACTGGAAAAGTCTTTACGTCATTTTGTAAAGATTTTCACATTCAATTTCTATGCACAGTAGCACATCCTCAAACTGGTGGTAGCTACCAACATGACTATACTCAAAGGACTAAAAACACATCTTGAGAAGGCTGAGGCAATGGGTTGATGAGCTTTCTAATATTCTTTGAGCTTATCGCACTACATCGCGCACCCCAACTGGTGAGACACCGTATAACTTGTGTTTCGGTATAGAAGCTATTATACAAGTAGATATCGGGGTTTCAAGTCCAAGAGTTCAATTATTCGATCATGACAGTAATGAAGAAAAACTCCGATAGCTCCTGGACCTACTCCCCGAAACTCGTGACATGACCCTACTTCGGACTGCTTCCTGTCACCAAAAGGGTAGCTCACCACTTCAATAGAAGAGTAAAATCTCGTCCCATATCTGTCGGTGACTTGGTCCTATGAAGTCTCGAAGTTGCAGGCAAAGGCCCTCAACGCAATAAACTCTCACCTCTTTGGGATGGCTCATATGTGGTTATAGCTATGGTGAATCCATGAACTTTCAAGCTCAAGGATCCAGAGGGATAAACTTTACCTCGAACTTGGAACGAGAATCTCTATTATTAATTCCTCTGCATAATTATTACAACTTTTATTTTTTGTTTGTCATTTCCTCTTCATATAGCACCCACTTAGTGATAAAGACTGTTGTTGTTGTCGCCTTTTTTTCTTGAAACTCATATCATTGTTAAAATCATCTTATGATTGTATCACCAAACTTATCAGAGTAATGAATTTATAGCTTTTTTCTTACAAGCTTGTTTCTTCTTCATTTAATCCTCCTACTTGAGAAATATACAACTCATGTTGTATCTCAATCGAGGCATAATCAATCCCAAGGGGACTTGATCAAGCCTCTTTCATACAGGTAAGAAGTCAAGTAACACTTTGGCTGATACCTAGGATAGGTCAAAAGGTCCTTGGTGGATATCCCGTGGCCTCTTCCATTCAGGTTAACGTCATCAAGTAACACTTTGGCTGATACTTAGGATAGGTCAAAAGGTCTTTGGTGGACATCCCGTGAACTCTTCCATACAGGTTAACGTCATCAAGTAACACTTTGACAAACAACCTCAGATTGGTCAAAAATTCTCGATTATTCAATTCATCCATCAGTATAGGTTGGCATTATTAATTTACCGAATAGGTAAAAATAAAACAAGAGCGTATCATATAAAAAAAAATTTTTGTTGACAGCATTAACATGATGATATAAGAAAGAATCAAGATTGTGATACACCTAATAATACATAGATAAAAAAAATGCATCCTCAAGTGATACATCATATCGGTTGGTGATATCAGCGTCCTCACCACTAGAGATGCTCCCTTGGACTCACTCTCAACTCCTTCATCTCGAATCTACGAAGAGTCTTGAATGCCCGGAAGATAGATCCTCAATCTAGCTCGGTCTTTGCGATGCACTAAGCGGATCCCTTTTAGAACCTGGATGAAGCCCTCCTCTAAACATTGGTGCTCCAAATCCTTCACTTCAACATCAAGAATATGATTACGAGCTTCCTGGACATGGTCTTGATGGTACCACGATAAGCCAAGGAGTTCTTAAAGTCTTCCACTGCCTTCAAGGAGATTTCATTTGCTTCCGCTTCTGACATTATATGCTCCTTCTCAGAAAGATGATCTTGTAATGCTTTTTTCTCTAGTTCGAGAGCTCTCTTCTCCGCTGCAAGTGCCTTGAGTCTTTTCTCTTTCTGGCGAGTCTCTGTCCTCACCTCAATCAGCTCATCACGAGTGCGGTCCACCTCGACCGGAGAGAAGAGAAGTCTACATGTTAGCTAGCTTCGGTTTGCACCGGTTCGATCCTCCAAAGTCACCACTTCGTTGGCCTTAACACTCATCTTTCTCTCATACTCTCCTTGCAGATATTTTACCTTCACAAATTCGTATTCCACTCTAAAAGACACCCAAATGAGCCATCACCTAATGTTTGAGTTACCTATTAAAAAATATCACAAATATTACAAAAGAAAAGAAGGAGGAAGAAGAAGAAAGAAGGAAGATGTACCAATTCATCATTTCGTTGATGCCCGTGCATATGTGATTTAACACCTCTTGAGAATATGTGGCTTGAAATGAACTCTCCCATCATGAGTTGAAGCTAAACTCTCGAGGCCAACCGGGTGAACATCTTCTTCGCAAATATCTGACGTAGTCACTTCAGCACATGTTTCTTTTTCTTTAGGGAAGAAATATTGCCACCACTCTGATTTCGTGACGGGCTTCTTGAAAGAACCCTATGAATATGAGGAGACCTTTCATCACATTTTTTTGACCTCTTTAGTGGAAAAGAATGAGATCTCCCTGCCTGAATGGAAAGGCCAACCTTGAACATTCTATCTTCAATTATATATTTGCTAATATGACGTAACTCATGCTGTAAGCTTTCTACATCAGGAATATTAAGAGTTTCCAAGATCTCATTATCTTCAATCAGCAATGGATCTAGAAGTTCATTCAATCTTCCCCATCTCTCAGGAAGGCCCCACTCATTTTTAACAAAAAAGAATCCATTAGACCAATTTCTAGATGGATCCCGTGCTGAAAATTCTATCCAATTCTTTATAGTCCGATAAGAAACACGTCCCTGAGCATCACATGTGAATCTACACATTTGACACAAGTATTTGATGTTCAAAGTAACACCACGCTCTGTAAAGAAGATAGTCAAACCAATGATGACCACTAAATCTCGAAATAAAAATTGTAACAAAGCTACACAACATATTTTGAAGATCTCAATCAACTCGGGAGCCAAAGGGAATCACAGTCATGCATGAAGAATCATCTCAGAAACAGTGAAGTACCTTGGTGGAGGTGAACGGGCTCGATCAGACTATTTAGCAATAATGGCCACTAACTCATTAGGGAAGTAAAGTTTTCTATGGAACACCATTAAATTATCTAATGTGATAGTGGAAGATATATCGTCTATAGCCATCACGTTATGGGTTTTATTTTGGCCATCACCATGTAAAAATACATGATAAATAAAGAGGAAGAAATGACAAAAATCTAGAAATTTTATGAATCAGCTTACTTACCCCAATACTTGGATGTATCCTTTTTTGACTCTCTCGCTCACGGATAGCATGGGATAAAATTTTTCGCGTGCAATCTGACGAAAAAGATACACATACATATGAGAAAAAAGAGAGAGAGAGAGAGAGAAGATACTCCCTCTAGTGATGCTCAAAAATTACACAAACTTTAAGTCGTTGACGATGGTTCCGAGCTAACGCTTCTCCGCCACCTTGTCAGTTATCAACTACTGAACCATTCATTGAAGTTGTAAGAAATTCAATTTCCTATAAGAAAAAGTAGGAACCGCGGGCCTTGATCTCCTCCAAACCCAGACGGTCCGGCGAAAATGGCTCGAGGGAAAATTGTAGACACGATGTATGTACCCTGGCCTTGATAAAAACCCCGGTCCACGAGTACAGTTGATGCCTCTTTCGAGGGAAAACTATAGACATGATGTATGTACCATGGGCCTTGATCGCCTCCAAACCCGGACAATCTGACGAGTACAATTGATGCCTCTTTCGAGGGAAAATCTTAGACACGACGTATGTATCGCGGGCCTTGATTGCCTCCCCGGGCGACGGTCGGCATTGATGCCTCTCTCGAGGAAAAGCGTAGATCACGTAATGAATGATCACCAGATGACCTTCACTTAAGAATAAAAGAAGCATTGGAGCATAGGAGGAGTGTGTCTTCTCCCTTGGCCCTAAGGGGGTTTATATAAATCCCCTGTAGGGGCAAAATCATCAAAAATCATCAAAAACCGCCAAAAACTATCAAAAATCATCAAAAATCATCGAAAATCATTGGTTTCCTAATGGGAGTCGCGCTCCCGCAGCCTTCGTGCAGCGATGGCCCATAGCCACCCTTCCGACCGCTGTCCACGGCATGTGTGTGTAGTAGCCCACCATTACGCCTGCCGCCAGCGCGCGCAACCGCGACCCGTTTCCAGCGTTAAGGACGGCCCGTTCAGGTGGTCTCTGGCGATCGACCCATCGCCTGTGGGACCCGTCCCCGACCCGGTATGACCCAGATCCGGTGACCTTCACCACGCCGCCCCGGGTGCCAGGCTTCAGCGTACATATCAACAGGCGTCGTAAGTGCCCGTTAGTCTGGGATGGGTCCATAACCCCAAAATCTTGCCCCCGCGCATACCCTCATACCTGCATACATCTACAACCCTACTTCAACTTCGGTGATCATAATCTTGTGCTCCCATGAAAACCTGTTCTCTCAAAATGTATGGCTAATGGACCTTGCAAATC
The DNA here is from genome assembly GCA_021442155.1 of Cymbidium sinense. Taxonomy (NCBI): domain Eukaryota; kingdom Viridiplantae; phylum Streptophyta; class Magnoliopsida; order Asparagales; family Orchidaceae; genus Cymbidium; species Cymbidium sinense. The sequence goes on from CM038218.1 coordinate 39,920,841, forward strand.
TCCTTGAAGAATCTATTATTTTCAAGTAATTGGCACATATATTTTTGGATGATTGAGTAATGTCATCCAAAAATAGGGGGCAACTGATATGACACTAAAAATTTTACCAGTTGAAGCACGAATCTTGATGTTAGAAGCAAGCTGATTGAAGATGAAACTGGTCGATATCAAGCACTTAAAACATCATTTGAAATTTTGGGATATAAGTTAAATCACTAAATAACTCCCAAATGTGGAGTGTTTATAGTCAAATCGAGCGTCCCGACGAGCCCGATCCAACAAGCCTAAGATCTTACAATTCTGACTTCATTTGAGCATTCAAATACTTAAAATACATCAAATAATCAAAAGGAGTCATTTTGGGCCGTCCGATGAAGTGGAGTGGTTCGGATTTTATGTATTCTGAGAGGCGTCACTCCTTCAATCTATAAATAGCCATTCCTCATATATGAGGAGCAAGCAAGAGAGGAGAGAGCCCTAAAGCTTGAAGATCCTCCAAGCACAATCGTGCTACCACTCGACGGTCGTCAACCACCGCCGCCGGTCGCCGCCGTTGATCCTCGCCGTCAACCTCTGCCGGTCTCCATCATGACGACCTTCATCGTCAGTCGCTGTTCCTCGTTGTTCACCATCATTTTTACTACCACGTTACCACTGAGCGTGACTACATAGTTGTGTTCCTTTCTCATATACAATTCTATAATCCCGTTATCGAAGATTTTGTACTCTGAAACAAATACATAGTGGAAGCTTTTCTTGACTTGGCCCGTGGTTTTCCCTCTTTCAGATTTTCCGAGAATTTTGGAGTTTTTTGTTCACTCTTTAAATACTGTGTGTATGCTGGATTTCACAACAAGACTAAGGCATAAACTTTTACTCTACCAACTGGTTTTCTAGCACGCAACAGAACTTATTTAGGCTTGAATCAAAATCATTTTTATCTCAATAGGATCATCTCATCAAGACATTCAATTCAACCAGAAATTTATTAAAATTGACAGATCGATGACTTCAGCTTTTTTTTAGAATTTTTCAACTTGAGAATCACATCAATATTCGTGCTTTATTAGATATATATTTTTTTTGATGATGTATCAACTTAAATATTTTCTTTGTAAATTTTAAACTGGTCTAAATTAAATGAAGTTCATACCCAACATCAAGTTAAAGTCTATTACAATGTCATTGATGACCCTAAATTGCCATCCCATTAGACTTCATCTTTGCCATTATCTTTGATAACCTTAAATACACTTCTACTATTGTTGCGTGCTAGAAAACCAATCGTAAATGAAAGTTTATACTTGATTGTTGTGAAGTCAAAACCCATTAATTAAGAGCGAACAAGAGACACTCCAGAATTTTTAACGTGGAAAATCTTGAAAAGAGGGGAAAAATCACGGGGCCTAGCCCAGTAAAAAGTTTTCATTATGTATCTGTTTCAGAGTACAAAGTCTTCCTGATAACGGGATTATAGAATTGCATATGAGAGAGGAATGACAACTGTGTAACGATGATCAGGTTGTAATTGTTACTGATGGTGGAGATGTAACCGGTGAATCAGAGTGTCGAGGACGTGGTGGCGGGGTGAGTGGTGGGACCAGAAGCTTCAAGCTCCTCTTCCTCCTCACTTGGCTTTTCCTCTTCTTCACTCTTCCCTTTTCTCTGGGAATTCTGCTTGGACTCTTTCTTCCCTTGCGGAGGATCTTCTTGAGGGCTTCCTCTTCTTCCTTTCAGCACTTTTCTTCCTTTCTCTTCCTCTTCTTCCTTGCGGACTCTTCCTCTTCTTTCTTCACTCTTGTTTTCTCCTCTTCTTCTTTCTTGTTTGCTCTCTTCTTGTTTTATTTCTTCTTCTTCACCTCTCTTGAGGAATGAAGGCATTATAGATGAGGAGTTTATTCTGTATCATGTAAAACTCCTCCGATCGGACCCGGGATGATTCCTTGATCATTTGATGTATTTTGAGCATTTGGATGTCCAAATGAAGTCGTGAGATCTTAGGCTCGTTAGATCCTCGTCTGACTATAAACACTCCATATTTGAGAGCTTTTGGATTTAATTGATGTCTAAAGATTAAATTTGATCACGGTTTTATCAAAATCTCGCGGTCAATTATCTTTTTAGTAATATTTGAATATCAACTACTATATATCTTATCTTCGTACATGAGCTTGTTCTCATGTCATTATTATCGAACACTCCATTCTCTTAGATAGCGTTGTTCTCATCTTCCATGTTATCAAGGAATCTAATACCTTGATTTCTTATTTGTATTTATTTTTAAATTTTAATTTATTTAAAAGTTGCAGATATAAAAGAATATTATAATAGCATTCCTATAAATTATTCATTAAATAAAAAAAATCATTCATTTCATAGCCAAACAAATTTAAAAAAATCAAGTTTTTAAATTTATTTTACAATTGATCTAATAACTCAGATAACTCAATATATTTATTATATTTATATTATAATATTTTTAAACTAACTAAATCCTAATTACTCGCAATCAAGGACAAAATCAGTCACTTTTTTTTAGGATGAATAAGCTAATCAACAAAATTTCACTACAAAAAATTATATTAGTATTTATTGATATTTGAGAATAATATTAAATTTATTATCATTTTTATAATTTAAATATTAAAAATTTTAAATATATATCATATTTTATATAAGATTTATGATAATTTTATTTTGTTTCATAAAAACTAAAAAATATATATAAATATATAATTATTAAGTTCTAATTTTCACAAAAAAAAATTATAGTTAATTACAATTGGAGAGAAATCCTAACTAAAGTTTTATGTGGTACTTAATCTTAATGTTAGATTAAGTATCTTATAAATTTAATTAATATTAATCTTTAATATGTATATAAGTATATATGATTTATAAATATCAATATATGCATTTAAATATTTTAAAAATAAATTTATAATTTAAATATAAACATATAAATATAAGTTAAAATAAAAATATAATCATAATATAAAAGCTCTAAAAATAAAATTATATTGCCTAAAATTAATAAAATTATAAATAAAGTTAATAATAATAATAATATGTTAAAATATAATATTAATAATTGGTACAAATTATTTTTTAAAAGTTTAATAGTAGACCTCGTTCTCCATTCATACTTCTAACTTCTTTATATTTAATAATACAATACGCTCATCCTATTTATTCTCACATTGCTTGAGAATATTAAATTACTTTTTTTTATTAGGAAACCGAAGACAATATTCTATTATTATGTGTAGTTATATGAGTTGTTAACTTTTAAATATTGATCAAAATATTTAATAAAATATATTGTCATATATTATTATGATCAAAATGAATAAGTTGTTATTAATAAAAATAATTTAACTTAGAGTATATAATTATATAAATAATTTTGGATAAAGGTATATAAGTTTTAACTAATAAAGAAAAGATTGTTTTTGTCAAGATCTTCCATTAGGGTGAGAAAAAGTATTTTTTTTTTAAAAAGAAACTATATTTAAAAAAAAAATTGAGGGTGAGAGAGTGGGCAATTCAATTAAATAAATTCTCAATACAATTTGGCATCCATATAAATCATGTCATTGTTAGAATCTCCAAAAATATTTTTCATCATAATCTTTTTAAAATCACAACACATCATATTTAAAAGCACAAATCATATATTTGATTAATTTATTTTTTATCAAAAATTAAAATATATAAATGAAAATGATTATACTTATTTGAAAGACAAAATGTTTAAATTTAAAAATATTTGTATCAAATTTTAAAGATTTTTATGTCTATGAATCTCTGAATTTGATATAAAATATCAGACACTATACTCCCAACTCATTAAAATTGGATAGCCATCTAATCATTATTGTATGGAAGCTTCTAAGTTGAAATCCACAACCTACGCTGACGCACGCCAGAATGCGCTCATTACCGTCCAAATTATTGCCTCCGCTTGACGTTACGTCATCAAATTTATTGGGACCTCCATTAAATACTTTATCTTTTGTAATTTATTTATAAATTATTAATTACTAACTCATTCATAATTAAGATAATCATTCAATTTAAAAAGAATGATAGTTATTATCATTATTATATGTATGGAAAATTCAGGTTAGTAGAGTAAGATAATTTGATATCTTTAGTGTATGAAAATTTCGAAATATTTGAGCTATAAGAATTTTATGTGAAAAAACTAATAGAAAAAAATTTCACTTAAAAATAATTTTACTATATCAGTAGTTATTATAATTATTATCTTGTCCCCAAAGTTGAAAAATAATAGCTTACAAGAGTGGGTTTTGTGAGAAGCTTCACTCGATCATTGAAGAGGTTTCACTTGAGGTGATAGTCTGACGATCCGACGATAATGATCGAGTGATGGTTGGATGCGGTTGGTCTGGCGGTGGTGGCCGATGGTGATCCGATGATTGTCAGGCGGTGGTGGCCGGTAGTGGTCTAACGGCGGTCGGGCGGTAACCTGATTATGGTTTGAGATTCTTCAAGTATCGGAGTTTTCTCTTCACTTCAGCTTAGGTCCTATCATGTGAAAAATGAGGAGTTATTTATAGATTATGAGAGTGACATTTATAAATACAGGCAAAATCCAAACTACTCCATCGGACGGCTCAAAATTATTTCTTCGATCATTTGATGTATTTTAAGTATTTGAATATTCAAATGAAGTGAGAAATAAGATATTATAAGCTTGTTAGATCCAGCTAGTCAAGATGCTCGATTAACTATAAACATTCCTTATTCAGAAGCTATTTAGGGATCCAACTAATATCCCAAAGTTTTCAATTATATTTTAAGCGCTTGATCTAGGCTAGTCTCGACTCAGAATTAAATTGCTTTCGATCTAATCAAAGTATTTTATATCAACTCTATGATGATTAAAAGAGAGTTTGAAAGATTAAAATTTTAATTCTAAGTGATATTCAATAACATATACATCAAGATTCGTGCTTCAACTAGGAGAGTTTTCAATGACATATCAATCATATTCAAATTAGAATGATGGTTATTATCAGTTAGGGTTGTTTGATTGCCTGAAAAAGGAACATAGTGTAAAAAGAATGTAATGTATTTGGAATATTTTAGGATTGTTTGGTTGAAAATTCTATAAATACATGAGCTTGCATTTTTTTCTGTTTGAAAAAATAAATATAATATAAAATATTTTTGAGGTTATAGTGGCGGAGGTGGCCATGTGGTGATGGGGTGAGACATGGGGCATAGTTCGTGAATGGAGGTTTGTGGTTGCCATAACACTTTATACTGATCGTTGTATTTAGAATTTACCTCGTACAAATTCCAAATACACCAAAAATAATTTTTGTAATTTATTTTAAATATATTACATTACCATATCAATTTTACTTTGCACCATAAATATAAAAATGATACATTACTTTACACCTAAAATTCTTTCTTCTAAACCATTCCTAAGTGATTTTTCTAATCTTTTGAAAGGAAATTTCAGGATTCAGATTCGACAAAAATATTTTTGTGTTACAATTCATATGAAAATGCCTCTCTCCCTCATATTTTCTTTAATTTAAATAAATTCTTTTGTGCATAGGCAATTTTTTTAAAATAAGTATCATTAGAATGCTAATTAGGTAATTAAGTATGGTTAACATTTTTTTCACAATAGGTTGATGCCCAATTAATAGCGGCAGCACGATCATAAGGCGTGGTGATGGCGACGTTGAAATGAGACCGGCCCACTATATTATTAGGGCCGATCGGGGCTTATCGGTTTTGTTCGATTCGGCCCCGATCTCATTTCCTCTTCCCGTAGGAGCTCAGCCCTTCATTTCCATCCAGAACTCCTCTCCCTCGAACTTCCGGCCGTCGTCGTGCTCAATTGCACATTGCGTCTTGTCCAGGTAATTGAAAGGAACTTCCTTTTTTCCCGACAGCTTTCCACTGGCGACCCTCTCCCATCTAGGTAGTTGGAAGTCAACATTAGCTTTTCGATTTTGAGGCTCCATTTCGTTCGAGGAAAATTTCTTTGGCAGATTCTACATTTTTTTGTGCACTTCCCCATCGTTCTTCGTAAACACATGGTAAATCACTTTTTTTTATCAATTTATAAATTAATAGAGTACGTGTGCTAGGGGTTAGAGTTGTATGGTTAGACTTTTGTTTGACATTTGATTTGTAGGTTTATGTTGGCATTGGTTTAGGTGTTAAGTAGCCAAGGATAGTATATTTAGGGTGTTGATTAATATAAATTTTTGATTATTCATATAGCTTGTTTTGCAAGAATGAATGGAGAATTTGTTTCACTGATTCTTTTTTATGGAGGCGAACTGAGTATCGATGAGCAATTCAGTCCAAGTTATGTGGGAGGTTGAAATTGTCCAGTTAAGGTTCGTCAGCGGAATTTAAGCAACGAATTATGAGAACCTTGCACATTGATTGAGCGTCATCACTCTTACAGTTGTTATCCTAGCATTTATACGTCTATATCTCGGCGATGATGTTTGTGAAAGCGAAGCTTCCCAGATGTTAGTCTTTATGTTGAAGTGGAGGATGTTAATGTTTCATCACTGTGACAATAAGGTCGTAGATATACCGGCGACACACCGGATTTCATCGCACATGCACCTCTAGGGACACAACGCAACTTTGATGAGTTGATTCCTAGGTAACATCTTATCAATCTTTCCCTACTTACAGTTGTAATAATTAATATGATTGGTTATCGTCCAACTTATGAGTTTTCTGGCAACGATGATGTTGTTTATCGTTCAGAGGAAACACATGTGCCTCTGATGATGCAAATATGAGTATCGGTATGAGTGGTTCAAGTGGTGAGTCGGCGGGATATTAGTGATGATGAATTGCTCACTCGGTAGAAGTCACTTTGCACGGGAGTCAGAGTCATGATCTTCTAAGAAATCACTCACTCAAATATTGGCGGTCGAGATGTTATCCACAAATGAGTATGTCCGGATGTGCCAGACTACGATAGAGTGAGACAACGATATTTACTTTGACGGTCCTTCTGACAAAACTGTCCTAACAATACTGAAATCCTGGGTGACCTTGTCGAAGGTATGTGCTTCGCCAAATAAGCGATTTCTTATTGTTGGGTGGGTGTAGTAAATAATGTTAAGTTCCAAATAATTACTTCTAACCAGAAGAACTACATGGTTCTTTGCGTACAACATGATAGTCCTATTAGACCATGTAAATGGTGTTTGCATTGTAGCAGTAATCGATGCTTAGGAGGTGTTTGGAGAATATCAAGAGTCGGTGAAAATCATAGATGTATCAATGCAGTAAGTGCAGCATGTCATCGATAGTGTAGCTCTAAATTCATAGCTTACTTCATTATACTTATGATCAGACATTAGATAGATCTGAAACCCAGGGAGATTATAGGTAGGATGGAATAGAAATTCAATGTTAAAATTTCATACATGAAGGCTTGGGATGCGAGACGTAAGGCAATAAAAGTAATATTTGGCAGCTGGGAAGAGTTTTACAGGACTCTCAGTCTTTTTATGGAATTAGTTTTTAGTTCCTTACCTGATACAGTCTATAGAATTCAGTCTAGCAGTTCACAGCGCTTCCAGAGTCATTTTTGGGCATTTGGCCCTTCAATCATGGGATGGAGTAAAATCGACTTAGACGGTACTTTTGTTAGGCATGTATGGTACATTATTAGCGATGTTGGAATCGATGGAAATAATGGATTATTTCCACTAGCCTTCTTTGTGGAGTCAGTCGATTGATTCTTGATTGTGATTCATTACATGATATCTGCCGTTAATACATACTGACACAATCTTTGCATAATTTCTGATGAACATGTGGTCTATTACGTGGATGTAGAGAAGTGTTTCCATGGGTAGCTCGAACCGCTTACGTCATCTCATGAAAATTTTAAGAAGGTATCGCGAGATGTGAAATTTCTATGCCAAAAGATTTATATGACATAAAATCTTGATATCGGCCGGTTCAATCATTTAATGTTTGATATTAAAAATGTGAAAGAAGAAGCTCTGGCGGCTTGTAGCGTGACCTATCAAATGGGCACTTATGCATGGTGGAATATGTTATGGGACAATGACGACTAATGCATCTGAGTGTTTCAATGGTGTCCTGAAACGGGCTCGTGGTTTATCGATTTAGACTCTTATCACTGCTATCTACTACAACTTAGTAGCTTTGTTCATGAAAAGATTAGCCACCGCAACTCAGCAAGAGGATACCAACTTCTCTATTTTTACCCAAAAGGTATCCATAATATTGCGATTAATGCGGAAAGAAAGGACATTTTCACGAACCGTGAACATCGCCACATGAGATGCAAGTTTTTGACAGATCCAATCAATCATTCAGAGTTGATTTGTTAGATAATGGCCTATGTGATTGCAGTTGTAACAAAATGATCATATATCATTAGCCATGCCCAAATGTGGTTGCTGCACTGGGGTTTAGACGGTTGAACCACCTGACCTGCGTGTCACAATACTACACACTGCAACTGTATAAGCTGACATACATAAATGTGTTCCATACACTGGTTGGTTCCGAGTGTCCATCTTTCAGTGTAGAGCATGGATTGTAGCATTGCACCACCCAATTTTTGTAGAAGGTTAGGCAGACCGCGTACAAATAGATTCAGAAACATAATAGATGAAAATATATCTAGCAGATCCTGTAGTCTATGCAAAACATCAGGACACTATAGGTCGTCCTGCCCTCACAATAGTAATAGTCGATGGTACATTCTCCCTTGTCGTTATTGGTTGTTAGAGGTTACACACAGGATGTTACTCAGATTTCCCTTTTACATTCTAGTGCTCTAGTTTTTTTGTTTAATTAAAACTACTATTTTTCATTTCATTGTATAAAACTGTCTCATACTACTATTTGCGCTCATTTTTTTCGGTTTGATACTGATTTTTGCGTTTATTTTTCTCAACAATTACGATGGTAGAGGAGCACCACCCACCATAGGCGTCGGGGCCTAGGGAGGCCACCGTTAGCAAGCACCTGCGGTTCATCCTAACATAACATCCGCGGATCGAGCCGCTCACCCGTCGTAAGTAATATTTAATTTATTTTTTTAACTTACATCTGCTTTCCTTTTATTTTAGCTAATGATAATTTTTTTTTTGAGCATGCTTGGCGTCACACTTGCTTATCTTTGAAGGAGTGGCCCATCACGCGATGATTCATCCATGGGCTGGGCTACAGACTGCTTGTGTTGACTTAATCATCACTAGATCATCATTTCATGCGCCTTGGTTGAGAGATGGTCTCCGCAGACCAATACCTTCCACCTTGCTGTCGGTGAGATGACTGTTATATTTCAGGACATGGCGATGATCTTGGGACTACGAGTTGATGGGCCACCTGTCATAGGCCCAATTGTGATTAGCGAGGGGAAGAGATGAGACACGACACGATTCGTGATGATTTGTTGGGATGCGACACACCTTACGGACATGATGTATCATGATCCGTCATCCACATCGGTCGATATTTAGGATGTCGGACACGCCTGCACGCATGAGGTGGTAGGCGGACGCGTTCTGAGGAGTGTACACCGTTTGATCAGAGGAGTTTTTTGCATGCTTACATTCTATTCTAATTGGTTGTTTCTTACTGATACATTAGGTTCGAGGTCCATTTGCGGTATCTACCTACTAGGACGGATACCTTGATATGATGTATGGTGCGGCAGTTAGCCCACCTATATAGGGAGGCATGCAGTCGACTATGCCCATCAGGTGCAACATGGCTGGCTGCTTACACCTCCTTCAGATATGGGCTTGGGAGCATATTCATGTTGGGAGGTCGACTCTACATGTGCTATATCCTATTGAGCTTGATGATCTCAGTGTTGGGTTGAGGTATATTTTGTTAAGTGTACTTTCAAATTTGGTAGCTTTTATATGTGTTTAAACTATTTTTTTTGTACAAATGGAATGAAGTATGTTGATGTGGCGATTACGATACTGAGAAATGAGTGGATAGCATACCCAGGTTGGATTTGCAGATAACACCCTTTAAATATATCTAATTTGACATAATTTTAATATGTGCGTGATGGAGCCATATGGTGAGATCACAACACATCTATCAGATACATGCTCAGCAGGCTCTGAGATATGGTTATCACGAGTCCCTCTTATCAGCTAGAAGAGGGTTGAGTGACATTTACTAGATAGAGTGTTGCTTGATTGACCTTATTCCCGAGTCAATGTAGCCCCGATTGACCCTAGTTTCAAAAGGGTTGATGGGGTAAAGCGGATGTCGGGGTTGATTACCACCACACATTCTTTGCTTGGGAGAGGAGGGATTAGAAACTTAGATGAGGATGTGGCGGAAGAGCGACTATCGAGTACATGTCTTGGTTGGATCGTGACTTCTCAGTATTCTTGGCGTCCGACATCCTCACTACTACGTTGACTGGACATCTTTGACATACTTTCGATGTGGATGAGCACCACTTGAGGATGCGTCTATGGAATGCTATCACGAGACACGGATGGCGTGTACATATCAGTGACACATATTACAGATCGGTGCTTATAGAGGGTGTCGTACATCATGACTGGAGCGCCGGGCCATCTACTTATGAGGATTCAGGTCCATCTATGTATGCTGATCCAGGTCATTCTACTATCTACATATGAATGATAACCACATCTTCCGGTCATATGATCATCGACGCGAATATCTTGCACTAGAGGGTCACCATCAGTTGTGTGATCGTCCATCCGTGACGACCGGTACACAGGAGTGGTCGATTTCTGGGAGGTGTTAGATGTTTAGGGTAGTGTATTTGTGTGTATGTGCTACAGTTTCTTTTTATCTATTTTATTCATTGATCATTTATGCTTATTGACTCTCACTTAGTTGAATGTACTTGTTCAAATTGGGATGCAAATACTCAGATCATGTTATTATATTTCATATGCACTTTCTTTGAACTACTTGAATCAAACTAAACTTGTATTCTACTCAACTCTTTCGCCTACTGTTTTGTGTAGTATGACATTCAAATAGTTTAGCTTACAAACTTATAATAAAATAAATTTATTTTAAAGTTCGTCACTATATAAATGAATCTAGGTGTAAATTAAGTAAGAAATGTAATAAGTGACTCTATTATAAAAATGCACAATATTAAAGATTAACTTCAACTTCACAAGCTAAATCAATCAATATACTAATCTCTGAAGTCACTAAAATATAAATCTAAATATAGAAGATACAAGTGTGATTACTAATATGTTAAAATCATATAATAATTATTAGAAGTAATGCAAATCAAAATTATAAAGATACTTTGCAATAAAATTACTTAATATCATACTTATATCCCAAGCTTTATAAATCAATGATACTTAGTTTAAAAAAAATATAAGTAAGCCCACTTAGTGGGCGGCGGTCAGTCCACTAAATTGGTGATCTCTGGCGTGTAGTAGCATTCGTCTTATCACATGCTAAGTCGGCCTGAATTGGGCGATTGTACCTATTTTGAAATTTTTTTTTAATCATACTTAATTACTTAATTAGTATTCTAATGATACTTATTTTAAAAAATTACCTTTGTGCATATATATATCACATGATTGCTCTAAGAGGTTTACTAAAGAATAAAGAGCATAGAAAAGTATGTCGAAGTCTCCCAGGCGATTGTGGGTTTTCCTCTCTGTCGAGATCCGCATTTGAATTAAATCAAAAGATTTGGTTTTTCTATATATATATATATATATATATATATATATAAACCAAATATTTTGATTAATTCACTTTAGGTATTAAAAAAATGGTATTGGTATCCTTTTTTTCAATATGAATTTTTTGAAATTTTTTTTAGATTATGCTTGAGATTATAAAAATTAATTATATATTTTAAATAATTATTCCTAGCATTCGTCAGGTTTGTATCATCATATTTCTATTTGTTAATGACTATGCCATCAAATCATTATTTAAACACATACTAATCTCACTTTAATTTAATTATTTAATTCTTGATTGAAATTTATTTCTCTTAACACATTTTATAATAATAACTTATATATAACAAATATTTATAGTCACATCAAAATTTTCAACAAGGCTGGCAGTTTACTTCTGTTACATATTCAGGTTTTTTTGTCATATTTAATAACATATTAATATAAATAAAAATATTTATATGTAAAATAAATTTGAATAATTATAATAAAAATCATAAAATGAATTAAAATAACTCATCTCATTGATTGTTTCATTCACAATTTTTTTTGTGCAATAAATATTATAAAATCAATCACATTTATTTTAAAAATATTCTTAAAATATCAAATACTAATATGAGAAAAATGAAATTGGATATAAAACTCTGATCGCATTAAATAACTCTGTCAACTTTAAGATGGATTTGATGAATTTATTTATGGATGTCAGTGCACAATAAAATTAGCTGCTGAATATCTTTGACTGTAAGAAATAATAGGAGAGATAAGAATATTTCACATCTATATTATTATAAATGTAAAATTTAATAATGTTTTCTATGATTCAATGAGGTAATATAAATTTTTTCTTTCTCTCATCTTTCTCCTTCACCTTTGCCATAAATATCCTTACATGACTCATTAATGACAAGTGTGCTAAGGAGGACTTCAAATTCATCATATAAAAAAACGACATTTCTTTGCTTCGGTTAATGCAAAATATCAGTCCACCATCAGTTGAATCCTACAGCCTTTATCTAAGGTGGGAAAAGTAAGTAGGACTCGATATTGATGATGAATGTTTCTTTGTGAGATTAGTCACAATAATATTCCCACCCACAAGATAGATATGATGTTAGATGGATACCCATTGAAAAAAAGAAGAAGAGAATAGTTTTTTAGTCTTGTTCGTACTAATATATGCAATCATTTGGTCTATTGATTTGATATTTTATCTCCAATCATAACATCTTGAGTTAAAGTCTATTAAATATGAGTATGTGAGTGTGTGACTAAATTTGCTCATATGGACTATTAAAAAATTACTTTATCATCATTAATGTTTATAGTAATTTGAATATTGAGCTGTAAGAATATGGTTAAATTTATAGCACACTCCTAGAACTTAGCATCAAGAGTGTGCTAAAATATACGATTTAAGTCCAAAAAAAAAAAGAGGGTGAGGTTTTATATTTAAAATGAAGATTGTTCATTTTTAGGCATATTATGTGTTTCTTTGTCTTAAGTGACCTCTCATGAAGTTTAATGCAAGATAAAATATCATTTTAAAGCACATTATAAAATGTTACAGCATCATTAGCTTATTGTGGTATGATATTGCATGTTATAACACATTAAGATATTTTTTTAGAGCACAGTATGATTGAGCTTTGAATTTCATAAATCATTAAAACAATAATGGCAAAACTAAGATGAGTAAATATGACCAAATTCACGACAGACTCCACGGTATATCATTTCTTATAAGAATGTGATTTTACTTCAAACATAAAGATTGCTAATTTTTATGTCAATAATATTATATAATCTTTATATTAGTTAATTTATCATTGATATGCCACTGAAAATTCTACTAGTCGAAGCACGAATCTTGATGTCAAAAATAAGTTGATCCTCAGTTGAAACTAGTCGGATCAAACACTTAAAATATCCTTGGAAATTTGGGATATCAGTTAAATCCATAAATAGCTCTTAAGTATGGAGTGTTTATAGTCAAATCGAGCATCTTGACGAGCCGAATCTTACAAGCCCAAGATCTCATAATGTTGATTTCGTTTGAGCATTCTAAATACTTAAAATACATCAAATGATCAAATGAATCATTAAAGGTAGTGAAATTGTGGTTGGATTTTGCATGTATTTATAGAGGCATACTCTCCTCACATAAATAGCCATTTCTCATATGAGGAGACCAAGAAGAGAAAGGAGAGCTCTAAAGCTTGAAGATCCTCCCACAATCATGCCACCACTGAGGTCGTCACCGCCATCAGTAGATCCTCGCCGTCGTCAATCTTTGTTGGTCTCCATCATGATGACCTTCATCTTCAGCCGATGTCCCTCGCTGTTCACCATCATTTGCTACCATAGCAAGCTACCACGCGTGACTACATAGTTGTTGTTCCTTCTCTCATATACAATTGTAATCCGTTATGGGAAAAATTTTGTACTCTGAAACAGATACATAGTGGAAGATTTTTTTTGGGCTAGGCACTGGTTTTCCCTCTTTTCGAGATTTTTCACGTAAAATTTCTAGAGTTTTCTTGTTCACTTTTTAAATACATGTGTGTGTGCTAGATTTTTATAACAAAAGTAAACTTTCACTCTATGGCGATTTTCTAGCCGCAGTTTGGCGTCGTTTGTGAAAAGAACCCTTCAATCACAATTTCGAACACCCTCGTTAGGCAAATGCTGAGCCTCCCATCCAACTCGTCATTCTCACTAATCCTTAAACCAAGGATGCTAAGCGCCTCACTCCCCCCGATAGGTGACCACATGGGTTGAAATAGGAATCTCTTTAGAAGATGGTGTCTGTAATGGAAGAGTCTCAAAATGAGATGATCCGACTTTGCGAGGAACACAGACATTCGTAAACACATCTCCCCATGATCGATCGTTAGGCGTGGGAGGTCAAAATGCTAATCTACAATCGGTTCCTCCATGAGATCGTGATGTCGATCTCTCGACACTACTGGGCTCTACTCATCCATCATATGCAACCCAACCGAATCTAATCCACCAATTATTTCGGTAGCTTGACACATTCTCATCCTAATTCCCACTCTCCCATGTTATATGTGCAAAATTATGACACTTAATGCAAGATGAATTTCACCTTCAAGACAGAAATCATCTTCCCCCTCACCGCGGTTATGAGGAATCCTCACCTTTAGCTGAAGTTATTCTTCAACATCCTATTCCCGTGGGTTTCAAGCTTCCGAGCATTGATTCCTATGAAGGGGCGACTGACCCACATGAACACATCGACCATTACAGGACTATCATGCATATCCAACGAGCTCCTGACACACTGCTTTGTCAGGTCTTTCCGTTACCCTCAAGAGACAAGCTCGCACTTGGTTCTACTCCCTTCCAAGGGGATCCATTCGTACCTTTGACGAACTCGCCAAGATTTTTGTGGAACAGTTCATTACAAACAAGAGGATCATTAAAGATTCCTCCCATCTCTCCGGCATTCATCAGAATGAGAGTGAATCACTTAAGGAATACTTCCAGAGGTTTTCCTTAGAAGCTCGCCAAATACCCGAGTAATTCAACTATTAAGAGGAGTTTTCCTTGAGGACTCCGGGCCTTTTACTGCCACTAATGTGAGACATCCGCTTCATATGCCGACTTAGTCCAATCGTGTGGAAGCACAAATCTCTGTCGATGAAGCTATTAATGCCCATCGCAAATAATTTGAACAATCTACAAGAAAATGTAAGAGCACCTCAGGGAATGCGGACCAACAATCTCATCAAAAGAAGCAACAAGGCAACGTGATCTCCTCCATCCCCATATCAACGACGAACCACCACCGAAAAGGAATACGCCGAACACATCTCGTCAACCTCGATGGCTATTTGAGATGAAGAAAACATCAAGTGGTCGCATCCATCAAAACCAAATTTGAAATCGTGAGCAATATCACTTCCATCAAAGTCGTGGACATACTACTGAGGTATGCAAACAACTCAAAGAAGAAATCGAGAGGCTCATTCAACAAGGATATCTACGTTGATTTGTGAAGAATCAATCGAATCAAATAAACATACCTCCAACTAGGGGGCAACCAGGACAGTCATCACAAAAATAATAAAATAATCATCAAACAATGAAATTAAACAATCACAGAGGACCAATACTATCTAATCAAGTTCTCATTACCAAGAAGAGCCGTGAGTTAAAGAAGTCTCATATTGATCATTCCATCACTTTTAATGACTCAGACTTAGAAGGAGTCCATGTTCCTCATCAAGATCCACTTGTCATCAGCGCATGGATCGATGACCCATGCTATAATGTTAAGAGAATTTTGATTGACAATGGGAGTTCTATTGTTGTCTTGTTTTACTCCACATTTCTTAGCATGAGCCTAATTAGGGAAAAGCTCCAACCCGCCGAGACCATTATAATGGTTTGATAATCGCCTGCGTAGTAGAGGGACAATCACCCTTCCTGTTATCTTTGGTGAATTTCTATAAGTGACTCATTTAATCCAATTCATGGTGGTCAAGTCGATTCAACATATAACACTATCTTTGGAAGGCCCTCCAATCAATTTTCGCCACTCAAAGATCTCATCTCAAGATGAAATTTTCAACCCCGCTGAGTTGGGTGGTCTCAGGAAAATCAGATAGCAATCATGCTACCTCGCAAGCTCAACCATGCTTTTGTGGACCTTCGATCAAGATTTTAATTTTGAGATGAAGGAGTACCCCGAAAGCTTCGTCAAGACTTGCTCTGTTGCATTATCGATGACCAACCATTACAAAGGCAAGTTGATCTCGCTCTCAGATGAACAAAGGGAAAAATACATAGACTTCTTACGCAGAAATCAAGACATCTTCACTTGGAGTCCGACGGACATGCCGAAGGTCGACCTCAATGTGATCATGTACTCTCTCAAGATTGATCCGACATTCAAACCGATCATCCGTAAGAAGTTTTGCACCGACGCTTCCGCTATTGAGCAAGAAGTTAACTTCTAGCGGATTCATACGAGGTACATTACCCTACATGGCTAGCAAATGTTATCATGGTTAAGAAAACAAACAGAACATGGAGAATGTGTATTGATTACACTGACCTCAACAAAGCTTGCCCAAAAGATAGTTTTTCTCTTCCTCGAATTGATCAATTGGTTGATGCTACGTGGACATCAAATGCTTTTTTTTTTATGCTTACTTTACAATCAAATAAAAATGGACCCAACGGATGAAGAAGCTACAGCATTTCAAACATATAAAGGTTTATACGGTTACCAAGTTATGCCGTTTGGGTTAAAAAATACTGATGCTACCTATCAACGCCTTATGAATAAGATTTGTAAAGACCTATTAGGCCGCACAATGGAGGTATATGTGGATGACATGTTAGTAAAAAGCTTGGAAGAATTACAACATATTTCTGACTTATAAATATGCTTTAACCTTCTTCGACGTTATAACATACGACTTAACTTGACCATGTGTGCTTTTGGGGTTACGTCGAGAAAATTTCTTGGATTTATGGTAACCCACCCTCGGATAGAGGCCAATCCCGAGAAAATCAAAGCTCTCAAAGATATGACTCCAAGAATATCAAGGAAGTTCAACATTTGAATGGAATTACTATATCCCGCTTCCTAGCCATTCTGGGATAAATGCCATTCTTTAAAATATTAAAGGGAGCTAAAAATAATAATTTCAATGGATCGATGAATGTCGCTTTTGAGCAACTAAGGAGTATTTAGCATCTCCACCCTACTATCCAAGCCTATTCAAGGAGAGATGTTATACTTATATCTCATAGTCTTCCCACGCGATAAGTTCAATTTTAGTAGAAGAAAACAGATACAACCACCAATTTATTATGTCAAGAAAAATTCTCTCGACATAGAAAGTCGCTATCCACTTGTAGATAAGGTGGCTGCTTTAGTTTTCTCAAAAATTGCGTCCATACTTCCAAGCTCACACTATCTGCATTTACACTCATTTATCACTAAGGGCCATCCTACAAAAACCAGAAGCATCTGAGAGGTTAATCAAATGGTCTGTAGAAGTGAGAGAGTTTGATATAAATTTTTTACCGTGGCCTGCTATAAAATCTCAAGTACTCTTAGACTTTATAGTGGAATGCACTACCCCAACTCCAAAGTAGCTATCTGCTACGTGCCTTTCATCTCCTCAATGGACCCTCTATGTTGATGGAGCTTGAAGTAGCGTGTGGGAGAATCTTACTTATTTCTCCCTAGAAGAATACCTTAGAGTATGGACTTCACCTAAAATTTCTTGTAACTAATAATATGGCTGAATATGAGGCTCTCCATTGACTGCGAAGCTCAAGACTTAGTGATCCACACTTACTCTCAGCTTGTCGCCTCCCAAGTTGAGGGAAACTTTAATACTCATAATCCTCAGCTGACACAATACCTCCACTTGGTAAAGTCTCTTCTTGCCCATTTCAAGACACATCAAATCATTCACATACAGAGAGAATACTGAGCTCGCTTTACTACCGCTACTAGGGATCTATTTAAGAGAAGGCATGTTGAAGAAATACATTTTCTAGTATCCAAGGGTCATGGGTAATTCAAGCAATTAATGAGATAAAGAACATTCATGGATGGACCCCATCCTCTTTTCTACAAGAAGGAACCCTTCCGAAGACCCAACTGCAACTCGCCTCAAGACAAGCTTCAAACTTTACTATTATCGAGGTGAACTATACAAAAGAGCTTTCTCTGACCATACCTCAAATGCCTCTCACCTTTGAGGTCGACAATTAAGAGAGGTTCCACTCAAGGATATGTGGAGAACACTGGAGGAAGGGCTAGCCCTTAAAATTATAAGGCAAGGGTTCTATTCTATAAATGAAACAAGATGCCTTGAGTTCACAAAAAAATGTGCAAGTTGTCAATTGCACTCTAACCTCCCTCACACATACAGATCTCATCCATTCAAAGGGCCTTTTGCTCGTGGGAGATTGATATCATGGGCCTTTTCCGATAGCATCAAACGAAAGTTTATCATTTTAGCGACTACTTCACTAAATGGGTGGAAGCAACCACTCGCTAAAATCACTGGAGGCAAATGCTAAATAATTTGTTTGAAAAAATATAGTATGTTGATTCGGTCTTCCTGCAAAGATCATCATTGACAACGGAATGGAAAAGTTTTTATGTCTTTTTGCAAAGATCTTCACATTCACCGCTGATACTTGTAGAACATCCTCAAACTAACCGTGATCAAGCTACCAACGACTATACTCAAAGGACTAAAATACGCCTCTTGAGAAGGGGGGCAATGGGTTGATGAGCTTTCTAATGTTCTTTACCACACTACATCACAGACTCGACCGGTGAGACACCATATAACTTGTGTTGACGTGGTTATTATACGATATCGAGTTCCAAGTCCAAGAGTTCAATTATTCGATCATGATATAATGAAGAAAACTCGAAAAGACTTGACCTACTCCCTCAAAACTCGTGACATGGCTCTACCTGACCGCTTCCTATCACCAAAGGTAGCTTGTCACTTCAAGAAGAGTAAAACCTCCCATATATGTCCGGTGACTTGGTCCATGAAGTCTCAAAGTCAGTAAAGGCCCTCAACGCAATACTCTCACCTCTTTGGGATGGCCCATATGTGGTTATAGCTATGGTAAAGCCAGGAACATTCAAGCTCAAGGATCTAGAGGGAAAAACTTTACCTCGAACTTGGAACACTAAAAATCTGTGAAAATATTATATGTACTTCCTACTGCATAATTATTGCAACTTTTATTTTATCTCGTTTATCATTTTCTCTTCATGTAGACGACCCCACTTAGTGGATAATGACTTATTGTTGTTGTCATCATTTCTTCTTGAAACTCATATCCGTGTTAAAATCATCTTATGATTGTATCATCAAACTTATCAAAGTAATGAATTTATAGCTTTTTCCTTACAAGCTTATTTTTTCTTCATTTAATCCTCCCACTTGAGAAATATATAACTCACGTATCTCAATGTGCATAATCAATCCGGGGGACTTGATCTGACCTCTTCCATACGTGTAAGAAGTCAAGTAACACTTTGGCGATAAGATAGGTCAAAAGGTCCTTGGTGGACATCCTCTCTTTTCCATATAGTTAACGCCATCAACACTGATACCGGGATAGGTCAAAAGGTCCTTGGTGGACATCCGTGACCTCTTCCATACAGTTAACATCATCAAGTAACACTTTGACAAACAACCTCGATTGATCAAAATCCTCATGGATTCAATTCAACCTCATCCGCATTAGCGTTGTCGAATAATATTCACCAATTAACCCAGATAGGTAAAAACAAAATAAGAGCGTATCATCTAAAAAAAAATTTCATTGACAACATTAACATGATGATATAAGAAAGAATCAAAATTTTGATACACACTAATAATAATACATAGATAAAAAAATGCATCCTAAAGTGACGCTACATCATATGGTATCAACCTCCTCCTCACCACTGGAGATGCCCCTTGACTCATTCTCAACTCCTTCATCTCCCGAATGATGAAGAGTCTTAGATACTTGGCTGGAGATAGATCCTCAATACTATCTCCTTGATGCACTAAGTGGATTCCTTTAGGAACCCTGATGAAGCCTCCTCTAAATATTGGTGCTCCAAATCCTTCACTTCAACATCAAGAATATGATTACGAGCCTTCACATGGTCTTGAAGTACCGAGATAAGCCAAGGAGTTCTTAAAGTCTTCCACTACCTTCAAGAGATTTCATTTGCCCGCTCGACATTATATTCCTTCTTAGAAAGACGATCTTGTAATGCTTTCTCCGCTCGAGAGCTCTCTCTCTCTCCGCAAGTGCTTTGAGTCTTTTCTCTTCTGAGTCTATCTCACCTCAATCACTCATCACGCGCGCTCCACCTCGACACGGAGAGAAAGAGAAGTTGACATATTCATAGCTCGTACACCCTAGTGATCCTCCAAAGTCCACCACTTTGGCCTTAACACTCATCTTTCTCTCATACTCGCCTTGCAGATATTTTTCTTTCATAAATTCAGTATTCCACTGGTCTAAAGAGACACCCAAATGATCCATCAGCCCTAATGTTTGAGTTACCTATAAAAGAAAGAAGGGAAGACAACATACCAATTCATCTGCTCATTGATGCCAAGTGCATATGTGATTTAACACCTCTTCAGGAATATGCGGCTTCAAGAAATGAACTCCTCCATCATGAGTTAAAACAGCTAAACTCTTAGAGGCCAACTGGGGGTGAACATCTTCTTCATGGATATCTTATGTAGTCACTTCAGTACATGTCTTCTTTTTTTTAGGAAAGAAATATTACCACCACCCTGATTTCGTGACGGGCTTCTTTAAAGAACCCTATGAATATGAGGAGACCTTTCATCACCTTTACTTGACCTCTTTAGTGGAAAAGAATGAGATCTCTCTGCCTGGATGGAAATGTGACGTAACTCATGTTGTAAGCTTTCTACATCAGGAATATTAATAGTTGCCAATATCTCATTCTCTTCAATCAGCAATGGATCTGGAAGGTCATTCAATCTTCCCAATCTCTCAGGAAGTCCCCACTCATTTTTTACAAAAAAGAATCTAGTATACCAATTTTAGGGATCCCGCTAAAAAAATTCTATCCAATTCTTTATAGATAAGAAACACATCCCCGAGTATCATGTGATCTACACATTAACACAAGTATTTGATGTTCAAAGTAACACCACGCTCTAAATAAGATAGTCAAACCAATGATGACCACTAAAGCTCAAAATAAAATTGTGACAAAGCTACACCACATATTTTGAAGATCTCAATCAACTCGACAAAGGAATCGCCCCGCATGAAGAATCATCTCAAACAAAGAAAGTACCCGGTGGAGGTGCACTCGATGTATTTTTAGCAATAATGGCCACCAACTCATTTGGAAGTAAAATTTTAACAATATTAAACTATCTAATGTGATAGTGGATGATATATCATCTCTAGTCGTCACATTATGGGTTTTCTTTTGGCCATCACCATGTGAAAATACATGATAAATAAAGAGGAAGAAATGACAAAAATCTAAAATTTTATGTGAGTTTACTTACCCCAATACTTGGGCTTATCCTTTTGACTCTCTCCACGATAGCTTGGGATTTTTGCCACGATCTAAAAAAGATACAAATACATATGATAAAGAGAGAAGAGAGAGAGAGAGAGAGAGAGAGAGAGAAGATACCTCCCCTCTAATGATGCTCAGAAATTACCTGCCAAACTTTCGAGTCGTTGAACGATGGTTCTAACACTTCTCCGCCACTTGGCGTTATCAACGCATCCATTGAAGTTTCAAGAAATCAAATTTTCTACAAGAAGAAGTGGAACTACGCCTTGATCGCCTCCAAACCGACGGTCCGACAAGGGCGTTAATGCCTCTCGAGGGAAAACCGAGCTCGCCATGAACCACGCCTTGATCGCCTCAAACCCGGTCGACAGGCAATCAACGCCTCTTCGAGGGAAAGAGCTCGCCATATAAACTACGGTCTTGATCGCTTCCAACGGTCAGTCCACACCTCTTAGGAAAATTGAGCCATATAATGAACCACGGTCTTGATCGCCTCAATGACCTTCACTCAAGAAGAAAAGAAGCACAGGAGAAGTGCCTTCTCCCTTGGCCCTATGGTGGTTTTAATAGACCCCCTATAGGGGAAAAAAGGTCAAAAATCTAAGAAAAATGGCTTAAAACCGCTCAAAATCATAGAAAATCGCAAAAAATGGACAAAAATGGACGAAAATACCCTCGTCGGCGTGATTTGCCACTCGGCTGCGCCATGCGCCTATCTCCTCGCGCTCATGCGGCTCACGGCGCCAGCATATGCGCCGGCTGCTGACGCCAAAGATACCGCTATGCTGCCGCCGCCAAGACCACGACAGTGCCGTCGCGCCGCTGCGCCGTCGGCGACCGGCGTCAGCTCGTGCATACGTAAGCGCCTGACCCGCAGAAGATCGGTCCATAATCCCAAAATCTTGCATCCGCGTGCCCACACATCATGACCTTCACCGCGATCATAATCTTTTCCACATGAAGATCTCTCTCAAAATATGGTTAATGGACCCAAATTTTATTGAAGAATTTGTTATTTTCAAGTTTATGACATAAATATTTTTAGATGATTGAGATAATGTCATCCAAAAAATAGAGCAACTGAGATATGACCAAAAATTCTACTAGCGAATCTTGATAAAAAAGAAAGTTGATCCGTGAAACTCAATGAGATCAAGCACTTAAAATATCTTGAAACTTTGGGATATTAGTTAAATCCATAAATAGCTCTTAAGCATGAGTGTTTATAGTCAAATCGAGCATCTTGAGCCGAATCTAACAAGCCAAGATCTCATAATTCCACTTTGTTTGAGCATTCAAATACTTAAAATACATCAAATGATCAAAGGAATCATTGAGCCAATGAAGTGGAGTGATTCGATTTTGCATGATGAGACGCTACTCCAATCTATAAATAGCCTCATTCTCATATGAGGACCAAGCAAGAGAAAGGAGAGAGCTCTAAAACTTGAAGATCCTCCAACAATCGTCCACTGACCGCCAACCACCGCCACCGCCATCACCGCCTCGATCTCGCCATCGCCAATCTCTCGCTCCACCGCGACCTCATCGCCAATAATGTCTCATGCTCACCATCATCTTACCAATCAACTGCTACCACTGAACGTACATAGTTGTTGTCTTCATATACAATTGTAATCCCGTTATCGGAAAAATTTTGTACTCAGAATATACGTGGAAGATTTTTCGAAAGCTGATTTTTTTCCCTCTTTCGAGGTTTTCACGTAAAATTGAGTTGTCATTCTTTAAATACTTGTGTTCTTTTATTTTATGTAAAGGAGTAAACTTACAATCGATCTATCAACAATCATATGTTTGCATGTCGAAAAATCAAGATATAAATAAAACTTCACATTATCTAAGAAATCCGCACACAAATATTAAAAGAGATAAGAACTATAAATTTTATGAACAAAATACAAAAGATGGAAAAATTATGGATTTAAATTTAAGAAAATGTTACTATATCCGATTTTGAATATAAAGTTTAAGTTTGAATAATTACAAGATCAGTGAGAAAACTGACAAAAATTCTAAAATTAGATAATAAAATGCAACAAATGATAACGGTTACGACAATGACGATAATCAAGATAAATAATAAGATGACAAATTCAAACTTCAAATTTATTTCTCCAAGTTATAGCTCCTCCTCCTCCCAGAAGAATCATTTATAAAATTTCGATGGGTATTTTGTCATTTTAGCCAAATCTCTAAAATCAATCGTATCGATTCATTTGATCATAAAATTTTTTTTAATTTGATCATTCAAGACATGATTTGAGTTATCTCGTTGGATTATCAAATCAATTCACTATAATGTTAAAAAGTCATTTTAACCATTCAATTAACGTCTCAAGTTTTAAATTTTTAGGTTTAATTGCATTTGCTCTACTTCAACCGATTTTAAATGACATTGAATTTGTCTTATTGAGACATTTAATTTTATTATGTAAAAAAATATATGTGCATTATTTTAAAATTTTCTGTATGATATATCATTTATCCCCTTTTTTTTGGACGATAACTTTAATCTCACCCAAAAATAAATTTAATAAATCTTTTAAATATTATTAAAATTCTCAATAATGTATGTTTTATTATTATATATTATTATTATTATTATTATTATATATTTTTAATAATTACTTATTTAATTTATTTATTATTTTATTATAATATATATATATTATAATAATAATTATTATTACTATTTTATATTATTTTATTTCTCTAACACGTGAGAAATTAAGAGAGAGAGAGAGAGAGATGAAAATACTTCTTTTTTTACTTTATTTTTTAAGAAGATAAAGATTTTTTTAATGAGGAATATAAAAAGATTTTTTAACGAGGAATACGAATAATTTTTTCTTTTTAATGATAAATATGAAAACTTTTTATTTAGAAGATGAAGAGTTTTTTTTATGAGTAATGTCAAAAGTTTTTTTATTTAAACTATGAATAATTTTTTCTTATTTCTTTTTTAAGAAGAAAAGTTTTTATAATATATGAAAAGTTCTCTTTTTTTTTTTAAAAAAAAGACAAGAGTCAATTAAGTATAACACTAAAGGGATAAATAATATCTCTTCTTTCTTTTAGTGGCCTAGCAATAGAATGGATTATCGTAAGCTAGTTCTCCCGGTCTTAAATACGATTAAGTGTCACGATCATAAATTCTGAAATGTGCTTCTTACAACTTTCAAATCAAAATCTTAGATGAAATACTTTAATTCTAGTTTTCTATTTAAACTGTAGCGTTCAGTTACGTGTGCTCTTTCAATAAACTTTCTCTAAATCAATCCTCTGACCTTTATGATTCGACCCCTCTCATGAGACTCTAGTTCTCCTTAGTGTCTGGGTTTGAAACTGACCTGATTAGGCGGCGCGCATCACAAATTCAAACTCCATTGTGATTCCGGGATCCTTTATTTTTTTTTTTTTAGTAGAAGTTAAAACTTTCATGGATATGCGGTGCATAAATTACTTTCACAAGCTTTAGTTTTATCTTTTATATCTGTTAAGGCCTTTGCCCCCTAGTATAAAAGATATAAATTTTTCCATAAAAATTTTACCTCTAAATGACGATAGTAATCATATATCCTTTTTCAGACTTTGACTTCGAAAGAACTATGATTTATATATATCTTTTGAGATTATTGGTATACATATAACTTTTGATGATTTTACTTTTTAAAGTTTTTAATATACATATACCTTCTAAGTCTTTTGAGACTTTTAATATTTATACACCTTTTGAGGCTTTACCTTCTGAATATCTTATGATGAAACTACTAGTGCTTATAGACATATTTAGTGGAGTATAACTAAGAGTATCGTAATGTTGTCGATCTTTTGAATATTTTTCTTTTCTATTTTGAGATATTGTTGTAATATTTTTTAATGCATACTTACGCTTAGAGTAATTCTCAAATTATCTTCTATGAGCACTAATAGTTTCATCAAGTAATTTATGCCTCTACTCGATAAAAAAGATCAACATAAGATCGCACTATAACTCGCATTAATGAAGAGTAGAAAGGCTCAGGTTGATGACCTCTAAGAAAGACGCCTCGGAGTTGCTTTGGATCTACTTTTGAAATTTGACGAGCTTTATAAGAGAATCTTTGAAAGTATTCTTTAAGGGTTTCTCCTTCATTTTGGCGAATTCCAAGAAGATGAGAAGAGTTTTTGATGATTCTTCGATTTGAGATAAATTGTTTGACAAAGAGTTTAACCAAACGAGTAAAGTTAAAAATAGTCTCCTAAGGGAGGGAATAGAACCATGCACGAGCTTGCCATTTAAGAGTGATTGGAAAAACTTGACAAAACAAAGCATTGGGAGTTTGCTGAATATGCATAATAGTTCTATAATGATGGATGTGCTCATAAGGATCAAAAGTTTCATCATAAGGTTCAATGTTATGTAGTTTAAACCTCACCGGGATCGGTTGTTGATGAACCATATGATGAGAAAGAGAAGATTCTTGAATACTTTGATGAGGGATTAACTATTTATCTTTTAACAAAAATTCGTCTCGAAGAGGGCGTCGTATTTCATCTCGAATAAATTCACGGGTTGTCTCTATGAAACGGGGGTGATTCAATCCCATCAAATATGTAGAGGGATTTAAAGTTGGTCGGGCAATATGAGTAATATGAGTTTAGCTAACAGCATAGTCATGATCCAGATCACGATGATGTACGGGAGAAATTTTCATATTATTGCGAAGGAGTTCTTCATGAGTTTCTTCAATAAAATGAACTCTATCACATTGTTGATAGGGTCGATTTCCTCCAGTTTGTGGTGACATTCTCAATTGTTCAGCTCCTAATCTGATTTGAAGGATTTGAGCTTGATATTCCCCATTCTTCGCATACGCTCCTCAAAAGTACGAAGTGCTCCACTTGACTGGTGGATTCGATCTTGTTGGAAAACTTGATTGTCTTATATGATGAAGTAATGAGAATCTCTTCCCACAGACGACGTCAAACTGTTGCGTGCTAGAAAATCAGTAGCGGTAGAATAAAACTTCACGCCTTAGGTTGTATAGAAATCCAGTGCACACCCAAATAGTTGAAAAGAGAATAAGAAACTCCATAATTTTAACGTAGAAAACCCTAGAAAGAGGGGAAAAAAATCACGGGGTTTAGCCTAGTAAAAATGTTATACTATATATCTATTTTGGAATACAAAGTTTAAGTTGTTCTAATAACGGGATTACAAGATTGTATGTGAGAAAACCTCACGATGAGAATTTCATAATCAAGTAACAACAACTATGCAGTGGTAGTTTGGCTATAACGATTGGTGGCGGTCAGCGATAATAAAGCGTCGGCGATAAAGGTGGTGATAAACTTGCTTTCTCTCCAACTTTCTCCTAAGTTTGCTTATGGCTCCTCCTCCTCATGACAATAATGGGGTCCTATTTATAGGATTCCGAGATGAGTATTTTGATCATTGTAGCCAAAATCTCAAAACAATTCATCGAACAATTCATATCAATTCATTTGATCATAGGTAGTTTTTTTTATGATTTGACCATTCAAAGGATATTTGATTTGAGTGTTCTTAGGCTCATTGGATTTGTCTCGTTGCTCAATTATATAAAGCGTCAAATTTGGAAGTTGTTATTTATTCAATTAATGTCTCAAAGTTTTTGGTATCTTTGGGTTTAATTGAGCTTTACCTACGGCCGTTAGTGACGTTGAACTTGTTTTATTGAGACATTTAATTTTATTATGTAAAATAACATATTTACTTTATTTTAAAATTTTATACATGATATATCAAAATGTAATATGAGATAATATATTATATCAAAATATATTATAATATTGCATAACATCATATATTGTAATAAACATATTAATTGCATGTTATAGCATTTTATATTATGTTTTAGCATGCCTATATCATTTATAAACTTTCATTAGTGAATAATTGAAGTTGTTCAAACTTAGCTTTCACTTTAACACAAGATTCATGCTTAAGTTTTTAAAAGTTAATTTTCTCCGATAAATCTTTTGGCAAACATAGCACCATCTAATAGCTAATTAAATACATCTAGCTTGTGATTGGTCCAAAGCATTATTTATTTATGCCCAAATGAATAAAATATACAACATAGTGGTCAATAGAAATACTACAAAACGATACAGTGTCCCATAAAAACCACTGGCTTAATGCGTCCGGAGTTGCATCATTAGCATGCGTTTTTTTATTACTTTTTAATTGTTGTAAAAAATAATAATTCATTTTCATTTTGTTTTCTACCGACCTAAACTGCACAACAAAACGACAATAATATCGAATAAGAAATTCATCAATGCTCACAAACCCGCACCACTATTTGTTCTATTCGGATGCTGGAATTGGAGAGGATCCATATTTATATCAAATTTATTTATATTTATTTATTTATTTAAATAATTGAATAAATTCAAATAAATTTTAAAAACTCAGTGTATAAAATGTATAATTTTGAATATATATATTTGCTCGATTCTTTAAGTTTGTAAAGATGTTTGTTTGTTTATTATTATTATTATTATTATTATTATTATTATTATTATTATTATTATTATTATTATTATTATTATTATTATTATTTTAAAGTTTGTAAATACATTTGTTATTACACAGTGAGTGTATTTTTAAGACTTTGATAAAATGTTCATCTAATGATAATTTTAGTGCATATTTAATAATTTATTTAATAAGTTTGATTATTATTTTTATATGATGTAATTCCAAAATTATATATATTGTTTTAGGTATAAATATTAACTAAATAACTACATATATTTTTGTTGTGTCTTAAACTGTTCTGTAGAATGAAAGTTTATCTTGCTTGTTTGTGAAATAACATGTATTTAAATAGTAACAATAAAACTCAAAATATTTTATGTGAAAAATCTCAAAGAGGAAAATGCTAGCAACAGTAAGAATCTTCTACTATGTATTTGTTTTTAAAATTTACAAATCCGTCTGAATTACTTTACAAAAGAGAAGTTAACAATGAGAATCCCAAAATCGACAACAACATCTATAGTAATGGTGAAACGGGAGTCAATGGACGATGAAGGTCGTCAGATAAGTGCGAAGATGGCCAGCGGGATCGGACAATGGTAGTTGGCGGTGGCGTCGGTATCAGCGATAATGGCGATGATGGTTAACGATGATCAATAAAGCGGCGATAAGTGGTACTGATGAAAATGATCAAATCAACGGTGGCACGGTTATCAGTGGTTGATACGAGGTGGTCACTCAGTAATTAACACGATTATCTTGGAGGATTTCAAATTTAAAATCTCTCCTCTCTTCTTCGCCTCCATATGAAGAATGAGGTATTTATAGGTGGAGGAGTGATGTCTCTAAATACATGCAAAATCGAACCACTTCATGTGCAAAATGATTCCTTTGATCATATGATGTATTTTGTTTTTGAATGCTCAAATGAAGTTGGAATATGAGATCTTGGGCTTAGATCACGCTTGTCAAGGCCCGATTTGAATATAAACACTCAATGTTTAAATTGATTGATAATCGCTTGATCTTTAGTGATTGAGAAGATTAAAACAAGATTAATCGCTAGTGGAATTTTATTTTAATATAAAAAAATCAGTTTTATCAAATAATATAAATAATATTTAATGAATTAAATCAATTTTAATCAAACCTAATTCATGATAACTTTATATGTTTAAATTGTTATAATCACATATATAATTAATACTTTGACTCAATAATAAAACCTTGTCATAGCTTAAATGCAATAATAAAAGTATAAAAAAATAAAGAGAAATTATATACTTATCACAAAGTTATATATATATATATATATATATATATATATATATATTAATTTTTTCATATTTACATATTGATTTGACACTGAAAATTCTACTAGTCGAAGCACGAATCTTGATGTCAAAAGTAAATTGATCTTCAGTTGAAATTAGTCGAGATCAAACACTTAAAATATCATTAGAAACTTTGAGATATCATTTAAATCTCTAAATAGCTCTTAAACATAGAGTGTTTTTTATAAAATCGGCGTCTTGACTAGGATCCAAACCCAAGACATAATTTGACTTCATTGAGCATTCAAATACTTAAAATACATTAAATGATCAAAGGAATCATTTGAGTCCGATGGTGGGGAGTGGTTATTTTGCATGTATTTAAGAGCGCCACTCTCCAATCTATAAATAGCCTCATTCCTCATATGAGGGGAACCGAGAGGAGAGAGCTCCAAAGCTTGAAAATCCTCCAAGCACAATCATGCAACCACTCGACGGTCGTCAACTACCGCCGCCGGTCGCCGCCGTCAGCCGTCGCCACTGATCCTTGCCGTCGTTAATCTCCGTCGGTCACCATCATGACGACCTTCATCGTCAGTCGTTGATCCCCGCTGTTCATCATCATTTGCTATCACAAGCAACCGTTACAACCTGAACGTGACGATATGGCTGTTATTGGATTCTAAGATTCTCATTGTCAGTCCTTCTGATGTACAATTTTGTAATCCTGTTATCGATAAATTTTGTACTCTGAAACAAATACATAGTGGAAGATTCTTCTTAGGCCCGTGATTTTTCTTTTTTCAAGATTTTTCACGTAAATTTACAGTTTTCTTGTTCACTCTTTAAATACGTGTGTCGTGGATAATGACAAAAATAAATTCTCTACCAGTTTTCTAGCGCAACAGTTTTGATGCGTGAAAGAAACACCCTTCAATCACAATTTCTGTGAACACCGTCATTATGGCCAATAGGCGCAATACTAGTAACAACGGAGCCTCCCGCTCTAACTCTCGTCACTCTCAAAACCAATCTTTGAACCAAGGACATCAAGCTTCTACCTCACTCCCCCCTGATAGGCTTGACCCTGTCGGTGAAAGCACGACAGTAATCTCTTTAGAAAATCGTGTCCGCCGAATGGAAGAGTCTCAAAATGAGATGATCCAACTTTTGTGAGGAGCATGACAACCACTAATGCGAGAAACACATCTGCCCCAAGATCAGTCGTTAGCTGTGGGAGGTCAAAATGCTAATCTCTTTGACACCAAAGTTCCTCTGCGTAGAGATGGTGATTCTAATCTCCTTGACACTGAAGTTCCTCCGCTTAGAGATAATAATGCTGATCTCCTTGACACTGCTAGTTCTACTCATCCAACATGTGCAGCTCAACCGACTGCTAATCCACCATTTATTGCTGGTAGCTTGACATATTCTCGTCTTGTTGACCCTACTCGTCATGTTATATACGCAGAATTACAATGCTTAATGAAAGATGAATTTCACCTTTAAGATAGAAATCATCCTCCTCCTCACCGTAGCTATGAGGAATCCTCACCTTTAGCTGAAGCTATTCTTCAACATCCTATTCCCGTGGGTTTCAAGCTTCCAGCATTGATTCCTATGATGGGGCGACTGACCCACATGAACACATCGACCATTACAGGACTATCATGCATATCCAACGAGCTCTTGACACACTGCTTTGTCAGGTCTTTCCCGTTACCCTCAAGCTCGCACTTGGTTCTACTCTCTTCCAAGGGGATCCATCCATACCTTTGACGAACTCGCCAAGATTTTTGTGGAACAATTTCATTGCAAACTGGAGGATCATTAAAGATTCCTCCCATCTCTCGACATTCGTCAAAATGAGGGTGAATCACTTAAGGAATACTTCTGAGGTTCTCCTTAGAAGCTCGCCAAATACCTAGAGTAGACCTTGAACTATTAAGAGGAGTTTTCCTTGGAGGACTCCGCCCGTGGCCTTTTACTCTCACTAATGCGAGACACGGTCCGCCATACGAACTTAGTTCATCGTGGAAGCATAATCTCCGATGAAGCTATTAATGCCCATCACAAATAATTTGAACAATCTACTAGAAAATGTAAGAGCTCCACAGGGAATGAGGACCGACAGTCCCATCAAAAGAAGCAATAAGGCAGTCGTGATCTCCCCATGGCCCCTATCAACGACGTGAACCACACCATAAAAAAGGAATACACGCCAACAATACATCTCGTGTTAACCTCCTAATGGCTATTCGAGATGAAGAAAATATCAAGTGGCTACATCCACTGAAACCAAATTCAAAAATCGAGCAATATTATCACTTCCATCGAAGTCGTGGACATACTAGGCATGCAAACAACTCAAAGAAGAAATTGAGAGGCTCATTCAACAAGGATATCTGTCGATTTGTGAAGAATCAATCGAATCAAATAAAACATACCTCCAACCAAACCGGACAATCATCACGTAAATAATAAAATAATCATCATCAAGAAATTGAAACAATCGCAGAGGACCAATACTATCTAATCAAGTTCTCATTACCACCTTTGAAGAGCCAGAGTTAAAGAAGTCTCGTATTGATCATTCCATCACTTTTAATGACTCAGACTTAGGAGTCCATGTTCCTCATCAAGATCCACTTGTCATCAGCGTAGGGATCGGTGACCCATGCTATAATGTTAAGAGAATTTTAATTGACAATGGGAGGTCTTGATGTCTTATTTTACTCCACATTTCTTAGCATGGGCGGTTGGGAAAAGCTCAACCCGCCGTAGACCATTATACGGGTTTGATAATCATATGGTAGAGGGGACAATCACCCTTCTTGTCCTTGGTGAATTTCTCGACAAGTGACTCATTTAATCCAATTCATGGTGGTCAAGTCGATTCAAAGATATAACGCTATGGAAGGCCCTTCAATGCGCCACTTCAAGATCTCATCTTAAGATGAAATTTCCAACCCTCGTTGGAGTTGGTCTGTGGAAATCAAGATAAAGATCATGTTATCTCAGTCAAGCTCATCCATGCCCTTTCGTGACCTTCAGTATCAAACATTTTAATTTTTGAGATGAAGAAGTATCCCAGAAAGCTTCACTTGTAGAAGACTTACTCTCTGTTGTATTATCAGATGAACAACCACTAAGAATAGTGCAAGTGGGATCCATACTCTCAGAAAAACAAAGGGAAACATACATAGACTTATTGCGCAGAAATCAAAACATCTTTGCTTGGAGTCCGACAGATATGCCGGGGGTCGACCCCAATGTAATCATCCAACATTCAAACTGATCATCCAAAAGAAGCGAAGTTTTGCACCTGATTGCCTCCAGACTATTGAGCAAGAAGTTAACAAGCTCCTAAAAGCGGGATTCATATGAGAGGTACATTGCCCTACATGGCTAGCAAATGTTATCATGGTTAAGAAAATAAATGGAACATGGAGAATGTGTATTGATTACACCTTAAAAGGCTTGTCGAAAAGATAGTTTTCCTCTTCCTCGAATTGATCAATTGGTTGATGCTACATCTGGACATCAAATGCTCAATTTTTTGGATGCTTACTCTGGTTACAACCAAATAAAAATGGACCCAACGGATGAAGAAGCTATGACATTTTAAACATATAAAGGTTTATACTATTACCAAGTTATGTCATTTAGGTTAAAAAATGCTGGTGCTACTTATCAACGCCTTATGAATAAGGTTTTTAAAGACCTATTAGGCCGCACAATGGAGGTATATATGTGGATGACATGTTAGTGAAAAGCTTGGAAGAATCACAACATATTTTGCTGACTTAGAAATATGTGTTAACCTTCTTCTACGTTATACATGCGACTTAACCCGACCAAGTGTGCTTTTGGGGTTACATCGGGAAAATTTCTTGGATTTATGGTAACCCACCATGGATAGAGGCCAATCGAGAAAATCAAAGCTCTCAAAGATATGACTCCTCCAAAGAATATCAAAGAAGTTCAACGCTTTGAATGGCAATTGTGCGTTATCTTGCCCATTTTGGGATAAATACTTGTCATTCTTTAAAATATTAAAGGAGCTAAAAATAATAATTTTCATGATTGATGAATGTCGATGCTTTTAAGAACTAAGGGAGTATTTAGCATCTCCACCCCTACTATCCAAGCCTATTCAAGGAGAGATGTTATACTCTATATCTTTCCACACGAAGCTCGCTTTAGTGAAAGAAAATGGATACAACGACCAATTTACTATGTCCAAAATTCTCTCTAATATAGAAAGTCATTATCCACTTGCGAGATAAGGTGGCTCGCTTTAGTTTTCTCTGAAAAATTACGTCCATACTTCCAAGCTCAACTATCGCACTCATTTATCCATTGGGTCATCCCATAAACTAGAAGCATATGGGAGGTTAATTAAATGGTCTCAGTAGAATTGGAGAGTTTGATATAAATTTTCTACCTCCGCTATAAAGTCTCAAGTACAGACTTTATAGGAATGCACCCCAACTCTAGAGGAGCTATCTACACGCCTTTCTCCCCTCAATGCTCTATATTGATGGAGCTTGAAATACGGAGTTGGAAAGAATCTTACTTATTTCCCAGAATACCTTAGAGTATGGACTTCACCTAAAATTTTTGCAAACCAATAATATGGTTAATATGAGGCTCTCATCGCAGTGGTTGAGACTCCATCGATGGAAGCTCAAGACTTAGTGATCCACGCTGACTCTCAGTTTGTCGCCTCCTAAGTTGAGGGAAACTTAATACTCATAATCCTCAGCTGACCCAATACCTCCACTTAGTAAAGTCTCTTCTTGCCCATTTCAAGACACATCAAATCATTCATATACTGTGAGAGAAGAATACTCGAGCTGACACTCTCGTTAAGCTTGCTACATCTACTACTAGAGATCTATTTAAGAAAAGGCATATTGAAGAAATATATTTTTCTAATATTCAAGGGTCATGGGTAATACAAACAATTAATGAGATAAATGAACATTCGTGGATGGACCCCATTCTGTCTTTTATAAAAGAAGGAACCCTTCCTGAACACCCAACTTCTGCAACTTGTCTCTAAAGACAAGCTCCAAACTTTATTATTATCGAGGTGAACTATACAAACGAAGCTTTCTCGACCATACCTCAAATGCCTCTCACCATCGTGAGGTCGACATGCATTAAGAGAGTTCACTCGATATGTGGAGAACACCTAAGAAGGCTAGCCCTTAAAATTATAAGGCAAGGGTTCTATTGGCCTACGATGAAACAAGATTGGAGTTCACAAAAAATGTGAAGTTATCATTGCACTCTAACCTCCTCACATCACATGAGCTCTCATCCATTCAAAGCCCGTGGCCTTTTGCTCTGGGAATTGATATCATGGGACCTTTTCGACAAGATCGCAACGAAAAGTTTATCATTTTAGCCGACTACTTCACTAAATGGGTGGAAGCCGAACCACTCGCTAAAATCATGGACAAATGCTAAATAATTTATTTGGAAAAATATAGTATATTCCTTCGCAAAGATCATCACAATGGAACCCAATTTATTGGAAAAGTCTTTACGCCCTTTTGCAAAGATCTTCACACAGTAGCACATCCTCAAACTAAGGACAAAGAAGCTACCACGTGACTATACTCAAAGGACTAAAACACGCCTTGAGAAGGCGGGGCAATGGGTTGATGAGCTTTCTAATGTTCTTTGGGCTTACCGCACTACATCGCACCTCAGTGAGACACCATATAACTTGTGTTTCGGCACAGAAGCTATTATACCAGTAGATATCGGGGTTCCAAGTCCAAGAGTTCAATTATTCGATCATGATGGTAATGAAGAAAACTCCGACAACACCTTGACCTACTCCTCAAAACTCGTGACATGGCCCAACTTCTGACTTTCCTATCACCAAAGGGTAGCTCATCACTTCAATAAGAGTAAAATCTCCCCCATATCCCATGATTTGGTCCTCAAGTCTCAAAGCTATGCAAAGGCCCTCAATGCACAAACTCTTTGGGATGGACCCATATGTGGTTATAGCTATGGTAAAGCTAGGAACATTCAAGCTCAAGGATCCAGAAGGAAAAACTTTACCTCGAACTTGGAACACTGAGAATCTCCAAAAATATTATCAATAACTCCTACTACATAATTATTGCAACTTTTATCTTGTCTCGTTTATCATTTACTCTTCTAACACATATCTATATTAAAATCATCTTATGATTGTATCACCGACTTTATCAGAGTAATGAGTTTATGACTTTTTCTTACAAGCTTGTTTCTTCTTCATTTAATCCTCCCACTTGAGAAATATACAACTCATGTTGTATCTCAATCGAGCGTGATCAAGACCAAGGGGACTTGATCATACCTCTTCCATACAGGTGAAGTCAAGTAACACTTTGACTAATACCTAGGATAGGCCAAAAGGTCCTTGTTAGACTTCCAACAGCCTCATCCATACAGGTTAGCATCGTCGAATAATATTCCGACTGATCACCTCGGATAGGTAAACACAAAACAAGAGCATATCAAAAAATAAATAATAATTTTTGATAACAATAACATGATGATATAAGAAAGAATTAAAATTCTGATATAGAATAATAATAATAATACATAGATAAAAAAAATGCATCCTCAAGTGATGCTACATCATATCAGGTGATATCAACGCCTCCTCACCACTAGGAGATGCTCCTTGGACTCACTCTCAACTCCTTCATCTCCGAATCGACGAAGAGTCTTCGACACTTTGGGAGATAGATCCTCAATACTAGCCTTGCATGCATTAAGCGATTCCTTTAGGAACCCTCGGATGAAGCCCTCCTCTAAACATTGGTGCTCCAAGTCCTTCACTTCAACATCAAGAATATGATTACAAGCTTCCTGGACATGGTCTTTGATTGTACCGCGATAAGCCAAGGAGTTCTTAAAGTCTTCCACTACCTTCAAGGAGATTTCATTTGCTTCCGCTTCTGACATTATATGCTCCTTCTCAGAAAGACGATCTTGTAATGCTTTCTCTGAGTTTCTTCTTCACCGCAAGTGCCTTGAGTCTTTTCTTCGGCGAGTCTATCCTCACCTCAATCATCTCATCATGAGTGCGCTCCACCTCCTGACACTGGAGAGAAAGAGTTATCGACATGTTCGTTAGCTCGCCCACCCTGAGTCGATCCTCCAAAGTCGCCACTTCTTTGGCCTTAACACTCATCTTTTGCTCATACTGCATAGATATTTTACCTTCACAAATTCAAGATTCCACTGCCTAAAGTGACACCCAAATGAGCCATCACCTAATGTTTGAGTTACCTATAAAAAAAATCATAACAAATATTACACAAAGAAAAAAAAGAAAAGGAGAAGGGAAGTCAACATACCAATTCATCCGCTTGTGACGCCCAATATGTGATTTAACACCTCTTCAGAATGTTTGAAATGAACTCCCCATCATGAGTTAAAAACAACTAAACTCTGAGGCCAACCGGGGTGAACATCTTCTTATAGATATCCGACGTAGTCACTTGACATGTCTTCTTTTCTTTAAAAGAAACATTGCTACCACCATGATTTTGATGAGCTTCGAAAAGAACCCTATGAATATGAGGAGACCTTTCTTCACATTTACTTGACCTCTTTAGCGGAGAAGCATAAGATCTCCCTGCCTAGATGGAAAGGCCAACCTTGAACATTCTATCTTCAACTATGTATTTTCTAATGTGACGTAACTCGTGCTGTAAGTTTCCTACATCAGGAACATTAAGAGTTGCCAAGATTTCATTCTCTTCAATCAGCAATGGATCTGGAAGGTCATTCAATCTTTCCCATCTCTCAGGGAGGCCCCACTCATTTTTCACAAAAAAGAATCCAGTAGACCAATTTTTAGATGGATCCCATGAAAATTCTATCCAATTTATACCGATAAGAAACACGTCCCTGAGCATCACATGTGAATCTACACATTTGACACAAGTATTTGATGTTCAAAGTAACACCACCCTCTCTAAAGAAGATAATCAAACCAACGATGACAACTACAGCTCGAAATGAAAATTATGACAAAGCTACATCACATATTTTGAAGATCTCAATCAACTCAGGAGCCAAAGGGAATCGCAGTCCCGCACGAAGAATCATCTCAGAAACAGTAAAGTACCCTAGCGGAGGTGAACGGGCTCGATCAGACTTTTTGGCAACAATGACCACCAACTCATTAGGGAAGTAAAATTTTCTGCAGAACACAATTAAACTATCTGATGTGATAAGGATGATATATGTATATCATGTTATGGGTTTTCTTCTGGCCATCATCCTGTGAAAATACATAATAAATAAAGAGAGAGAAATGACAAAAATTTGAGAATTTTGTGAAACAACTCACTCACCTTAATACTTGGGTGCATCCTTTTTTGACTCTCGCGCTCACGGATAACTTAGGATAAAATTTTCTGCCTGCGATTTTATGAAAAGGATACAGATACATATGAGAAAAGAAACAGAGAGAAAGAGAGAAGTTATTCCCCTCTAATGATGCTAAATTACCGCCAAACTTTTGAGTCGTTCAACGATGGTTCCTAACTAACGCTTCCCCGCCATCTTGGCGGTTATCAACTATTGAACCATTCATTGAAATTATAAGAAATCCAATTTCCTACAAGAAGAAGTAGGAACTACGGGCCTTGATCGCCTCCAAATCCGGTCTGTCCGACAAGGGCAGTTAACGCCTCTTTCGAGGAAAAATCAAAGTTCGCCGTATGAATTATGGGCCTTGATCACCTCCAAATCCGGTCGGTCCAACAAGGGCAGTTAATGCCTCTTTCGAGGGAAAACGATTCGACGATGAACTACGGCCTTGATCGCCTCAACCCGGCCGGTCCCAGCTGACGCTCTTCGAGGGAAAACCGAAGGCTCGCCATATGAACAACGGACCTTGATCACCTTTGAACCCGGTCGGTCCGACGAGTAATGACGCTCTTCGAGGGAAAATGAGCTCGCCGCATGAACTACGCCTGATTACCAACGACCTTTCCTAAGAAGGGAGAACACTGAGCATAGAGGAGTGCGCTTCTTCCTTAACCCTGGGGTTTTATAGACCACCCATGGGGCAAAAGAAAAAATCAACAAAATGCCAAAATTTTCGCCCGCTGCTCTGCCGCAATAACCCCGCGCTGCGGGTTCGCCTGCATCGCTCATGAAGCCGCGGTTCGCGCTCGACCAATGACTCGCCACGCACGCGACACAACCCACGACCGCCATTGTGACGCCGCCGTGCGCCACTGCCAAGACGCGTGGGTGCCCCGCATACGCGGGTGCCCGTGGATGGGTCCATAACCTCAAATCTCATGCAGATTCGCATTAATATCTGTAGCTCACCCGCTTCCTTGATCATAATCTTGTGCTCCATGAAGATGTTCTCAAAATGTATGGTTAATGGACCTGTAAATTTTATTGAAGAATTTGTTACTTTCAAGTATTTGACATATATATTTTTAGATGATTGAGATAATGTCATCCAAAAATAGGGGGCAACTGATATGACATTGAAAATTCTACTAGTCGAAGCACGAATCTTGATGCAAAATCATCCAAATTAGTCAAGATCAAGCACTTAAAATATCATTAGAAACTTTGGGATATTAGTTAAATCTCTAAATAACTCTTAAACATGGATTGTTTATAGTCAAATCGAAAATTTTAATGAGCCGGATCTAACAAGCCCAAGATCTCGTAATTCTGACTTCATTCGAGCATTCAAATACTTAAAATACATCAAATGATCAAAGGAATCGTTTCGAAGCCATCCAATGGAGGGGAGTTGTTCGGATTTTGCATGTATTTATAGAGATGACACTCCTCCAATCTATACCATATTTTTCATATGAGGAGCCCAAGCAGAGAGGAGAGAGAGCTCTAAAGCTTGAAAATCCTCCAAGCATAATCGTGCCACCACTGACGTTGTCAACCACCGCCGCCGTGCCGCCGCCGCCATCGATCCTTGCCGCCAATCTCGTGGTCACCATCATAACGACCTTCATCGATGATCCCCACCGCATCATCATCTCGCTACCACTAGAAGCTACAACCTCAACGCGTGACTATATTCTTATCGATAGATTTCATCGCCTTCTCATATAATTTTGTAATCGTTATCGGAAATTTTGTACTCTAAAACAAATACATAGTGGAAGATTCTTTGGCTTGCCCCGTGGTTTTTTCCCTCTTTTGAGGTTTTCCACGTAAAATTTATTGAGTTTTCTTGTTCATTTTAAATACTTGTGTGTATGGATTTCATAACAAGAAGCATAAATTTTCACTCTACCACAATTGGTTTTCTAGCACGCAACACATATATAAAATTTTTTTGTACATAAACCAATTTACTTTAGTTTAAAAAAGTGAATAATAATAATAATTTTATGTAATATTAAAATTTTACTTATCATGAGTATGATTACTAAAGTTTAGATGTCAATATATATTATATAGTATATTTACAAATCCTTAAAAATAAATGAGTAAACTTCAATAATATAGTACTTTGACTCGACTTAATTCATCGAGAGATTTTAAAGCCATTTCAAAAGAAAGTTGTAATAATAATGGTGGCACGTTTGCTCTTCAATACTATCTTCAAAGATAACCTTCATGATATTATATAAATTATCTGCAAATTATAGCTAAATAAATAGTTTATTTCAACAGAAAAAAACTTTAGGGCTTCGTAGATTTCTTGTGCTTCTGATACAAAGATCTGGATTAATGAGTTGCTTATACAAAATTCTTATTCATTTATATATTTAAAATAAAACATTTATTTATTTATATAATACTCAAATTTCTAAATCACATAAAAATATTACTAATATTAACTTATTTAAAATAAAATAAATATTATCATTTCATGCATATACTTTGATATGATTTAAATCCTCAAGTGATATATAAGTAAATATAAAGATTTAGTATGCAAATATCTCAAAAATGTAATGAATTGAAACGATAATTTAAAATGAATAACATGTTAAAAAGTTTAAATTTTATTATTGTATGATAAGTGAGAGAAATTTCATCATTAAGGGAATTATGATTTTATAGTCATTATCATGGTAATAAGTTATTTATTTCAAATTAAAAAAATTTAAAAATTGCTTCACAAATTCTGATAAAAATTTGAAGGTGCACAATTTAAATTTAATTTAAAATTGATATAAAAATATAATTAACAAAATTAATTTTATTTTATATTTACTTTAAAATAAAGGGGGATTTACATACATCTCACACAATTCTTATGTATTTACATATCTAACACCTACACTTTAATTTTTACATACATAATCATAACAAACATGTAACTTCCCTCTACTTCCTCTCACTGCTGAATAATGCAACATATCACGCACTTCATCTCAGCCACTTGCTCTAAACTAATCTCTCTAGCACCGTCGGATCAGCTCACTCCACTCGCTCACAGGACCTCAGCTCATCTATAAAAGGAAGGTCTCACTTGCAAGAATTGCAAAGGCTTTGTCTCTATCTATTATTTCATGTAAGCAACATCTCTTCCAGGCAAGTAGCTCACTGCTCCTATCAGCCTAGTCTTCATGGTATCAGAGCCATAATCCTGCCGAAACATGTTAGAATACTCTTCTCACTCCAACAGATCCATGGACACACAGTAAGCAAATCTCACCACGTTAACCATCTCTCCTTCCCTAAAGTTCCTCATGGGAAACATGAAATCGGTAGCCAACACTACTCTCATCGTCGACAACTACCCTATCGGAGCTCACAAGTTCACAAGCTCTTCAAAGCAAACGGGTTTGACAACATCTTAGAAGGCACCAACCCATGTCCTATTAAATACTCCATCGACACCAATGGACAACCTCAACCCAACCCCAACTACACTACATGGCAATGATAAAACCTCCGCAACCCTCTACTCAACCATCTCATAATCAATCCTTCCCTATGTACTTAATCTAGACTGCTGCTCTGACATTTGGACAACATTAGCAAAAAGATTACAATTGCCTAATCGCTCTAGAGTAATCCAAATCAAAAATGAACTACATCACATCTCCCTTTGCGATAAGACCATGAATCAATACCTCACGGAGGTTAAAACACTAGTAGGTCAAATCTCAGCTGTAGGCTCCCATCTAGACTCAGAAGACATTATTCTGCATACCTTAAATGGTCTATCACCAACCTATCATGCATTCAAGATCGCTATCTGCACAAGGTCTGATCCTATAAACATCGACGAGCTTTATTCCCTCCTATGCAGCGAGGAAATCAACATCTCCACTAACCATGAGAAAGAACTCACTCCCTCTGTCACTGCTCTCCAAGTCACCCGAGCCAAACCTGGGAGATTCTACAACAAAGGATGTGGTAAATTCTACCGCAACCCCTCTATACAACATGATACTACATGAGCTAAAGGAAGAACGAGCCATCCTCATCAAGATCCCCTCCGCTGCCAAATATGCAATAAACTTGGCCATTGAGCTTACCGCATGGACACCACTATCCTAAAACCCATCTGCTTCAAAGCATCTCACAACACCTCGAATGGATTCTCGACTCCGGGGCTTCCTCTCACCTCACCAATGAAATGGATAATCTCCAGGACCCCACTGAATACCAAGGACAACAAATGGTCATAGTCGGCAATGGCCACACAATCCCTATCCTTCATCAGGGCCAAGGCATCCTCCCAACCCCCAACCGTAAGCTCCTTCTCAAAAATCTTCTTCATGCACCCCACTTATCTCATAATCTTCTCTCGTTTAACCTTGCACATAATAACGCTTGATTACATTTGGTGCATATTTCATCATAAAGGATACATCCCACCAATCCTTCTAACAAGCCGGAATGAGGTTTGTACTCCATTCCAAAAACTGCTGCAGTACAAGCACTACACTCAATACCTACCTCCTCCCATCTTTGGCATCAAAGGCTCGGCCACCCGTACAACGACATCCTCCAAACCATTTCGCTTCAGAACAAGCATCTTCACATCTCCTCCTCCTCCGTGATCGTGATGTGTCAAAAGTCATTGACTACCCTTTTCCAAATATGTAACTAGAACCAAACATCTATTTGATATAATTCTTTCAGATGTATGGGGACCATCCCCAACACGTTCACTAAACTGATACAGATATTATGTTATCTTCATTGATGATCACTCGCGATTTACTTGGTTGTTTCCTTTACAGCATAAATACAAAGTTACTTAAAAATTTTAACAATTACATAAAATGATAAGGACACACTTCTCTAAGTCCATCAAAACCCTTTGATCCAATGACGGAGGAGAATTCATATCCAACGCCTTCCAAAATTACCTTATCTCCCACGGCATCACTCCTGTATGTCAACAAAATAAAGCGTGTTCTTTGAAAGGAAGCATAGACACATTATTGAAGTAACGAACCCTCCTTCAAACTAAACCTGCATTACAGTGCAGGCGTCGCATTAGCACTCACCTTACTCCCCCCAAAAACCTCTCTCTCAAATCACATCACCAAATCCTCTATAGAAAATTACCAGATTACAATCAACTCAAAGTCTTCGGCTCAACTTGCTTTCCCTGGCATCAATCGCAACTAACAAACTCTCTCCAAGCACCACTCTGCATTTTCCTTCTCTGACCACAAGGCTATAGATGTTTAACCCCATCACGGAAGAATATTGATCTCAAGACACATTCTCTTTCAAGAAACACACTTCCTATACCACCCAAACACACACACACCTCCTCACTGTGCCACCTACTACTAACCTACCTCATGCTCTCAACTCAAACAATCCATACAAACCACAACATCCATACTCGCTAACCCCAAGCACCAACTCCATCAGTTTGCATCTCTACACCTCACTCACCCCCCCCTCCACCACAGATGAAAACTAGACTCCAAACCGGCCATTGGAAACCAAAGACTGTCCTCGACCTTCTACACCATCACCCTCCACCTGAACCCACCTGCTACACCCAAGCCCTCAAATATGTCGAATGGCGTAAAGCCATGTTTAAGGAGTTTCTCGCTCTTCAACAATAAGCAACATGGACACTAGTCCCTCTACCCACCAATCAAACCATCATCGGATGCAAATGGATCTTCAAAACCAAACTTCACTCCGATGGGTCCACAACTCATTACAAAGCTTGGCTGGTTGCACAAGGATTCAAACAAGAATATGGAATTCACTACCTTGAAACCTTTAGCCCAGTTTCCAAAATGCCAACCATCCGACCATTACTCACATTTGCCCTTCAACATCAATGGACCATTCAGCAATTAGATGTCTCAAACGTGTTTCTTCACGGCTCTCTCTAGGATACAATCTACATGTCTCAACCACCGGGCTTCACCGATGCCCAATTCCCACATCACGTCTGACTCCTTCAAAAAGCCATCTATGGCCTCAAACAATCCCCCGGGCAGTGGTACTCCACATTCACTAATCACCTCAAACAACAAGGGTTCACCACCAGCACAACAAACCCCGCCCTCTTTATCTATACACTTTAGGGAGCCCGCATCTACCTTCTTCTCTACGTGGATGACATTCTCATCACGGACACAAAACCTCAGGTGATCTCTTCCATTCTTAAACAACTGAGCACAACATTTAATGTGAAGGACCTCGGAAACATCTCTACATTCCTCGGAATCCAAATTCACAAAGCTGATCACAAGCTTCTCCTAACACAGACCACATACATCCACCAACTTCTAAATCGCTCAGGTATGACAACATGCAAGTCAGCCAACTCCAATCTCCAACCAGAACTCAACCTCTCCATCCCAAACAGAAACCTTCTCTGACCCCTCAGAATACAGGCATCTAGTCGGCTCCCTTCAGTTCCTCACAATCACAAGGCCGGACATTGCCTTCGCGGTTAATCAGTTGTGCCAACACATGCATCACCCACTTAACCTACATTTCCAACTCCTCAAACGGGTAATGTGCCACCTTCAGGGAACACCTAACTATGGTCTCCCTATAGTATCCGTAGACCTCCAACTCCACTCTTACTTCGACTATGACTGGGCTAGAAATCCTACTGATTGTCGCTCTACCACTAGCTTATGCACCTTTCTCGGTTCCACTCTCATCTCCTGGAAAGTTCAGAAATAAAAAATAGTAGCTCACTCATCAACCGAAGCCGAATATAGAGAGCACTGGCAGCAGCTATAATAG
The DNA here is from genome assembly GCA_021442155.1 of Cymbidium sinense. Taxonomy (NCBI): domain Eukaryota; kingdom Viridiplantae; phylum Streptophyta; class Magnoliopsida; order Asparagales; family Orchidaceae; genus Cymbidium; species Cymbidium sinense. The sequence continues at coordinate 39,965,697 of CM038218.1, forward strand.
ACATCATCTGGCTTCGTCGGTTAACACAAGAATTTGGGGTCCCGACAACACAAGCAACGCCTTATCACTGCGATAACACATCCGCCATGGCCATTGCCACCAATCCCATCTTCCATGCAAGGACAAAGCACATCGAAATCGACTACCATTTCGTGCGCGATCACATCACCGCCAATGAACTTCAAGTTCATCACATCTCCACTGAAGATCAAATCGTTGATATCCTAACCAAAGCTCTACCTACCCGTCACTTTCTCCTACTACGTTCCAACCTCACAGTCCAACAACTGGACCATTTGGTTCGGCGCATAACTTCCTCTACTTGTATTCTCAGATAATGCGGTTACATATCACGCACACTTCATCTCATCCACTTGCTCTTAACTAACCTTTCCAGCACCGTCGGATCAGCTCACTCCACTCGCCTCATAGGACCTTAGCTCATCTATAAAAGGAAGGTCTCACCTGCAAGAATTGCAAGGCTTTGTCTCTATCTATTATTTCATGTAAGCAACAACTCTTTCAGGCAAGTAGCTGCTCCTATCCGCCTAGTCTTCACATAACACCTCAATCTTTAATATCACATCAAAAATATCATCACTTAATTTTTAAAAGTGAAATGCACCTTTTTAAGCATAGGAAAATCTTAGATAACTAACTATCTAACTTTAGGTGTAAGATATGTAAATACATAAAAATTGTGTGGCATGTATATAAATCTTCCTAAAATAAATTATATAAATAGATTATTTGATTTGCTTAAATTTTAAACAGGACATTCTAACACGTAATTTTACTTTTTAAATTGAGGACTTTTTTATTTATACATTTGTAGTGGAAGCGACGAGGGCTTCCTCGCTTTTAATATATTCGATGGCATGCGAACTGCTGCTAATGGCAACTAAATATGCATCATTTTAGTTTACTTTTCTCTATTTTTTTAAAAAAACTGAATTAAATTTAAATTAACTAATCAATACAAACTTATTAATTAAATTTGTATTTTAGTCCTTTCATTTCTTTATTAACAATTTATATATAACTAAATAAAATTTAAATAAATATTTTCAAATTTACATCACCCAATATTAAACTTTTATATCAAAACATATTTAAAATCAACTCTTCAATTTTCCCAAACAACTAAATTCATTTTTTTTATAAAATATATTTATTTTTAATATTTCTTAAACTCAATTATATATTTAAGTGTAATTGATATAAAAATAATTTTTTCTTGGAATGGAGTTAACCCCATTCATTTTAATGTACGTCTTCGGAACAATCTTCTAATCTTTTGATTAGAAGAAATAATAATTTAATTAAAATCCCACCGGACGTGCTATGATTTTAGATTCAAGACTAAAAAGATGATCTAAAATTATTTAGAGGATTCTATTACTATAATTAAGCTCTTTAATCATAGTAATAAATTCTTTTAAAATTTGAGGATCAGAATTAATTTTTCTAAAAGCTGCTATATCTAATAGTTTGTCATCAACTATTTTAGCAACTGGTGGTGGATAGGAAGTTCCAATCGCTCAGTTAGCCATTTCTTATTGGATAAGATAGCAATATGGGCTGATTGAAATTAAACAAAATGTTATTGAGATTAACCCCTCATATTATTCTATCAATAATCCGTGGGCCTTATTTGAAAGATATTTGGAAAATAATCCTTTTCCATATAAATACAATCTCTCTCATGAAAATTACGAGAAAATCTTAACACAAGTAAAGTGTGTTGAAATTTCTCATGTTCGTGATCAAACGAACCATATGATTCTGCACAATAAATGTATTGTACATAAAATTTTGCATCAAAGTGAATGAGGGTTAATTCCATTACAAGAAAAAACTATTTTTTTATCAACTAATTTACAATACAAAATTGGTGTAAATTATTAGTGCTATGTTCAGGCTATGATGAAAGTCATCTTTCTTATCAATGATAAGAAAATACATTCTTAGATGTTCATCATGAACAAAGATATTATTAATAAAGATCCTCAGCTTGTTTTTTCGTTGGTGGAACTACTTTAGAGCCAAGCTCAATATACTGCCAAACCCAATCAAAGAGGTATTTAATGATTGGATAGAGGCCGCTCTTAAAATGAGGGCCATTAATCCTCAAAAGATTATTCAAGGGCAAAATCTTCCCATTTCTTTACAAACTGTCAAATCTTGGATCTGGACATGGAATATCACACTTGGGAAGAACCCATTTATTCAATGGTCCTCCAAAGATAATTTCATCTTAAATGGTGGAACCAAATCAGTATTGAGAACAAGCTCAAACAAATCAAGTCTATTATCAAATCTCATCTAGAATTATCTATTCCTAAAAAGATACATATTTTGAACTATCAATTAAAGAAGTTCTTAATAGTATCAAAAGAAGATATCCTCATGAAAATGAAATCCAAAAAGATCTTCTTTGAAAAATCTACGATGACCAACTCCCAAAAGTGTTCAAACACCCAATGTACATTTGTGATAGTGGCGAATCTTCGGACGACGTCAACATTGAATCCACTGGAAAAAATTAGTGGGTTTTATGATTGGAAGATTTATCTCAATCCTTTTCCAGCATTATTAATGACACTTTACTTTACAGCTCTAAAGTGCCCACTACCCAACATTATTACTGCCAAGCATTATTTGTGTCACTTTACAGCCCTAAAGTGCCATCATTATTACCACCACTACGTTAAAGACTATTCATCTTTCTTTTATTGTACCTTTACTTAATGTTTAAGTAAAGTTTTATTATGCTTTGTGTGCCTGCCTCTTCTATATAAGGAGGCTCTATCATTTGTATTGGTGTGCTCAATTTTTTTCTTCTCTTATTTTATCTTCTCTTCTCTGCTTTCTATAGGCTTCTCCTGTTCTACTGCAATCATGTAAGTTTTTATTTTTATAATAAAGAAGTGTGTTTTTATATCCTGGTTCAAAAGTGGTATCAAAGTCATGATGGGGTGAATCCCTGGGGGAGAGGTATCAATTGTTAACCTATTTTGGATCGATTACTTTGTTATTATAATTTGATTCATTCTTTAATTCTTCAGATTTATCCTAACTTTGTCGCATATGGCCATAATTCCCTTGGTGTGGGTCGTAAGTCCTGGTTTTGTTGACTGTTTTGGATCTTTCCTTGGATTATTGAACCAATTTTATTATAATTTCAAACTGATTGATCTATTTACATTTCATCTTCTGATATCGTCTTCCTCCCTTCTTTCTTATGGCTTCTTTATCTTCGGAACCATCTTCTAATCTTTTAATTAGAAGAAATAATAATTTAATTAAAAACTCTAAATTTTTGAGTTTCCTCTAAATGAAGAAGACCTAAATAAATGATATTTCCTAAAATTGATAAATCTTTTATTTATCAATTATGTACATTTGATTTTAAAGGAAAAACTTCAGTCAAAATTGTCGAACAGTTTATCATCATAGATCAAATAGATAAAACCATTTATCTATTATCTAATGAAGACTTGCATCATTATATGCAAAGACTTCAAATACATCCATATTGGAATGATCCAAATAGCATTTAAGTCTTTAACCTTGAAAGGATTAAATGCCTCCATTTTATCCAGTCTAAGAGATGGTAGATGCCTCCACTAGGCTCAATCTCTTATGAGTATTATTGAAACTAGTATCTATCATGGGACAATTTACTTTAATGCTTTTCCTAATTTTAGTTTATCTTTATCTGACATCAACCTATTTGAAGTTGTTAAATTACAGTTACAACTTCATGGTTATGATTTTCTTCATGGATCTAAAACTATTACTTTAATTTTTAGAATCCATTTTCGTGTTTTGAATATTTTGAATCCCAAGATTAAAAGAGCGGTTCAACAAGCTGAACGAACAACCCTAATAGAAATGAATCTATTAGCCTCTCACGTTTCTATTAACAGAATTATCAAATGAAATGAGGTGATATTTCCGCACTCACGACTATACCATGCCATCACACCAAGACCTTCCATTGATCAAGACATCGTCAGATTATTCAAATATCTGAAGGCGATGTTGAAGTTCGATTAATCTCGAAGATCTATAACCCTTCATAGAATTTCTTATCCTTGAAACCTCAAAAAAAGCTAGATCTACTGGTTCTCCTATTTCGATAGATGTACCATCAACTGAGGCACTTCGATTAAATTGAAATCATATTTATCACTCAGTGAGAGAAAATTGATCTCCTGCTCCTCCATAAATGAACTTTAGTCTTAATGAATTATAAAATAAGATCTAAGGCTAGAGAAGTCATCTTAAGAGAATATTTTCAACCTAAATATGATAACTTAACATGGTATAGAAATATTACTTCGGAAGAACAATGAATTGAAATATCTAATATATATTTCAAAAAAATGATAGAAATAAATTGGTAAAGTAAAATAACAATTCTCTTTGTTGCCTGATTTTCCTAACACTATACTCAATCTGCCCATATTACTGTCTTATCTAATAGAAATGTCTAAGCATAAGAAAGTGATTGAAACTTCCTATCCACCACCAGTTGCTAAAATGATTGATAATAAACCATTAGATATAGCAGCTTTTGGAAAAATTAATTTCGACCCTCAAATTTTAAAAAAATTCATTACTATAATTAAACTACTTAATTATAGTAATAATATCATCCAAATAATTTCAAATCATTTTAGCATTGAATCTAAAATTGATCAATTGATTAAACAAAAAACTCCTAGCCAAGATATTAGTAGAATTTCTAAAAAGGCCTCAACAAGCGTTACTCCCTTGATAAGAACTTCTTTTCAGCCTCATCCTAAACTTACATTTAATTTAGGCCCTTCTTCTAAAAATATTTAAAATTTGATCATTAAATTAAAAGACCAATCTATAGGCATCCTAGAAGATATTATCCCTGGTACATCGGACGAAAATTCTAAAGAATTTTCTAAAACTAATTCTGACTATGATATTGAAAAAGTTCAAGAACTTTTTTAAGATCTTCAAATCCAGCAGCCGCTTGATATACAAAAATTAACCTATCCAAAGAAAAACTTGGATAAGCACTACTATAAATGGCCTACGCCTCAAGATTTACTCTTTGAAAAAAACACAAATTTCATTGGTAACTCTTATGATGACGATTCCCTCTATGAATAAAATATTGACGGCCTTTTTAAACATCAGATCCATCATATACTCCATCGTATGCTCATGTTTTCTTATGTCATTCAATTTCATCATCGAACAGCTAGATCCTTTGATTCTGCCAGAGCTATTATTGCTGGATTTTTTGGAGTTCTTAAAAGTTGGTGGGATCATTATCTCACCTTACCTCATTGTGAGAATATTCTTATCAAAATTATTGACCTTAGCACTAAGAATTTACCTCAAGACCAGCAAAAACCCAATGATAGCTGCATTTATAATCTTCTTCAGGCTATCATAGACCATTTCTTTGGATCTTGGAGATCAAGAGAAAGACTCCTTACTCCAAAAGCTTCGTCTTTCCTTAACCCATTTTAGATGGTATAAGATGTTTTCTTACCAGAGTCATGACTCTTTATGATGCTAATAGTCTTCTTTGGAAGCAAAAATTCATTGAAGGACTTCCTAATCTTTTTGCTGAAAAGGTTAAGACTAATCTTCATTTATTTGATGATACTATTCCTTATGAAACTATTACATATGAAAACCTCATCTCTGCCTGCATTAAGACATAACTAATAATTTGTTCTGATATTAAACTTAAAGAATAAATGAAAAGAGAACGCCTTCTTGAAAGATGCCAACTCGGAATTTTATGAACAATTCACCTATGAATCTCAGGTGTTCACATCTTCTACCAAACATAAAGGAAACACTAAATCAAAATTCTTTCCTAAACATGATAAATCCAAACAAAAATAAAAAAATCCTAAACCCTCTAGGTCCAAACCTAAAGGGAAGGGCAAGATCAAATGCTATAAGTGTGTTGTATGGGTCATTATGCTAACAGATGTACTAAAAAAAATTAAATGAATTATAGATGGATGAATGGTTAAATCAAACCCTAATGAAGATTCTTCTTACTTCTTGATTCTGAAAAAGAATCCATCAAAGAGGATACCTTTTCTTCATCTTCTGATAATCAATCTCATTGATGTAATTCTTGCTAGCAAACAGATTATTATAAAAATATAATCAATATGACTAGGCTTTATACTCTCACTATTGAGGAGAAATACCACCTCATTTAAATCTTAGCTCAAGTTTAAGATACTTCAACTCAAAATAAAATTATAAGTCTTCTCAATGAAAAGAAGGATGAAAAATTTTTCTTTAAAACCTCCTATATATTTTATGAAAGAAGTATATAAAAGAAGAACTGAACCAAGTTCGTCACCTATGACAGTTTCTTTAACTGATTTAAAATTTGAGTTAAGTAACAACAATAAGAAGTTCAACATTTAAAGGTTGAAAAAGATCATATGAATGGGTGCCTTATGGATTTAGAATTAAACCAAAAGACAACCTATTCTAACGATATCCTGAAGCCTCTTCTAATCAAGAGTCATGATTCTTGCAAAGTATACAAAAGATAATATACTAAAAATGGTACATTTCTATTAAATTAATTATTAATAAAGAATTTATTTTACCTAATTTGACTGCTCTTGTTGACAGTGGAGCATACTTAAATTGCATGCAAGAAGGACTTGTTCCTTCAAAATATTTTACAAAAACCACTCAAAGGCTTTAAAGCTGCTGATGGAGAATCTTTACAAATCAACTATAAACTATCATTTGTTGCTATTTACCAATATGATATTTGTCTTTAAATGCCATTTATTTTAGTTACAAATTTAACTCAACATATTATTTTGGAAACTCATTTTCTCAAAATAATGCCCATTATAAGAATTGATGATATCAGAATTCAATATGTTCTCTGGAATAAAGAGATTACATTCCACTTTATCACCAACCCCAAAGAGATCATTATAAATGAAATGAATAGACTTAATAATAAGTTTATGCATTTAAATTATCTTAAAAAGAAATTATTGATTAAACAAAATATTTCTTCTCCTCAAATAAAAAATAAAATTCAATTTTGTTTATAAGATTTTCAAAAGGATGTTTGTGGTGAAAACCCAATTGCCTTTTAGGATAGAAAAATTCATCAGGTAGAACTTTCGTACATTGATAACTTCAATGAATGGGATATTCCCAAAAAAGATCATCCTTGTTAGATGAACGAGCATTATCTTTTTTTATGTAAAGCCGAGATTGCCGAATTATTATCTAAAAAGATAATCCAACAATCCTATTCTCCTTGGAGCTACTGCATTCTATGTTATGAACGCTGCCGAAAGGAGAGAGGAAAACTCAGACTTGTAATAAATTACAAATCTCTTAATCAAGTTCTTAAGTGGGTCCGGTACCCCTTCCAAATAAAAGATCTTCTCAACAAGCTTCATAATGCCAAGATTTTTTCAAAATTTGATTTAAAATTTGGCTATTGGTAGATCTAGATCAATGAATCTGATCGCTATAAAACCGTCTTCACTGTACCTTTTGGGCATTATGAGTGGAATGTTATGCCATTCGATCTCAAAAATACTCCATCTGAATTCTAGCACATCATGAATAATATATTTGAAGATTACATTAAATATATTATTGTTTACATCGATAATATTCTTGTATTCTCTAATTCTATTGATGAGCATTTTAATCATTTAAAAACTATAAAATGACTCATTTAAAAAAATGGTCTTGTCCTCTTCGCACCCAAAATCAAGTTATTTCAAACCAAAATATGATTTTTGGGACACAATATCTCTAATGCCTCTACGATTCTAATTAATAGAAGTATTAAATTTGTGAATAAATTTCCTAATGTTATTCTAGATAAAACTTAGCTATAGAGATTCTTAGGAGCTTTAAATTACGTAGCTGATTTCTATCAAAATTTGGCACAAGACGCCGCTCCTCTTTTTGATCGATTGAAAAAATTTCCACCACCATGGTCTGATTTGCATACCACGGCTGTCCTCAAAATTAAGAAAAAAGTTAAGAACCTTCCTTATCTTAACTTTGCTGATCTTACAGTTTCAAGATCGTTGAAACTGATGCCTCTAATCTTGGTTATGGGGGCATATTAAAACCCAAAAAAATTCTAAAGAGGAATTGGTTCGCTTCACTTCAAGTAGATGGACCCCTACTCAATAAAATTATTCCATCATTAAAAGAGAAATATTTTCTGTTGTAAAATGTATTTCTAAATTTCAAAATGATTTGCTTAATCAATATTTTCTTCTTTGTATTGACTATTATTCGATCAAATACATAATTGACCAAGATGTCAAAAATTTGGTTTCCAAATAAATTTTTGCTTCTTGGCAAGCCCAACTTTATGTTTTTGATTTTACTATTAAATTTATTAAAGGTTCTGAAAATTCTCTTATTTAACTCATGAATTTCTGTAGGGTGAGGGGTGGATCACCCCTCATAAGAGGATGACCCCTCCTTACAGAGGTAGCCCCTCTTTTCAAGGAGGTCGTGGTCGCGGCAATGATAAAGATCCAGCCAGCTCTTTGGTTGGCATGATCGATCTAAAAATATATCTATATGACTCTTCTTCAACTACGGTTGAAAAGGGTGAATCATCAAAAGTAGTAGCTTCATCCATCAAAGGTGTCGTTGCTCAGGAACCTATTTATTTTTCAAAGGAAACTAAACAAAATATTATTGAGATTAACCCCTCAGGTTATTTTATCAATAATCTGTGGGCCTTATTTGAAAGATATTTAGGAAATAATCATTTCTCATATGAAATCAATCTCTCTCGTGAAAATTACGAGAAAATCTTAACACAATTAAAGTGTGTTGAAATTTCTCATGTTCGTGATCAAATGAACTATATGATTATGTACAACAAATGTGTTTTACATAAAATTTTACATCAAAGTGAATGAGGATTAACTTCATTCCAAGAAAAATCATTTTTATCAACTAATTTATAACACAAAATTGGTGTAAATTATTGGTGCTATGTTCAGGCTATGATGAAAGTCTTCTTCCTTTTCAATGATAAGAAAAGATATTATTGGATGTTCATCATGAACAAATATATTATTAATAAAGATCCTCCAGCTTCATTTTTCCATTAGTGAAACTACTTTGTAGCTGAGCTCAATATGCTGCCAAACCCAATCAAAGAGGTCTTTAATGAATGGATGAAGGCCGCGCCTAAAATAAGGGCCATTAATCCTCGAAAGGTGATTCAATGGTAAAATCTTGCCTACTTCTTTATAAACTATCAAATCCATTGGATCTGGACATGGAATATCACACTTGGGAAGGACCGTTTTAATCAATTGATCTTCTAAAGATAATTTTTGCTTAAATGGTGGAACCAAATCAGTATTGAGGACTAGGTCAAACAGATCAAGTACATCATCAAATCTCATATGGAATTAACTATTCATAAAAAATACAGATTTTGAACTATCAGTTGATGAATTTCTTGATAGTATCAAAAGGAGATATCCTCATGAAAATAAAATCCAGCATAAGGATCGTCTTCTAAAAATCTATGAGGGCCAATTCACAAAAGTGTTCAAACACCCAATCTACATTTGCGATAGTGGCGAATCTTTGGATCAATATTGAATCCACTGGTGGCAAAAATTTGTGGGTTTTATGATTGAAAGCATTATCTCAATCCTTTTCTACATTATTAGTGTCACTTTACTTTACAGTTCTAAAGTGCCCACTACCCAACATTATTGTTGTCAAGCATTATTTGTGCCACTTTACAGCCCTAAAGTGCCAGCATTATTACCACCACTATGTTAAAGACTATCCCGTCTTTCTTTTATTGTACATTTACTTAATGTTTAAGTAAAATTTTCTTATGCTTTGTGTGTCTACTCTTCTATATAAGGAGGCTCTATCATTTATATTGGTGTGCTCAATTTTCTCCTTCTCTTATCTTAAGTTCTCTTGTGTGCTTTCTGTAAGCTTCTACTATTCTGCTGCAATCATGTAAGTTTTTATTTTTATAATAAAGAAGTGTGTTTCTATATCCTGGTTCAAAATGGTATCATAGCCATGATGTGGTGAATCCTTGGGAGGTATGAGTTGTTAACGTATTTTTGGATCAATTGCTTTATTATTATAATTTGTTTGATAATTATATTCTCCTTGTAGCTACACTGCATTCTATGTTATGAACGTTGTCGAGAAGGAGAGGAAAATTGAGACTTGTAATAAATTATAAGCCTCCTAATTAAGTTCTTAAGTGGGTTCGGTACCCCCTTCCAAATAAAAGGCATCTTCTCAACAGGCTTGATAATGCCAAGATTTTTTCAAAATTTGATTTAAAATTTGGCTATTGGCAGATCCAGATCAATGAATCTGATTGCTATAAAACCATCTTCACTGTATCTTTTGGGCATTATGAGTGGAATATTATGTCATTCGGTCTCAAAAATGCTCCATTTGAATTCTAACACATCATGAATAATATATTTGAAGATTACTTTAAATATATTATTATTTACATCGATGATATTTTTGTATTCTCTAATTCTATTGTGAGCATATTAATCATTTAAAACTCTTAAATGACTTATTCAAAAAAATGGGCTTGTCCTCTTCGCACCCAAAATCAAGTTATTTCAAACCGAAATATGAGTTTTGGGACACAATATCTCTAATGCCTCTATCATTCCAATTAATGAAGCATTGAATTCGAGGATAAATTTTTGATGTTATTCTAGATAAAACTCAACTAGAGATTCTTAGGAGCTTTAAATTACGTAACTGATTTCTATCAAAATTTGGCACAAGACTTGCTCCTCTTTTTGATCGATTGAAAAAAAAATCTCTACCACTATGGTGATTTGCATACCACGACTATCCTCAAAATTAAGAAAAGAGTTAAGAATCTTCCTTGCCTTAACATAGCTGATTCTGACAGTTTCAATATCGTCGAAACTGATGCCTCTATTCTTGGTTATGGGATCATATTAAAACAACAAAAAATTCTAAACAGGAATTGGTTCGCTTCACTTCTGGTAGATGGACCCCCACTCAACAGAAGTATTCTATAATTAAACGAGAAATATTTTCTGTTGTAAAATGCATTTCAAAATTTTAAAAATGATTTGCTTAATCAATATTTTCTTCTTCGTATTGATTGTTCTTCGATCAAATACATAATTAATCAAGATGTCAAAAAATTTAGTTTTCAAATAAATTATTGCTTCTTGGTAAGCTCAGCTTTCTGTTTTCGATTTTCTATTGAATTTATTAAAGGTTTTGAAAATTCTCTTCGTGATTTCTTAACCCATGAATTCCTGCAGGGACGACCAGGGGTGGATCACCCCTCACTGGAGGATGCCCCTCCTAACAGAGGTGACCCTCTTTTTGAGGAGGTCGTGGTCGCTATAATGGTAAAGATCTAGGCTACTCTTGGTTGGCATGATTGATCTAAAAATATATCTATATGGCTTTTCTTCTACTACGGTTGAAATTGATGAATCATCAAAAGCAGCAGCTCCATCTCTCAAAGATGTCGTTGCTTAGGAACCTGTTTATTTTTCCATGGAAATTCAATAGAATATTATTGAGATTAACCCCTCTATTATTATATCAATAATTCGTGGGTCTTATTTGAAAGATATTAGGAAAGTAATCCTTTCCCATATGAAAGCAATATCTCTCGTAAAAATTATGAGAAAATTTTAACACAATTAAAGTGTGTTAAAATCTCTCATGTTCGTGATCAAATGAACAATATTATTTTGTATAGAAAATATGTTGCACATAAAATTTTGCATCAAAGTGAATGAGAGTTAACTCTATTCCAAGAAAAAAATATTTTTATCAACTAATTTATAACACAAAATTGATTTAAATTATTGGTGCTATGTTCAGGCTATGATGAAAGTCTTTTCTTATCAATGATAAGAAAAGACATTCTTGGATGTTCATCATGAACAAAGATATTATTAATAAAGATCATCGACCTTGGTTTTTCATTGATGGAACTACTTTAAAGCCGAGCTCAATATACTGTCAGACCCAATCAAAGAGGTCTTTAATGAATGGATGGAGGTGCTCCTAAAATGAGGGTCATTAATCTTGAAAGATGATTCAAGGGTAAAATCTTGCCAACTTCTTTACAGACTATTAAATCACTTGGATTTGGACATGGAATACAACACTTGGTGAGGACACATTTAATCAATTGGTCCTTCAAAGATAATTTTTGCTTAAATGGTGGAACCAAATTATTATTAAGAATAAACTCAAACAGATCAAGTCCATCATCAAATCTCATATGAAATTATCTATTCCTAAAAAAAAAATACATATTTTGAACTATCAGTTGAAGAAGTTCTTGATAGTATTAAAAGGAGATATCTTCATGAAAATGAAATCTAGCATAAGTATCATCTTCGAAAAATATATGAGGACCAACTCGTAAAAGTGTTCAAATACCCAATCTACATTTGCGATATGAATCTTTGGTCGATAGATTGAATCCATTGCGAAAATTAGTGGGTTATAATTGGAAGCATTATCTCAATCCTTTTCCAAGCTTATTAGTGTCACTCTAATTTACAAAGTTTAGCGTTATTCTTTGGCATTATTTGCCACTTTACTAAATTATCAACATTATTACCAATATGTTAAAAGGCTATTTTATCTTTCTTTATTACCTTTACTTAATGTTTAAGTAAAGTTTTCTTATCTTTGTGTGCCTCTTATATAAAGATCATATTGTATTGGTGTCTTGGTTTTTTCTCTTCTTTTGTTGTCTTATGTGCTTTCTGTAGGCTTCTACTATTCTACTGCAATCGTGTAAGTTTTTGTTTTTATAATAAAAAAGTGTGTTTATATATCCTTGTTTAAATAAGGAGAGAAGATTCGCTCCTTACTCCAAAAGTTATGCTGTCCTTCCTTAATGATTAATTTAATAAAGATGTACTATTTTTATAGACTTCTTTATTTATACATTTATAGTGGAAGCAACGAGGGCTTCCTCGCTTTTAATATATTCTTTTAAAATATTAAAATTTATTGAAGCAATTAATAATTTCTTCAATGGCATGCGAACTGGTGCTAATGGCAACTAAATATGCATAATTTTAGTTTACTTTTCTCTATTTTTTAAAAAAAATGAATTAAATTTAAATTAACTAATCAATGCAAACTTATTAATTAAATTTGTATTTTAGTCCTTTCATTTCTTTATTAACAATTTATATATAACTAAATAAAATTTAAATAAATATTTTCAAATTTACATCACTCAATATTAAACTTTTACATCAAAACATATTTAAAATCGACTCTTCAATTTTCCCAATCAACTAAATTCATTTTTTAATATATTTATTTTTAATATTTTATTAAACTCAATTATATATTTAAGTGTAATTCTTTTAATAACAGACGAGGTTGGTAGAAAAAATGATTGACCAAAATAAATGTGTTATTTTAGGTGTTTTTTGGTTGATGAAAACTTCTTTTTTTAAGCTGCCTTTCAGAGCTTATCTGTAAATCAATTTACATCTATTTTGCACTAATCTTAACGTAAATCCAAAAGCTATCAAGTTGATTGCATTTACATTAGGATATGTTGACATCATTGTTTTTTAATCTAAATATTCACAATTAGTGAGAGAACTAGAGCTTAGAGAGAAAGAGAGAGAGAGAGAGAGAGAGAGAGAGAGATGCAAAATATAATTAAAATAAATTTTCATTTAATTTTTTTAATGGCAAAATATAATTAAAATAAATTTTCATTTAATTTTTTTAAATCAAAAGAAATAAAAAATAAAAAGGTTAAATGAAATAAGCTAAGAACAACTCATAAATTAAGAGAAATATATTTTCTAATATAACTATTATGATTAGATATTTTAAATTATTTCTAACACTTTTTGTTTGCATCAAAATTATGGATTATTGATTCGACTTCTAAATATTTTTCAATATTCTTCACATTACATGTTATTAATTAGCTCGAAAGAAAATTCTATTTAATTATATTAATAAATTTTATTATGATAATCTTCATTGCTAAAAATATATATTTAGTTGTTATAGTCAAAATAGGCAAAATATGTCTAATCTAATTAATTGATTAAGAAGAGAATATATGATCTATTTTCTTTATCAAGTCTTAATAATAAAATTTATTTAATAAGTAATATTGATTTTAAATTTGATTATAAATTAATAAATATCATCAATTTTAAATGATCAATATCCATCGTGAGAATCTGATACTAAACTAAGAATCAATAGATCTATTTATAATCTCTTATCATATTTATTTAAAATGACAATAAAAATATCAACTTTATTATAAAATATTACTATAATAATATTCTTTTTATGACAAAAATATCCTCAATCTTCAAAGTAAGATGCTCTCATATATATCATATCTATATCTCATTTTTCATAAAATAGTTTCATCTATTTAAATAAGGAATATCATCCTTTTTTTTTTAATTTTGAAGAAGATGTTTGAAACTATTATATATATGATCATTAAATTTAAAATATTATAAATACTAAATTATTATTAAAAATTTTAATTTAGAAGAATAAATTTTTAATGTTTTATAAATATTAAAAAGTTTATTAAAATTTTAGGAGTCACAACTATGGACTTCGATCACCCTCAATTTCATTGTTATTCACAATATAAAAAATGTTAATTTTTTTCCGTCGAATATAGATTTAATATTTTGAATATTCGAAGTCAATAAATTTTAACTATAATGGAATCAAATTCATCAAATATTAATTTTTCTGCTTAATTTTTTTTAATTTTTTGGTAAAATTTTTCTATTTAATATAATTATTCATAAAGAGCTCCATCAATGCACAAAATAATAGATATTAACTTTTACCTCAAATAGAAGAGAAATGAGAACTTACCCATTCCTTAAAAGTACACAAATGTCACAAGCAAAGGGCACCGAACAAGGATCTCTAACCCCTATATATATATATATATATATATATATTTGGTAGGTAGTGCCCTGACAGCCAAATTTTCCAAAATTTAAATACCTTTTTAAGTTGGCCTTTGCCAATTCACATTTCAAAAGTCAAAGGTCAAACTAAATATTTTCCCGTTCAAGCTTTACTTCCCCCTTCCCTTTATATTCGGCAATTTAGTTAGTAAGCTGAGGATAGTTTACTAGTTTAGATCCCCTTTCTTACCTTCTTAAGCTCACCAATCCCCCTTCTTCTCACCGAGAGGACCAGACCTTCACAACAAATTTTCATTGTCTGCCCTATGATCACCAGCCAGTTAGTAGTTCATCAAGCATAGCAGAAAGCTAAATTTCTGTTCTAGACTCTCCTCATGGGCTCCTGCATGAGCTCAGGCAACAACCATGAAGTCTCAAGCAAGCTTGCGTCGAAGCAAGGCTCTCTTAGAAAGGTGTCTTCCACGGAGCTAAATGGCTCACAAGCCCCACTCTCTCCAGAGGACCTCTCCATCTCTCTTGCAGGTTCCAACCTCTACGTCTTCACCTTCGCAGAGCTTCAAATGGCGACAGGAGGATTCTCCAACAGCAACTTTCTCGGAGAAGGAGGCTTCGGACCTGTGTACAAGGGGATCATTGACGAGAGAGTGAGGCCAGGCATGGAGTCTCAGTCTGTCGCCGTTAAGCTTCTGGATCTTGATGGCCTGCAGGGGCACAATGAATGGCTGGTGAAACCCCTTGACATTTTGGAAACTATTTAGATGCTATATGAATTGATTATAACGGTTTAAATTTCTATTTTGTGGCAGGCTGAAGTGATATTTTTAGGGAAATTGAAGCATCCAAATCTTGTTAGATTGATTGGTTATTGCTATGAGGATCAGCATAGGCTACTGGTGTATGAATATATGATAAAAGGAAGCTTAGAGAATCACTTGTTCAAAAGTATGTTCTAGTTCTTCTCAAGTTTTCAGTTATTCATGTATGATTTTTTGCTTCTAATGATTTAGTGTTTTGATGAGAAAAATGAAGAAATGTGGCATTTTTTGTGCTTTCCAGATCTGATTTTATACAAAGTCTAAGAAATTTACTCTCAAATGATGTAGTTAGATACGTGGTGGATAGACTGCCAACTCTAAAGTTTGATCAATACCCATAGTTTATTTCCTAATCCAATTCATGATAGCCTGGCTACATACCAAAACCATTATTATATATTTATATATAAAGTAGGAGCTTATTAATGGCCTCAATTGTCTTCCAACCAAACCTTTCGGTGTAAGCTACCAGAAATCATCCATAGTTTAGAAAAACTCTGAAGCAAAAGGCTTAATTTAATCGATTCTGAAAGCTTGACCTGTTATTCTATTGGCCTAAAGATTAATTTTCTTTTCTAAGCAGGATTCTTTATATCCTTACCATGGTCAACAAGACTGAAGATTGCAGTGGGAGCTGCCAAGGGACTGGCTTTCCTCCACGAGGCGGAGAAGCCTGTGATATACAGAGATTTCAAAGCTTCTAACATCTTATTAGATTCGGTAATACTCCATTTAGTTGCTAGTCCTTGATGTTTATTGCCAACTCATGGTGAATTCCGTTTAGTTATTGACTATCTTATACGAAGTTAAGAAGACAAATTAGAACAAATGACTAAGGAAAATAAAGAACAGGCGCATTATGGCTTAGTTTTGGACCATTCTCCTTATTTTCAGCTTACAGGAAGGCGTTATACTGTGTTTTGCTTATTGAAAAATGACTCAAAAGAGAATTTCATTTGGAAAGTAGAAGTTTCCCATTGTATTTGAAAAGTGGCGTAAAAGTCGTCGTTTTTGAACTAGATAATGAAAACCATTTGTCCAACAATCAAGCTTTGTAAGAGAATTTTTTTTTTTTTGGTTTAGCATCGGTAAGTTTTATATATATATATATATATATATCTCCAGTAAAACAGAAACATACGATCTAGCATAAGATATAAAGCCTAAGATTGATTGTTCATTAGATAACCTCATGATGCCTGTCACCCTATGCTGCTCTTCTCAGCTTTCTATATGATCTGATTCTCTGCCTCAACTTACAGATTATATCTGAATTTTACATTAGGAAGTGGAACGAATCAAAATCAACTGCTAGGAGAAAAGAAATAGGGACACAAAAACAATAACTTATAAGGAAAGACAAAAAAATCTGAATAAGAAAATAAGAATACAAAGCATATTATTATTTCATATTAAAATATAAACAAAATAAATTTAAAAAAAAAAGAAACGAAAAATAAAAATGATCCCAAACGGCCCACAAGTAAATGGGTACCAAAAAAAAAAAAATAATAATAAAAAAAATACAAAACAAAACAAAAAAACTTTTGCTGTATTAGCCTAAACCTTTAAGCAATTCAGTCCTGTTTTCTAACAACTTACATCTGTCGCACCAACCTGTCTTTTTAAAGCTTTGTGTTGCACTCAACACTGATCACCTTGAAATACATAAGAATCACACTTTTGTCAAATTCTCCTCAGTACCTCAAACCTGCTCACTTTCACGGTTACTATAACACTTAATCTAAATGGTAAAATATTCTCTAATTGTCAGGACTACAGTGCAAAGCTTTCAGACTTTGGCCTCGCAAAGGATGGCCCTGAAGGAGACAACAGCCATGTCACAACAAGAGTAATGGGAACACAGGGTTACACTGCACCAGAGTATATAATGACTGGTTGGTAGATAACAATTTACACCAACATCTGTACTTAATCCGATTCTTTGCACTGGATGATCTTCTAAGCTATGTTCTCTAAATCTATTATACAGGTCATCTCACAGCAAAAAGTGACGTGTACAGCTTTGGTGTAGTATTGCTAGAGCTACTGACCGGGAGAAGATCAGTGGACAAGACAAGACCAAGCAGAGAACAAAACCTTGTGGAATGGGCACGGCCTTACCTTAATGACGCCAGGAAACTATCGCGGATAATGGACTCCAGTCTAGATGGCATGTACTCCACCAAGGCTGCGCAGAGAGCAGCGGCAATGGCCTACCAGTGCTTAAGTCCGAGACCCAAGTCAAGGCCTCCAATGTCAACCATTGTAGAGACGCTAGAGCCTCTCTTGGACTTGAACGATGAAATGGTAGGCTCCTTTGTGTTCACGGTAGTACCTGGCAATGCCGGAGATGAGGAAAAAGAGAAGAAAGATTCCAATGATGATGGAAGCCACTGCGACGGAGAAAGGCGCCAGATGTGGTCTGCCAAATCGGCAATTCACACCAATCTTTTGTTGTACAGAAACTCATCAAGACACCACCACAGGAATGAGGCAAGAGCATAGGATCCGGACATGCAGTGCAAATAGATCCTTAAACACTGTTTTATTTTTATTTTTAATTTTTTGGAAACAATGGATAAAGAGATGTGTGCAAAATGTGGAATATGAATTGGATTAGCCATACAATAAGAGCAGTTTATTTCATTGAAAGTGACAAGAACTCAGGAAGTGATTAAGTTTCATTTCTAGGAGTCAGCTCAAATGTTTATATCATTAAAATTGGATGGAAATAAATTTTGATTCTTGAAAATCGCCGTCATGAGTTTCAATTTTAAAGTTCTGAGTGTCACATTCTTTTTTTTTTTTTTTATCTTTTTATAACGAATAATACATTAAATACATAGAACAATGGATTAGAATATTACTTTTTTATAACAATAAAGAGTTGAAAAATTAATATCAGAGAGGGTAGATTGATATTCACAGCAAACCAAATAAACACAAATTGAATTCATAAGAAGTGAGTTCCTGCAAAATAAGTAGATATCATTATAACTTACGTTATTGAGACTTAATTCTGCAACTAAGATCATATAAACACTTACAGTGATAAGCTGATCATGATGTAGCTCAAGAAGTGAACAGTCCATTGCATGGTTTAAGAATTTGTAACATCACCAGAAATCATCATTCTATGTGGTATATAGAGTGATGATTACACGAATACCTTATTTGCATATTGCTAAAAAGTCAAAAACAGAAAACGGAAAAGAAGGAAAACTCAATAAATTCAAAGAAAAAAATCATAACTGCTCTTCTGAGTGCTTCACATTATCATTTCCTCCAGCGTCTTATTAACAGTACACGGAGAGATTGACCATCCAAATATATTTTCCAACTGGCGAATTGGGATCAATTTTTTAAAACTATCAAAGGTAGAAATATTTGAATTTCAGTCAAATATTTAATCACGTTCACATCTAAATTGCATAACTTGTTTATATCTGAAATAATAATAAAAAAATCACAATCTTTATTGCTCTTCAGCGAGATCTATCAACTACTTGTGGTCTCCTGAAATTCGCGCTCGGCCTCTCGATGAAACGAGAGTATAGTTGTGGTGCCGAACGAAATTTTCAGAGGGCAGATAACTATTTGTAGTGGATAAATAAGGCACTACCCAGAAATTTTGCCCTCATTTGGTGAGGACTTTAGATCTTGTTCTAGGTTTCCTATAGACGCAAGCACTTATAGTTAATTACCTGATATGGACCCAGACAATGCTTCAAACATCAATAACGAAAGAGGAAGAAAATCTCCAGCTTGACTAAAAGACTTTGTTAAATAAAATAGCAAAGAAAATACGAAGAAGAATCAGCCAAAGAGATTAACTACAACAAACCGAATACAAGTAAGCTTAGCAAATAAAACCCGAGATCTACTAAATACCGGATCGACAACCACAATATGAATAACGAAGCTGTGCAAGAAAATCAAGATCCGATAATAGAAATATGTAAAGAAAAGAAAATAACAAACAATCTAACAGAAAGTAGTTAGAATAGGCAAGAATGTAAAGAAACTAGGGCTATAAATAAGCTCTGAAGAAATACAGAAGAAAAAGCAATAATATTGACTCTTCTTCTTCTTCTTCTTCTTCTCTGGGCCGATCCCCTTCTCCTCGGCAAAAAAAAACCCTAACTCCCTTCGCCCGAGCTCTTTCTTCCTCTCCACCATTCTCTCTGGAGCCTTCGGCTGCTCGAAAGGTCGCTAATACAAAGTTTAGTTCCTTCCTCGACAAGATACGTAGATCCTTCCCCGGGAAGATTCATCCAAAGGACGCGTGTGGCTCATCTAACGGCCGAGATTACCCACGGGTCACATCATTGGTGCTCTCGTTGAACCTTCATTCCTGCAAGAAACAATGGCAGACGGCACAAGACACACAACAAAAATATTGGAAGAATGCGTGAGAAGATTGAATAAAAATGATGAACAAATGACATCAATCACCATCATTTTGAATGAAGTATCACACAGACTGAAGATAAGCTGGAAAAATCAATTCAAGAACAATAGCAAGGAAGTAAAAATCACAGGTATGTAACTCTACTCCTATAAAATTTACTCCTCAAATTAAATCACACAATCAAAATTTAAGACCAGTTAAAGTAGACATGCCTCACTTTAACTGAGAAAACCCAAAGGGATGGTTATTCAAGGCAGACCAATTCTTCCAATACTATAACCTTTCAGAAGAACAAAAGTTCATTATTGCATCAGTTTATATGGATGGACCTGCACTAAGTTAGTTCTAATGGATGCATCTCAACAAACAACTACATTCTTGGCAAAATTTCAAAGAACAAGTAATACAAAGATTTGGACCATCAGTATACAGAGACTTACGTAGGAAATTAGCAAAATTACAACAAAAGACATCAGTGCAAGAATTTTATAATGAATTTGAAGAATTAATCGATTTGAATTCCACCTGAATTCCTCCAAAGTTGTTTTGAATCAGGACTGAGACAAGACATAAAAGGAGAAGTCAGAGCATTACAACCAACATCATTACAACATGCTATCACAAAAGCAGTGGGGAGATGGAGGCAATATCTGTTAGGCAATATGTTCACAATTAGAACAGATCAAAAGAGCATAAGAGAGCTAATGCAACAAACAATTCAGACACCAGAACAACAAAGATTTTTAATCAAATTCCTGGGCTTTGATTATATAATAGAATATCAACCAGGGATCCTAAAAAAAGCAGCTGATGCCTTGTCCCGCAAAAATTATAGTCCAGAGGAAGATCAATCTATAACAGACATCTCAAAAGTTCCCACCTATCAGAGTCTCTATGCTTATACCCAACAATTCAACTCTTTAATACAACAAATTAAAGATGAGACACAAGTTATACAGTATGACTCATCGAGATAACGTAAAACTAACTTTTTCCAAAACACAGAATTTATAATGGGTTAGTATACTATAAAAATAGGATTGTAATAGCTGTAGAATTTGAAGTAAGAATAACAATCATGAGAGAACTGCATTCATCACCAGTAAGGAGTCACTATGGAATAAAAAGAACATTTGCAAGAATAACTCATCAGTTTTATTGGAAAAAATGAAGCAAAATATTCAACAATTTATATCAATCTGCCTCATATATCAACAAGTAAAATATGACAGCCAGAAACCTGCAGGGTTATTGCAACCTTTGCCTATACCATCAGTTATTTGGGAGGAACTCTCAATGGATTTTATCATAGGTTTGCCCAAATCTCATAATAAAATAGCTATCTTAGTAGTAGTAGATAGACTCTCAAAGTATGCACATTTTTCAGCTCTTCACACTAATTTTTCAGCAACATCTATTGATCACATTTTCATTTCAGACATATGCAAACTCCATGGCATACCGAGTATAGTCTCGATAGGGATCCTATTTTTATGAGCAACTTCGGCAAGAATTATTATTGTTAAGTGGAACCACACTTAGCTATAGTATCATCATCCACAAACAGCGGGCAGAAGTTACTAAAAACATTAGAACAATACTTTAGGAGCTTTATTTTAGAGACACCAAGAAGGTTATTCGCTTTTACCATGGGCAGAATTCTCCTACAACACCTCAATAAACACCTCTACAAAGATGACTCCTTTCTAAATATTCTATGGGAGACTTTCACCTTCAATCATACCATACAACTGTAACACATCTAATAATATAGTAGACACAAACAAGAGAGAAGTACTTCATGACTTAAAGAGAATCTACAAGAGGCTCAAACAGAATGCAACAGATGGCTAATAGAAAAAGAAGGGAACTCCAATTCCAAATACATGATTTGGTACTAGTGAAACTACCGTGCATCTGACTTCAATATCACAGCATCCTTACACAAAATTGCAAAGAAAATACTATGGGCCTTTTAAAATTTTATAGAAGATAGGTTCAGTAGCCTATAAAGTGGAGCTTCCAGAAACAGCAAAGATCCACAATGTATTCTATGTTTTTAGACTCAAACAGTACATGCAAGACTCCAAGCTACACCCAGCTATACTTCTAGCATAATTCATAGATGACCAGCCATTGGTTAAGCCAATCAAAATTTTAGATGAAAGAACTATACTACAAGCAGATAGACATATAAAAGAACTACTAATACAATGGGATGGAGTGTTATCAAAGGATGCATATTGGATACCATTCAAAGAGCTTCAGAAGGCTTACCCTAATTTTGACCTTAAGGACAAGGTTGATTGTCGGGAAGGGGGTAATGATATGGACCCAGACAGTGCTTCAAACATCAAGAAAAGAGGAAGAAAATCTCCACTGGCTAAAAAGACTTTGTTAAATAAAATAAAAGAAACATACAGCCAAGAAGAGAAATGTCAAAGCCAAGATCGACTATTATAAATCAATACAAGTAATCAAGTAGCAAATAAAATCCTGAGATCTACTAAATACGACAGATAAGACAAACAACAATGTAAAATTTAAAAAAGAAAATACATAAATAAACAAATATAATGTAAAGAAGTAGTGAATAGTAAGAATGTAAAGAAGCTGAGTTATAATAAGCTCGAAATACGTAAGAAAAAGCAATAATATTGACTCTTCAGCTACATCTTCTTCTTCTTCTTCAACTTCTTCTTCTTCTTCTTCTTCTTCTTCTTCTTCTTCTTCTTCTTCTTCTTCTTCTTCTTCTTCTTCTTCTTCTTCTTCTTCTTCTTCTCTGGGCCGATCCCCCTCTCCTCGTTAAAAAAAAACCCTAACTCCCTTCGCCCAAGCTCTCTCTTCCTCTCCACCATTCTCTCTGAAGCCTTCGCTCAAAAGGTCGCTAATACGAAGTTTAGTTCCTTCCTCGACAAGATACATGGTTCCTTCTCTGGGAAGATTCATCCAAAGGACGAGAGAAAGATGCGTGTGGCTCATCTAACGGCCGAGATTACCCACGGGTCGCATCATTACCCCTCTCCAATCAATGAAAGTGAACTTTTGATTAAGGTTAGCCATAGATTGCTAATTGCTTAACATAGAGTAGCAAGAATTCAGATTTGAAATTTAATGAAATTCATCATTTTCTTTATACTTGGAGCATAAAGTTGGGGGAATGATGACGTGCCTGATCAAGATCTCATGGTCCCATCATCCTGGGCTGTCATGATCTTTGGTCCACTTAGTTAGAGGAGGTGATCGACCCAACCTGACCGAAAGATCTTTGTTAGTAACCATGGGTTGCATCGTCTAGGGAAACCTTGTAGACTATGGTTGATATTTGTCAAAGGGGACAATCTTAAGTCCATCCAAGCTAACAACGAGCTTTATGTCCTATTAGATATGCCCTATGATCCACAACTCAAAAGGGTAGAAAACCATTGATGAACATACGAGCTACAACTATGACCGTAATTTAGTGAAGCCTATTAGCCTAACTACATAGTTAGAGGACTTTGGTTATAACCGCTTCATATGTGGAGCCTACTAGCTAAACCACGCGGATAGAGGACACGAGACACATCCAAACCAGTGTAGAATGTTTTGAGTGCAAATATACTAGTATACATAATATGACATTAGCTCTTTTGCAAGCTTAGGTTAACATCAAATTGGTCACCATCGACAAATAATTGCAGAAGGCAGATGAATGAATTTATTATTATTATTTTTTATGATAAATTTTAATTTAATCAACTTTTTTTTTGAAATTTTCTTGAATATTTGAGAGTTGATAGAAATTTCACTTAATATTGAAGATTTTAGAAAATTTTGATAATAGTAAATCCTTCTGATTGATATTTTCAATAAACACAATCATTATCGGGGTAGATCTTGTCAACTCTGCTCTTTTGTTAGTAGATAATCGGGTCTACAACTTATATTTAGAAATTTGAATTTGAGATACAATAATTTAAAAATATGAACAATAGTAATTCCCTCAGGTTGAAATTTACACTCACCACAACCATCAATGAGGAAGTTAATTGATTAAATTAAATTTATTTGAGAATTTTAAACCCTATCAACTCTGTTTAGTTCCTAACAGAGGATCAGATTTGTTGATTAAAGCTCATAGCTGTATTTCATGACTTTGCAACTGAATATCTTTTGTGTTTCAAAAAATGTATTTATATTTTGAAATTTTAATAATTAATTCCTTCAAATATTTATATTTTTGAGATATAATTATGAATTTACAATATATTCTCAAATACAAAATAAATTTTAAATTTATTTATTTTTTAACTTGCCTATCATCCTTTCAACACTATGTCGGGGCCCATGCAGGGATTTAAAAATTATTTCTAAATTATAAAATTAATTTCATATTTTTATTTGATTCTAACTTAGCCTATATAGCCTTTTAGATATTAAAATTAACACTCTAAATTTCTATGTCCGAGCACATACATGTATTTTTAGCTTAGATAATTTCATCTAATTAATGAAATTCATAAATTGAAATATTATAATTGATATCTGTGGGCTCCAACAATTCATCACCGACCTCTCGATTAAGAGAGTTTGATTTATGTCAGTGAAATTTTCAGAAGCCAAATAAAATAGTAAATAAGAAGCTACCCAGAGATTTCACCCTCATTTGTTGAGGACTTTAGATCTGGTTTAAGGTTTCCTATAGGCGCAAACACTTATAGTTAATTATCACTCTCAATGTTGAGAGAGAACTTTCGATTAAGGCTAGTCATTAGATCGTTGAATGCATAGCGTATAGTAGCAACATGTAGAGTATAAAATTTAAGATTATGAAATTCATCATTATTTAACTTAAACCAGTTGGTTGGGGGAATGATGACACACCTGACCAAGATCCCATGGTTCCGTCATCCCAAGATGTCATGATCTCTGGTTCACTTAGTCAAAGGAGGTAGTCGACCCAACCTGACCGAACGATCTTTGTCAGCAGCTATAGGTTGCATCGTTCAAGGAGACTTTGTAGACTAGGGTTGATATTTGTCAAAGGGGTCAATCTTAAGTCCACCCTAGCTAACAATGAGCTTTATGCTCTATTAGGTATACCCTATGATTCATAATTCAAAGAGATAGAAAATGATTAGGGAGCATATGAGCTACAACCGTGATCATAATTTAGTGGAGTCTACTAGCTAAATCACTCGGTTAGAGGGCTCTGGTCATAACCATTTCATATATGAAGCCTATTGGCCAAACTACGCAAGTAGAGGACACGGACCACATCCTTACTAGTGTAGAACATTTTGAGTGCAAATATAGTGGTATGCATAATATGACATTGGCTCCTTTGTGAGCTTAGGTTAACATTAAATTTGTCACCCTCGACAAATAATTATGGAAGGCAAATGAATGAATTTATTATTATTATTATTATTATTATTATTATTATTATTATTACTATTTTTATGATGAATTTTCATTTAATTAATTTTTTTATTTTGAAATTTTCTTAAATATTTGATAATTGATAGAAATTTCACTTAACATTAAAGATTTTAAGAAATTTTGATAATGGTGAACCCCTACGGTTGATATTCTCAATCAACACAACCATCATGGGGGTAGACCTTGTCAACTCTACTCTTTGCTCATAGAGGATCAGGTCTACAATCTTGAAATCTTATTATATATCATATTAGATCTAGTTAACTCTACTCCTACAGGAGGAGGATTGAATATATGGATTGAAACATCTAGTTGCATTTTAAGATTTTTGAAATCAAATATTTGAATCTCTAAAAATGAAATAGCCATATTAAAACTATTAAAGGCTATGAAAGTAACAAGGGTAGGATTAATGTGATCAACTTGAATGTATCATTTCATAATAGTTTTTATATGCAAACTTACTGAGCTTAATTATTTAATTTTCTATTGAAATAATCAGTTTTAGCAATTCCAGTCCCTATGGGGAGAAGGATTTAACTGCTCAAATATGACTTAAACTTTCATCATATGAATGTGTTGATTCACTAAAATACATACATAAGCATATATTTAGAATATTGAATTTTAAAAATATGCTTAAGCTTTCAAAATGATTGTTTCTCCTTCAAAATAATTACAAAATTTTTTAGTGCAAGATATTTAAGTCAATTTAATTTTTTAACCCACACAACATCCTTAGACACTTGAATTTAAACATTCAACACTATGTCGGGGCCCATGCGGGTGTTTAATAATTTAGATAATTTTATTTTTAAATTATGAGATTAATCTCATAATTTTTTTATTTAATCTCAACTTAGCCTGTGTAGCCTTTTCAGACATTAGGATTTGCACCTTAAATCTCTATGTCCAAGCACATGGAGATATTTTTAGCTTAAATTATCTCACTCAATTAATAAAATAAAAAAATTAGAATATTATAATTTGTATGAACTCAATTATTTTTTGGATTAAAGGAAACTCCTAAAATTTGTGCAAAATTTAATTTAGTATCGCATTTTGTTTGCTTGTATGAAGAATTGCAGATTGGTGGTGATTTACTTTAAATTTTCAAATGGTGCCTTCTGCCCGCTTGCACTTGAATATTGCAGGTTTGGTAGTGATTTACTTTAAATTTTTAAATGGTGCCTTTTTCCTGCTTGCACTTGAATATTGCGGGTTCGATGGTGATTTACTTTAAATTTTCAAATGGTACCTTCTGCCCGCTTGCACTTGAATATTGCTGGTTCGGTGGTGACGTATTTAGGTTGCAATTCAAAACATCGTAGTTTAGCTCGCACTTAGCTTGCTTATTGAATTTTTCAATTCTCAAATATCATTTAGCTTGTAGCTATTAACGAGCTTTTGAATTTTTATCAACTCACCATATTCAACTTTTGCTCTTGCCTAGATGAGTTTCTATGTCTCCTTCAAGCGAGTTTGTGCAAATTTCAAGTTTTTTTATTCTTTTGATGCAAGAATTTGACTTTGGCACTCAAGAAGTTCCATGTGCATTAATTTTGCATTCAAATACAAATAATTGTATTTTTTTGAAGATGTATCATTCCTAGTCATTGGTGAGCCATTTAATTGACTTCGTGCTTGCAAGCAAGCTATCATATTTCTTGCAAACTCATCCTCAATTTACAAATGAACCTTCAGATTTGTCACCATTCATTTTCTATTTTGTATTCAATTGGGGTCCTTATTTCATTGGACATCAAGTATAGTTATTCAAGTGTTCAATTCAAATAATTTTTACTTCACTTGGAATAAACTATAGTAATTGCAATCTTTATTGAAAAGATCATGCATGACCAAAGTCATTGGTGAGCATGCAGGTCATGTTCTTCTCCATCTTCTTCATGTATGAGCGATCAAACCTCTACATTAAGATCAAGCATTCATTTGGTAATAAACTAAGTGAATGAATTCACTTTCACTTAATATATTCTCATATGATAATAATACTTGTTGTGCCCATTCAATTTTAATTTAATAAATCTATTTGTTTTAAGACTCCATATCTTATATTTGTATGTGTAGTAGAATTGGAATAGAATGAAGTAAAGTACCACATGTTTTTAACATGTTGCACTTGTCATAATATTCTATTATTATTTTGAGTCACATGTGAGCTTCACATTCATTTTTCATTCCTATAAATTGGAGGCTAGGGTGATTTTTACTATTATGCCATTTGAATTCTTTCAATAGCCTTCAAAGCTTTGGTTTTCAATAGGAGAAGTGGGGAAGATTGAGCTTTCAAATTATTTAAAATTTCTATAAGTCCTTTTATTCATTTATTTAATTCTCTCATTTATACTTAGTCCAATTTTAGTTTTATATGATTTTTTAGTGATTTTGAGTAAGTTTTGATTTCCCCTTTTTTTTCTAAGTCCAAAATTTAATCCAAATTTCGGCAGCATTTCAGCATAGGGGGGCTACATCAAAACAATTTTGGCCTACCCGTTGTGCCCTGATGGTGTGACAGTTGATATTTTAGAACATCTCGACTGATTTTTCATCTCGTTATGCCTTGATAAGCAGAATCGTGCTGATGATGTAGACGGGAAAGAAATAAATCCCTTTTCTCTTTAGTAAAATATTTAAATTAGCCTTAATATTAAACTTAATTAACAATTTAGGCACGAAAAAAAATTTAACAAAATAGTTTAGTGTTAACGGACGACGCCAAACGCATCCACTTCAGCCGCCGTTTGTTCAACGGACGATTGACTCTTTTTTATTTTTATTTTTAAAAAACTGGGGCAACTTTCTTATTTTGTGTGTATCGGAGTTATACAATGTCAGAATTGTGCAAACTTGGTATTGTTGGAATTGTAACAAAATTTTCTACAACTTTCATATTGGTCAAAATTTAATATTGTCGACATCGCATCAATTTTTTGAATACGTTCAAAATTGCGAAGGAAATTTCGACAAATGTATTTTAAGCGTATCGGAGTCATACGGTGTTAGAATCGAGCAGACTTGATATCGTTGAAATCGTAACAAAATTTTCTACAACTTTTATATTGGTTAAAATTTATGATTATGGCCCGATACATAACAACTTTTGCGAATGCGCACAAAAATTGCTGAAATCATAACGAAATTTTCTACAACTTTCATATTGGTTGAAATTTATGATTATGGCCCGATAAGTAGCAGCTTTTACGAATGTGCACAAAAACTGTTGCATCGAGCTGAAACTTTAGAGCATCTTTCATACATCATCTCATAACATTCTCATCTATTATATAAATTTCGTGCGGAATCGTGCAGATGCTGTAGAGGGGAAAGAAATAAATCCCTTTTCTCTTTGGCAAATATTTAAATTAGGCTTAATCCTAATCTTAATTAATAATTTAGACATGAAAAAAAAAATTTAACAAAACAGGCCCAGTCGTCCGTTGAACGGACGACTGGGTCTTTTTTATTTTTATTTTTAAAAAATTGAGGCATCTTTCGTATTTTGTACGTATCGGAGTCATACAGTGTCGGAATCGAGCGAACTTGGTATAATAAGAATCATAACAAAATTTTCTACAACTTTTAAGTTGGTCAAAATTTAAGATTTTGGCTCGATACACAGCAGTTTTTATGAATGCGCACAAAAACTGCGGCGCTAAGATGAAATTTTGGAGCAGTTGTCATATTTTGCGCGTATCAAAGTCATACGGCGTCAGAATCGAGCAAAATTGGCATCGTTGAAATTATAACAAAATTTTCTACAACTTTCATATTAGTTAAAATTTATTTATTGTGGCTTGACACGCAAAGAACTTTTGCAACGAAGACAAAATTACTCCAAGTAAACTTATATTTCATACATCATCTCATAATATTCTATCCTATATATATATATATATATATATATATATATATATATATATATATATATATATATATATATGCTATAACAAGAAATAAAAAATGTTTTAGTCTCTCTTACTTCAATGAACCTTTATATATAACATATTTATCTTATTAATTCTTAAAGATTAATTATTCACGTTATTATAATATTATCCTTAAAGAGATTAAAATATATTTTTTAACTAATTATGACATAATTAGCACTTATAGTGAAGAGAGAAAGCTCAGATAATTATTTTAACAGTTAATATAAAAAAATAGAATAATTGTGCTATAATTAATAGAAAAAAAGAAGAAAATATTAAAAAAATACTTATAATAAGAGAACTGTTGTGCATCAGGTCATAATCGTAAATTTTAACCAACATGAAAGGTGTAGAAAATTTTATTACGATTCCAACGATACCAAGTTCGATTCATGATTTGACTGAACGCAAAAATCTGACGTGCTCTAAATTTTGCAAAGGCACTTTCGTGTCGGGCATCAATCTTAATTTTGGCCAACAAGAAAGTTGTAGAAAATTTTGTTACGATTCCAACGAAACCAAGTTCGCTCGATTAGGCATATGACTTATGTGCAAAATCGAAAATTTTTAAATTTTTTAAAAATAAAAAATAAAAAAGGGAGTCGAATATGGTATTGATGTGGATCGCGTTGGTAATGTCTTACATTCAATGGGACGATTAGCCTATTTTATTAAAGTTTTTATCTAAATTGTTAATTAAGATTATGATTAAGTTTAATTTAAAAATTTTATCTTTCTCTTTTCATTAGTAGTAGATGAATTTTTTGTTATTATTTTTTTAAATTTAGCGGATAGGAGGATGAGAACAGTGCAGAAATCAAGGTACGGGATGACATGTGGCGATTTGTTAGTGGAATAGGGAGTTAGGCACAAGAAAATCGTACAGGTTTATATTAAAAAACTAAAATTTTATTTTACTTGTTTTGTAACTTAATCTCGGTTAGTTCAAATTAACTAAACTCCTTTATTAGTATTATCCCTAATATGAGTTAACAAAATATTTACATATATTATTGATATGATACTAAAAATACTACTAGTTGAAGCACAAATCTTAATGTTAAAAGCTAGCTGATCCTATGTTAAAACTAATCAGGATCAAGCACTTAAAATATCATTTGAGACTTTGGGATATCAATTAAATCTATACATAATTCTTAAATATAAAGTGTTATATGATTGAATGTCTTTGACGGGATTTATGGCCAAGATCTCTTGATTACTTCATGTGTGATTCAAATACACAAAATACATCAGATGATCAAAGGAATCATCATGAGCCATCCGATAGAGTGGTTTGGATTTTGCATGTATTTATGGAAATTCCCTCTATTTAAAATATAAATAGCCCCTCATTCTTTACATGAGGGGAGCCCAAGCTAAAGAGAAGAGAGAGAGCTCTGAGGCTTGAAAATCCTCTAAGCATGTCGTCATCACTCGGCGGTGGCGACAACCTCGTTGGCGCGTTCTCGCATATCGTCGTCATTTGCCGTCGTCACCACTGACCATATATGCGTACCATCAACCATTGTCGGTCATTCAGTGGGTCATCGCGTCGGCCATCATCGCGGTCATCCCGCCATCTTATTGATTGCTTGTCGACCACCACCGACCGTCGTGCCGCCACCATCAATCATCATTGTATCACGGTCACCATATCGTCGACCAGTCAACTATTCGACCATTTAGTTGTTACCTTGTCTAGGATTCCCATTGTGAGGCTTTCTCATATACAATTCTGTAATCCCTTATCAGGAAAGCTATGTACTCTGAAATAGATATATAGTAGAAGATTTTTACTGGGCTAGGCCTCGTGATTTTTTCTCTCTTTTTGAGGTTTTTCTACGTAAAGATTCTGGAGTTTCCTTATTAATTCTTCAAATATCTGTGTGTGTACACTTAGAGAGTTTTTTATTTTTAAATAAATAAAAAAACTTGATTATATATAACTTAGTTAAACTAGTATTAGATTTGATTTTTTTTGTTATGAAATTATTAGGTGTTGTTAAAAAAAATTTTTTTATTCAAAGAAATTGAATAATAAAGAGGGTCAATAAATGCACCCAACAAATATGATACGCACTTGACATGGATCATATTTGTTGCGGGCTAATTGACCTCATAAATTTTCGAGAATGATTTTTTTTATTAGATATTTTGCATTTTTTTACTGCTTCTTAGTGTAGTTTAGTATTTTTGCTCATGCTTATGTCTTATCATGATATCACTTGTGTCTTTATATGCATTTTATCTGATTGTTTGATAGGAGAATGTTGTTAGGGGCAGATGGCCATCTCGAGCTAGTGAAGAGGCCATTTAGTCAGAGATTGATAGACATAATCCTTGCAGAGATGCTGATATTAGGGATAGGATTGAGCTGCATTGTGACATGTTGAGATCACGTGATATTTATCAGGGTTTCTTTGCACGATCTTCCATACTTCCTGACTGTACTTCATATTCTTTTGCTTTTAAGGATCTTGTAGATTGGGTGAGTACCATCAAGCTGAAATATGGGGACTACAATCATCTGGATAGCATAGTAGATCATGTCAGCTCTGGGTACTATGATATTTTACCTACTCGATAGTATTGGCGAAAGGAGAATCTGACACCGAGCCATCATCGGTTGTAGTCATCATCGATTGACTTGAGATTTGCAAGCGGTCATCTACCATTCCATGTGGCTATGTTATCTGAGCTTTATACATTTTATGGGCACACAGAGATACTTTACGGATAGTTAGCATATATGTTGTAGTTTATGTGTATATGTTTGATTTTGGTGGCATTCCTCCTGCTTAGGCTCACGGAGTTGCAGAGTTTTGAGATACGAGCCATAACACATGTTAGATAGGCTCAGAGGAGTTCACAATTATGCTTTGGGACTTACAAGCTATATTAGGTCTCCCAGTATTTGGCTACCGCTACGAGGAGTGTGTTCTTCATAACGAGGTGTTATTCCAATGATAGCCGTCAGTTGATGGTGATCGACAAGGTAGGTTAGCCATGCTGTCCGTTTACATTGATCTTCTGAGCCATTATCACTAGACCTTCATAACTTCTGAGTATCGGAGACGTTCATGAGCTACACTTTCAGTGAGTACATAGATTTAGAGTTTCTTACAAGAGCAAGCTTTGTTTGAGGAGTTTGTACTGATACATGATCCTTTTGGATTGGGATTGTCAGATGGTAGTAGTTTATCTGAGAATGTTGCTGAGCCTTCTTTACTAGTTGAGCACACTTCTCTAACTATACAGGACTTAAGTGAGAACTTATTTTTAGCAGGGTTCATAGCTACATGGCTTTGCATCTTTGTACTCCTGATTACAAAGAGGTCTAGACGTCTAGCCGTTATATTAGCAACCAACAGAATTTCACGAGGTGAGCGAATCTCATCAACCCCAATAATACTAGAGTTTACAGAGTTCTTGGGGTAATTTTTGAGGCAGATTCATTAGATAGGAATGATGTTACCTTATTTTAGCATTACTTATATGCTTGGATTCACCTTCACATACATTGTACCTTTGCTTATTTTGAGTGCCCACTATACTTTTCAAAGTGAGGATATCCCACAGTTATTAATTGTATCGAGCATCTTCTACTTTTGAGAGAGATCAGATACGTCTGTTCTTCTTTGCACCACACTTAGTCAAAGATCAATTTTTGCTAGTTCAACAGCTAGATATAGCTGATTTGTCACCTGACTTGATAGAGACTGACCTTACTAATGGCTTCGATGAGAGTGGTAGAGCTTCACTACTTTACAGATGCTGAGAGTGGCCGAGTACCTTTTCAGCATAAGTCTAGGCTGGTTGTATTACAGGTTTGGTTAGTCAGTTATCATTGAGAGCTATCAGCCCAATCGTGATGCATGACAATTCGGATTCTCTTAATCTACTATTCATGATGGCCGACCATTCATCCCTGGGATAGTAGATGTTAGGAAGACTAGGATAGTGCCTCTTGAGACACATTACTATGCTGCATCTGTAGTTTGGCTACACTTACTAAGACTTGGTATTAGTTCTCATTTTTGGATAGCTCCTCCGCATAGTTACACAGGGGCCAGTTGTACTCATCTTTCCTAGGTACGACTGTCTTTTGGTCTCTTATTAGAGCGTGGTGTGAAGAGATACGAGCGTAGAGTGAGATTTTTGGGAGTTGCTCGATGTTAGTGGACCCACCGTCACTCATCACTGGCAGGAGACATCAGCACTAGAGGTATAATCAATATCTTTGTTTTTAATGCTTTTATCATCTCTCTTTTTAATATCTTTCTTTTAAATTTTTGATAGGTGTACTAGTTGGTGAGTAGGCCAGACCTGAGGGTACCCCCTAGTGGAGTGCGAGCTAGGGATTCTTCTCCTATATATTCTGAGGTTCCTTCACGGACTCACAGACATAGGTATAGTCAGCCTGTGGAGCACACCCGAGCTTCAGTTGATTGGTGCATGAGTCAACTTCCATGGAGACTTCTAACTCTCGACGACGTGTGTCAGCTAGCACTATATATACTACTGAGGACTTTTGGAGTTGGGCTGTCGAGTGTGCCTATCTTTGATACTACTGTCTTAGATTTTACTACTTCTTTTGTGGAGTCACTTTTTCTTACAGAGCCTTACTTTGTCCACTGCCCTAGGGAGACTTCTGAGGTGAAAGACCTTGTACTTAGTGAAGCTTTTTGTCAAGCCAGCATATGGCCATAAAACTTACCAGATAATGAGGGTCATAGAGGACTTTGCCACTTATGATTCATCGATTCAGTCATATTCACCATGTTTAAGTACTTTTTTTATTTTATTTACTCACAGTTCTTTATATTTATAAATTTTCCTTATACTAATTATTTTTATTTATTTCTTGTAGTGCCTAAGGTGGGTTATGAGTTTGAGATCTACCACAGATATCCATCTACACCAGATCCAAGCGATAAGGGTATGCAAGATTACAGCCTGATGTTTTTGAGGAATGTGATTTTTAGGCTTACTCTAGGCTCATTAGAGTCATTAGACTATTTCACATCATACGCGAACAATATTTTATATCTTCTAGCTCACACTGGTTTGGAGGAGCAGGGTCTCAGGTACTAGGAGGCTCTTTATAAAAACGTAGAGTTTTTGATCACCAGATGAGATCACTCAGGATTATCCACTCCAGAAACAGAGCTTTAGGAGCAGGTCTGGATTTATAGAGAGGCTGTTAATCTGGCACATGATGAATTTGAGAAGAGTGTTGAGGCTCTACGACACTACCACCAGAGATTGATAAATACCACTTCAGAGTTAGACAGGCTGACTACCAGGATCAGGGAGTTGTCGAGGGATCTCACGAGCGTGATATCGTGTAAGTTAGACTTGCAGGCTGAGCAAGATAGGAGAGCTCAGGCTATAGAGTGAGAACATCACCATTATTAGATATACCACCGAGCTATGGTGGATGTTGGTCTGACTGGTTTGTGGAGGCTTTCTGGTTAGAGTGAGCATGAGACTTTGGTAGTTTTTTTGGCACAGCTTCAGGAGCTACAGTATAGGCTTCCTTGATGTACCTTTTCTTTTTTTTTTCTTATCAGCCATGTACCATTTTATTATATTAGTGGAGAATCAGTATTCCTCTCTTCTTTTTATTTTGTACTATATTTGAGACTTTATATCTTCATCTTTGCATATCTTTGAGGTATTTTTACATAGCCATTGCTTTAAAGATAAAGCATCTTCCATAATCTTGTTTATAATCCATTAGTCAGTTAACATAACTTTTGATTTTGAACCACTTAGGTATGTCAAGTCAAGTCAGCTTTATGCAGAATAGCTATTGACATCAAATTAGTAAGCAGGGGCTCTACCACTACAATCTTTTTTACAGCTTGTTGAGTGAGAAGAGCAATAAGCGACTCGGCCATATTTGGGCTTATTAAGTCTGACGATCAGGACCCAGTTGAGTCTTGGACTTGAGCTGTGAACAGACTCGCGCTTCCCCAACTTAACAATATCAAAGTTTACAAATTTAAAATCCTCTCACTTGACTTTTAAAACTATTACTAGTATAGAAGATGAATCTTTCAACTATAGAATCATCTTGCGTACAGCTTGTTTAAAGATACATTTTTATAATTCAGGGTAATAAAAGCATCTTTACCACTAGGGTATTAGAGAGATCAAATGGGGTTCTTGGCTCAAAGTATGATTATGGTGTTTATTTTTATTTCTCAAACTCTTTGGGGAATCTGAAAAATAAAAATAAGTGTATATTATTGGGACACCACGTAGATCCACAAATATTTTTATTAGGGTGATCGGATACGACATTAAGGAATGATGGACTATCTCGAGAGACAGAAGTCACCATCCTATAATAGACCTAATCACCTAATAAGGACTCCTGAGGACAATGGGTCTTCAAATGTACCAGAGATTCTTCCCCTACTTTACATAGAAAAGTAAAGTAGGGTTTATTTTAAATCGAGTTCGTTAAGTTCCCTATGGAGGCAAGCCCCCATAGTTAATTATATCTTAAGGAATGAGATTCCTTAAGAATATTCTCGATTAAGGTAAATAATCATTGTCTCCAAAGATTTCAAAGATAGGACTATCAACAAATCGATTATTTTTGGAAGATCAAATGAGATTGATCAAAATGAGAGAGTTATTATCGAAACCAAAAGGAGATGAGTATGAGATGCTTATGATACTAGGAAGCATAGTAAGCATCCCAAACTATCCTATGATTATTTTTAAAATTTGAGGAGAATTATATGTTTGAGTTGAATTTTTATTAGAAATCTAGGGCTTACAATTCCATAATACAAGATCATGGAAATGCCTAAGAGGTGATGATTTATACTTATAGCCCACAAAAGGAAATAACCACCTCGGATCTTAAATCTAGGAGCTTTGGTGAGGGGCAATGCATGACCTAAATCTAAGGCAAAAATAAGTATATGGTTTATCTCCACAAGAGAGGATAAACTACCCGACTGTTGGACTTATAACTGCCTGAGGGTGGCCGCCAACTAACTCCTCCTATAATTTTAAATGCATGTAGGCAAGTCTTATGCTTTGCAAGATAGCTAGGCTATTATTTATTTAAAAATGAAACTAAGTCCTTAAATTCACTCCATAAGAGATTAGATCATGATGGGAATGAATAATGACTTAATCTAATGCAAATTTTATTAAGTTTTATTTTGATTTTTAGACAAATTATTTGACGCAGGCTATGGGATTTCATATACCTAATGCATGAGAAATTGGTTATGAGCCAAAATCAGCAAGAAGGAGGTGTGTTTCCACCATGGCTCTCAAAGGACAAGCCATGTTCTCTAGCAAAGGTGAAAGCCCTCCATTAGTGAAGCAATATATTTTTATGCATGATGTGAGACATATAACATCCAATTGAGGGGTTGCTAAATCTTTTATTATCTTGATTTATGTCTTAAGCTTTAAGTGAGTTATGAGTTATTAATTTTAATTTTGAGTTGATTAATTAGATAGAAAATTTAATTTTTTCTAAGAGCCTAATCGCATCCAGGCCATTCATCAATCAATGAAGAAATTCAAAAAATCATGTCATTTCTAATGCACAAGCCAAACAAACATCAAACAATTTTATAAAGCTAGAGCAAAAGAATAAGAGGCCGATGTGGTCGGGTACCACCGCATAACCCGAAAAGAAAATATGAGTAGTCGAGCTCTGCCCTTATACAATACAGATTATAAATGAATAAATATAATTTAAAAAAGGAATTTATGTTATGGGGGTCTTCATTCTTCACTCTTCATTTCTTCATTTCTTTTTTTATTTTTTTTATTTCTTCTTTCTTCATTCTTCTTTCTTCATGCTTCATTTGGACTTGGGATGTAGTTTGCTCCAAGGCTTCGCATGGTACATAAGACATGGTCTTATGACCAATGTTCATTCTAATTCTCCCATAACATTCATTCCAAATCTTAATTGTAAAATTTATGTTAAAATGGAAAAGATAAATCTAACTAAACCTGCAAAATAGAGATTAACTAAACATACCACACAACCCAAATAATTATAGGAATGAATTGGACTTAGCACCCCACACATGGGTAACCAAGTCTACCTCTCTTATTTTAGATTATGCTTAGGGGTATAAGTAACATGTACAGCAAAAGCATTTATATTTTTATTACAGCGCCCCTTAAGCATAATCCCCTGTAGAAGACATGATTAGACTAAGATCGTCCTATCATCCAATCTAAGCACATGCACCCTAACATCAAGTCTAAAAATATTACATCACAAAATAAAATTAGGCATCAAACCATGCATCGCCCTAATATAGAGCTAGAAATGATGACTTAGCCTAATGTGTGTGTCATTTAAGGCTTGTGTGGTATGTCTTAGCTAGGCTTTAAGATTGAAATTTTCTAAGTGTGAAGGATTCAACTTAGAGGGTGGTTTCATTTAAGTGATTTAGTTGATTTATTAATTTTATTTGATGATTTGATTTAGTTTGAATGAACCTACACTTAGTTACTAAATATTGTAAAGAGAAGAAAAGAGAAGATAACTTCTCTTTCATCCATATCTTAAGTAATTTCTAAGGTAGATTCCTTAAGGATTTTTCTTTAGTGAATATTTTATTATGTGTTTTAATTAACCTTAAATTTAGATTAGCTCTAAATAAACCTATTCAACAAGAAAGACATCTTAAGATTAATTAGGGTGAATTACTATCACATAACACACAATCATTTATTTTTTTTCCATTATGTATATCATGCATATGAATAAATCCTAAGAATATCTATACTTGAAATGCAAATTTTAGCACACTTTAATGATGAATGCAAAGAGATGTTGTTTAAGAAAATTTGAATATTCCATGAATGCATATTTTTATTAAGCAGAAAAGAGGGACTCTTTTATCCATTAATTAAATACACATCTAAATGTATAAAAGACTTAAGTGAGTATGATGCCATTATTTTTTACACCAGGGGTGTAAGGTACAAGACCTACTTGGGGCCCGGGATGTCCAGACTAATATACTACTTTTCTTAAATAAATGTGCATGTACAAAAATTAACAAATGGATGAAGAATCATGCAAAAGATTTTTGTGTTTGTTTGATTTATATAATTTACATGTGCAATGTGAAGATCCCTCTTAAACCATAACATAAAAGTGTATAGGAATGGATTTAAACAAGTGTTATGTTCTTTTCAAATGAACTATATACTTTGCAAATCCTATACAAACCCTTGTTAAGAAAAGATAAGAAAATCACATAACACCTCTTTATGCTATAATCACATGCAAGCTTATAAGTACTTATAAGTAGCATCACCTCATTTATAATTTTTGATTTTATAGGTTTTAAAAATAATTTTTGGTTTATGATAATATCCACTCATATTCTTACTTTATCTAAAACATGCAATTTGACATAAAGAAAATATTTTATTTAATTGATTTTTCAAAAGAAATGAATGCATGATTTCATATGGCACACAATATTTATCATACTTGGAAAGAAATAAAGTGATGTAAGCATATGACTTTATTCACCCTAATTAATTCCTAAAGACAATCCTATAAAATAAGATCATTTAAAGTGAATCAAAATTCCTTAAAGAGATTTTTATTTTTGAATTTTATTTGATTTAGGAGATGTGAAAAAAGTTTGCTGGTCCTAACCCATTTCCCTCATGTGTGAATTGACTTAGTTTAATTTTTAGAACAATTAAGTTGATTTTATATTTTGTTTAGGTTAATGTATAAATTAAGTCCATTAATTACCCCTTACTTATACCACTTTAACATAATTAATCAAAAAATTATGAGCCAACATATGATATGCAACCATATGGAATCTAAATCACCCATGCACCTAAGAAATAAAGCGGCCTAATGCAATTGGCTCACAATTATTGATTAATGAAGCTAAAGGGTTTTCATTAAGTACTTTCATAACCTTCCCACACATTTGAGTTGGATATGATTTCCTTAAACTTACCTTAGGATTTTGAACTTAAGGATCTACCCAACAAGAGATTGATTAACTTCATATTAGTTTTAAAAGTTTGATTAGACTAATTAAGTAGATCATTAGTGGATTAATCCTTAATTATATTTGGATTAAGGAAGAAAAGGGATATAGGGAAAAACTTAAGGAAAATATCCCAAACCCATTCCATAAACCTCCTCCTTACTCAAACAATGTTTAATTATCTTAATTAAGAGATTAATTCACTGTTCATATGGTTAATTGCATAAAAGGGGTGATTAAGGGTTCATTAATTAATTTTCCTAATTTACTCATTAATAAATTCTAAGAAATTTAGGGGAGAGAGAAGTCATCCCCCTAAACATGTTTGAGAAATTTAAAATTAATTAATGAAATAATTAGGGAGTGATTAAGGTAACTAAATTTTTCATTAAACCATAATTAAGAAAAATTCACTGTTCAAAATCAAATAAAAATAATTTTATTTAATTTCCCTCTGAAATATCTTTAAAATGAGCTCTCATTTATGTTTTTTTAGATTTTTCTACATTAATTGTGATTTTATGAAGTTTCTATGATTAAAGGATAATTAAATAGCCTAATTAATTAACTAATCTTGTCAGCGCCATGTGGATTTGATGCAGTGCGCTTTCGCGTGGCATGATGAGATTGGTTATTTAAGTTATCACATCGTGCACCACGTTAGCTGGGAGCTGCGCTTTCGCCTGTGCCGTTTGATGAAGATCGGATGGCCCAAGGTTAATCCCGTGGTTTTAAAGTATTTAAATTAGAGGATTTAAGTGATTTAATTAGGGCCGTCCATCCAAAACACGTGAGATGGACAGCTCATGATTCATCCTTGCCTAAGCTGTGGGAGATGGAGGACGTCCGTCCTCCATGGCTTGATTTGAGCTCACCTAAGCTCGGATTAGGCTAGAATTTACCCCACACCATCAAGAGGTGTAGGATAGAACATCCAACGACTAGGATCTAATGGGATTACAATTTCCTTCTTAAAAGACCAAGCAAATTTCAACTTAAGATAGGTTTTGAGTCATACCTTGCTGGAGGCTATCACCGGTGCTTCCAACAAAGGATGTAGCTTTGTCTAGTGGAGACAAAGCTCTGTTGAAAGTTTAAAGCCTTGATTTGAAGTGGATGTGTGGGTTGACCAAGCTCCCCTTCAATGGATTGTGGCTTTGATGAAATCCCCTTTCCCGTGGCTTGGAGACTTTAGAAACACTTTGGGTGAGCTCGACTAGCTCCCTTGATGGTGCTTGCAAAGAGAATTTGGATTTGGTGGAGGATTGGATGAATTGGAAATTCCTTAGGCCTCCTCTATTTCGGCTTTGAAGAAAATCGAGAAGGAAGAAATTGAATGATCTTGGGAATGCTTGTCAAGGCTTGGAGAAGCTTAGTTTTAGTTCCTATGGCTCAATCAAATTCAGTGTGTGTGGTTTGAGTTGGAATGAGGGGGAGTATATCTCCCCTACTTGGATTGGATGGTTGAGAGCCATGTTGCCATTTTCCTTCAATTGCTTGGATTGAATGGGTTGTTTAGGCTATTAGGGATTCCATGTGCTTCATTTTTGGCAGAAGAGTGGAGGAAAGGAAGTGCACATGTGCTAGGTGAGTGTATGGAGTGATCCAAGTAGAGAATTTCCAATGAAGGGGTCTGTTTGGCTTTGGGTTGGGTTATGGCTAACCCAAACCCATTATTTCATGTTCACCACCCTCCTTGGTGTCCATGTGGTCCACTAGGAGAATACCAAGTGATCGTGAGAAGGAATTGATCAAATTCCAAGTGAATTTGTCCATAAGTTACCCTTCGACCCAAGGGTGAAATGGTCATTTATCCCTATTTTTGATTTGGGCAGATTTGAGATGTTTCAAAAATAGGTTGGGCCAAATTTCAAGGAATTTGGAGTTGATTTGATATGATTTAGCTCAAGTTGACCCAATTGGATCAAAATGGGTCAAGTTGACCAATTGGTCAAATTGGGTCAAACCATGGGTTAGGTTAAGTTCAAATGATCATTTGTAGCCTATGAGTATCATTGGTTTGGTTCAATTTAGTTTAGATTTAGTTTGGTTCATTTGAGTTCACTTAGGTCAAATAGGTTAAGTTGACCAATTTGACCCAATTAGGTTAGGTCATGGGTTAGGCTTGGTTGATCATTTCAAATGTTTTGCAAGCTTTAGTTTCAATCAATTTTGGTTTGGTTTGATTTCAAGTTGATTTGACCTTTTAGGTCAAGTTGAGTTCATGGTCAATTGGGCTAGGTTGGGTCTAATTGGCCAATTGAAGCTTTGGTCAAGTTCAACAAGTGATTTAGAATGAATTTGACTCATTAGTTATAATCAATTTGGCTTAGATCAAGATTTGACCCATTTTGACTTTTTAGGTCAACTTGGGTCAACTTAGGTCAAGTGGCCAATTGGGCTAGGTTTGGCTAAATTAATGTCATGGTCAAGTTTAATGATTGATTATGGATTGGTTTAGACCAATGGTTTCAATCAATTTAGCTTATGATGGATATTTGGCTAGTTTAGGTTTCATTTGTGCTAAGTGTTGACTTGGTCAAAGGCTAAGTTTGACTTAGTTTGACCCAATTTGAGTGATTGATCATCCTAGGATGATTGTTGCTCACAATGTGAGGCTTAGATGGGCTTCATTCAATCCAATTTGGATAGGATTAGAATTTAGCTCATAAAGGTCCTTTAGGTCACTTTCGGTCAAGTGAGCCTAAGTGGGTCAATTGGTTTGATCAATGCTTGATAAAAGTTTAGTTGAACTCATATATGGACTTATGATTGAAATATAAATCCAATTGCAAGTGATTTGAAGTCAAATGGGTTTTGATTCATTTGACATTTTCAAGTTGAAAGGATGAACATGGGTTTGATTTGGGTTAGTTTGAGTTTGGTTTGATGATTGAAGTTCTTGTTTATATTTGGTTTGTGATTGAAGGAATGATTGTTTGAAGAGAAAATCCAAAGGTTTGGATTGATTTGAGGTTGATTTGGCTAAGTTCAAGATTTTGACTTGAAAGGGCATAGGTTAGATTTAGGTTGGATTTGGATTTGAGTTTTGAATTTAGTTTTGGTTATTTGAATTTATATTTCATTTATATTTGTAAGAATATAAATGGGTTATGAGAAAATCTTTTGAATTTGGAGTGATTTGGATTTGAGCTAAGTCAATAAGATCAAATCAAAAGAGCTTAGAAAGGTTTTAGATTTGGAATTGATTTTGTATTTAATTTTGGCTATTTGAATTTATATTTCATTTATATTTGTGAATATAAATGAGAATATAAATGGGTTATGAGAAAATATTTTGAATTTGGAGTGATTTGGATTTTATTTGAGCTAAGTCCATAAGATAAAATCAAAATGGCTTAGGAAGGATTTTTCAGATTTGAATTCAATCATGGGTTTCAATCATTTGATTTGGAATTGATTCAACATTTGAGAAAATCCATTGAGTTGGAATTGATTTAAGGTTTGATTTGGAATTGATTTGAATTTGAGGTTGATTTGAATTTGGAGTTTGGCTTGAATTTGAAGTTTGGAGGAAGTAAGGATTTAGTTCAAGCTATAGAGTAAGCATGTTTTCCTAATACCCCTAAGGCATGGCTTATTCTTATGGCTAATTGTTCTAAGTCTCTAGGATTAGGTTAAGTTTTCACCTAATCACTAAAAGTGTCTTAAGGCTAAGGAAGTCTTAATGTATAGAGGAGTCCTATGTCTAAGATGAAGAAGTTGAAAGCTCACTCCAAAAATGAGGTCAACAAAGGGCGCCCAATAGGTGTGGTGTGGCCCGACAGGCATCATATTGTGACAATGATCAACAATGCCAAACGATCACAAGCACTAACATAAATGATCTACTCCCAACCTAAGGTGCAGAAGGAATCTAGAGCTTAGTGCAATGTGACTTAATTCATGTCAAAGACATAAAAGAGTGAAGGAGGAATCCACTAGGGATTGAGTATGTGAACATTCCACTAGGGAAGCAGGTTCAACTCATACACTGGGGGATGAGAGGTTTGATTTGATTTGCATCTCACTGGGGAGAAATTTGACTTGATTTGTTGATTTATGATTTGATGCCCCACTGGAGATGAAAAAGTGAACTCTCCACTAGGGGAGCAAGTTCAAGTCATCCACTAGGGATAAGAGGTTGTGAAATCCATTGGGAGATGAGAATTCGGGATCCGCTGGGGATGAAAATGTGAACTCTCTGCTAGGGGAGCAAGTTCAAGTTCAATTGAATTGGTTCCACTGGGGGAACTAGAAAGATATGCATCTCACTGAGGAGAAGCAGATTTATTTGATTTGTTTGATTTGAGTCCACTAGGGGAGGTTCATTGGATTTATTTTGCTTATTTAGTTTGACTCCACTAGGGAGGAGGGTTGAATTTATTTTAGACTTTAATTTTTTGAATTTTGAGATGGGCACAATCAGCTTAAGATGGACCATGCTGAGTAGAGGCCATGTCGGCCTTGGCCTACTTTAGATTTACCAATCCATATAGTTGGACTATCTAACCAAAGGGGTTGCCTTTCAGTGTGCAACAACTGTACTAAGAAGAAAGCATAGTAGACTTATATCCTCCAATGTAAGGATCAGTTACTAGAGTGATCCATTGGTGAGGCAACGAATTGAACCCAAACTAGGGCTTATTATTGAGTGAATGCCTCTGGGGGACTTAAATCAGCTCAAATATAGTCAAAATTAATTTCATTTTAAATTTTTTTTTATGGATCCTATCGATTTGCGATGGATTGCAATGAGT
Organism: Cymbidium sinense; assembly: GCA_021442155.1. NCBI lineage: Eukaryota > Viridiplantae > Streptophyta > Magnoliopsida > Asparagales > Orchidaceae > Cymbidium > Cymbidium sinense. Next base: position 40,010,096 of record CM038218.1, read on the forward strand.
AGGGGCTATGTTGGCCTTTGTCTACTTCAGGTTTACCAATCCAAAGGGATAGTCTACCAATCACATAGTAGGACTATCCAACCAAAGGGGTTGCCTTTCAGTTTACAATGGTTAATTCAGGGAAGAAAGCATGAGGACTCACATCTTTCCTGAACAAGGAACCACTGGGGTGATCGGTTGCTTGTGCGATAAATCGAACACGACCTAGGGATGATTATTGAGTGAATGCTCTTGGGGGACTTAAATCAACTCAAAGATAGTCAAAATTAATTTCATTTTTTAATTATTTTTGATAGATCCCATCAGTTTGCGATGGACTGCACTGAGTAGGGGCCATGTCAGCCTTGATTTACTTCAGGTTTACCAATCCAAAGGGGTAGTCTACCAACCACATAGTAGGACTATCCAACCAAAGGGATTGTCTTTTCGGTGTCACATATACTAGAAGAAAGCATAGTAGACTTACACCTCCAAAGTAGGGATAAGTTCTTTGGGTGATCCGTTGGTAGGCAGTTGAACTAACGACTCTTGAGTGAATCTTGGTTGGGGACTTAAATCAAAGATAGTCAAAATTAATTTCATTTTTAATTATTTTTGATGGATCTTGTCGGTTTACGATGGACTGCACTGAGTAGGGGCCACGTTGGCCTTGGTCTACTTCAAGTTTACCAATCCAAAGGGGTAGTCTACCAACCACATAGTAGGACTATCCAACCAAAGGGGTTATCTTTTGATTTGTAATGGTTAATTCAGGGAAGAAAGCACGGGGACTCACATCTTTTCTGAATAAGGAACCACTAGGGTGATCGATTATTTGTGCAACAAATCAAACCCGACCTAGGGCTAACTATTGAGGGAATGCCACTAGGGGATTTAAATCAGCTCAAAGATAGTCAAAATTAATTTTATTATTTTTATTATTTTTATGGATCCCATCAATATGCGATGGGCTGCACTGAGTAGGGGCCATGTCAACTTTGGTCTACTTCATGTTTACCAATCCAAAGGGTCAGTCTACCAACCACATAGTAGGACCATCCAACCAAAGGGATTGCCTTTCGGTGTGCAGTAGTCGTACTAAGAAGAAAGCGTAGTGGACTTACATCCTTCAAAGTAGGGATCAGTTGGAGTGATTCATTAGCAAAGCAATAGATTGAACCCATCCTTAGGCTGACTACTAAGTGAATGTTGTTGGGGGACTTAAATTAGCTTAAAGATTATCAAAATTAATTTCATTTTTAATTATTTTTGATGGATCCCGTCAGTTTGCTATGGACTGCACTGAGTAGGGGCCATGTTGGCCTTGGCTTACATTCAAATTTACCGGTCCAAAGGGAGTAGCTTCCCGGCTGAGGGGAGAACTATCCAACCAAAGGGGTGCCTCTTGGTTTGCAATGGTTAATTCAAGAAAGAAATCTTGGGGACTCACATCTTTCCTGACTAAAAGACCACTGGGGAGACACATTAGCGAGGTAACATGTCAACCCGACCTAGGGCTGCCCGTCGATTTGCGACAGTCATTATAGAAAGAATGTGTGGTAGACTTACATCTTCCAAAGCGAAATAACCACCGGGGCAACCTATTTGTGGCAAAATAAATTGAACTCAACCTAAGGGAAACTATGGAGAGAGTGCCGACCTAGGAACTTATCTTAACTCAAGCGTAGTTAGGCAATTCCTATAGAGAGTTTTACTGAAATTGTCCTAAAGATAGGATGCCTTCTTGGGAAAGGGGTCATTGGGGGCTTAAATTCTAATCCACAAGTGAATAGATTTGTTTATTTTGTTTGTTTATTTATCATAGACCTTATCGATTTACGAGGGATCATACTAAGAAGGAGCTTATATTAGCCTAGACTTATCTCAGCTTTACTGAACTAAGGGAGAATCTGTGCATCCACTAAACAAATTCTCCAATCACAGGGATGGCTATTAGGAAAGGAGGACTGTCCAATCCAAAAGTAACTCGGGTAGTGTCTAAATGGGGTCGAAAAGGACCTGATCCAGGTAGAGTGACCATAGGGAAAGGGGCCACTAAGGGCTTTATCCAAAACCCTGAAGAGAATATTATCTATAGGTATTCGATGGCCAACTATGAAGAAAGCATGAGGACTCACATCTGCCAAAGAGTGGTGTATCCACTGGGTGAGTCACTGTCAGTATAACGAACATCAACCAACCTAAAGTGCCCGTCAGTTTGTAACAATCAGCCTAGGAAGAAAGCATCGGGGACTGGCATCCTCCTATAGCAAACCTGATTGTTAGGATAGTCTGTCTTCAGCTCGATGAGTGCTATCCAACCTAGGATGACTACTGAGTGAATGCCACTGGGGGACTTATATCAACTCAAAAGTAATTAAGAGGAAAGGATCCACTGGGGGACTTATCCTAAACCTTAAATATACTCGACCTAGTTAGTGCATGATAGTTAGTTCAAGAAGAAAGCGTATAAACTTACATCTTCTTAAATAAAATCAACATAAGGAAGCTTACTGCCTGCACAGTGAGGTTTACCAAACTAACAAAGTGCTCGTTGGTTTGCAATGATCAAGTTAGGAAGAAAGCATAGGGACTCACATCTGCCAGACATGTGACCACTGGGGTGACACACTAGCAAGGTAACATGTCGGCCCGACCTAGAGTAGCTAATGAGTGTGTGCCTGTTGACCTCATTTTTAGAATGAGCTCTCAACCCCCTTCATCTTAGACATAAGGCTCCTCTTAGAATTTAAGAGATCCTTAGTCTTAAGACACATCTAGTGATTAGGTGGACACTCAACCTAGCCCTAGAGACTTAGAAGAGTTAGCCATAGGAATAGGTCATGCCTTAAGGGTGTTACGAAATTTTCCTACCCTTAGCTTGAACCACTTTCCTCACTTCCTTCCTTCAAGTCAAACTCCAAATGAATATCAAACCTAAATCAATTCTAGACTAATTGATTTTCTCCAAACTCAAATCAATGCTACATGATTGAAATCTATGATTGAAATCCATAATTGAAACCCATGATTGAAATTCCAAAATTCCAAATATTTCCTAAGTCCTTAATTCCCCTCTTAAGGACTTAGCCAAAATTATCATATTCAAACCAATTCAAATTCATGAAATTTTCTCATACCTCATTTATATTCTCATTCATATTCACATATATAAATGAAATATAAATTCAAACCAATCAAACTAAATTCAAAAAATTCAAATTCCTAATTCAAAATCTTTTCTAAGTCTTTAATTTCCACTTTAAGGACTTAGCCTAGATCATGATCAAATCACTCCAAATCCTTGAAATTTTCTCATAACCCATTTATATTCTCATTTATATTCACATATATAAGTGAAATATAAATTCAAACAATCAAAACCACTTCCAAAAATCAAACACAAATTCACTCAAAATCTAACCTAAGCCTTCAAGTCTTGAACTTAGCCAAATCAACTTCAAATCAAGCCAAACTCTTGATTTTCCTTCATGATTCAATTAATCCTTCAATCATGAATCCAAATATAAATATAAACTTCAATCACTAAATCAAAACTCAATTCAAAAATCAAGCCGAAATCCATTTCATGTTCACCCTTTGAACTTGAAATTGTCAAATGAATCAAAACTCATTTGACTTCAAACTATTTGCAAATGGATTTAAATTTCAATCATAAGTCCATATGTGAGTTCAATCAAACTCAAATTAAGCTTTGACCAAGTCATTTGTCCCACTTAGGCTCACTTGACCCAAAGTGACCTAAAGTACCTTTATGAGCCAAATTCTAATTATAATCAAATTGGGTTGAACTAAACTCAGCTATACCTCTCATCATGATCAACAATCATCATGGGATGATCAATCAATCAAATTGGGTTAGACCAAGTCAACATTTAGCCAAAAATGAAACCCAACATAGCCAAAATCCATCATAGGACAAATTGATTGAAACCAATGATCGAAGTTCATTCATGACCAATGTTTGAACTTGACCAAGTCAACATTTGAGCTAACCTATTGGACACTTTAGTTGACCCAACTTGACCTAAAAAGTCAAAATATGTTAAAACTTGATCTAAGCCAAATTGATTGAAATCAATGGGTCAAGTTCATTCCAAATCACTTGTTGAGCTTAACCAAAGCCTCAATTGGCCAACTAGACCTAACCTAGCCCAATTGACCTTGAACCCAACTTGACCTAACAGGTCATATTGAGCCAAATTCAAACTTAACCAAAATCAATTGAAAAAAAAGATACCAATACACTTCACATGACTAACCAAATCTAATCCTACCCATGATCTAGCTCAAATAGGTCAAATGGGTCAAATTGGTTAACTTGGCCCATTTGACTTAAATGAAGTCATATGAACCAAATTCAAACATAAACCAAATTGAATCAAACCAAAGCCACCAAAATATTTCAAATGATCATATGAAGTTGACCCAACCCTTGATTTGACCCAATTTGACCAATTGGTCAACTTGACTCAAGTTGACCCATTTTGACCTAAATTGGTCAACATGAGCCAAACCATACCAAATGAACTCTAAATCTAATGAAACTTGGCCTAACCTATTTTTTCAACATACCCAACATATCCAAATTCAAAAATTAGCCAAATGACCATTTTAACCCTAGGCCATAGAACAAAATTTGGCCAATTCCACTTGGAATTTGGTCAAACCCTCTTCATACCTACTTGATACTCTCATAATAGGTCAAGTGAATACTAGGGATGGTGGTGCATCAAACCCAATCGGTTTGGGGCAGCCCAACTTGACCCAAGGGCCAAACCGACCATGTGCATGGAAATGGATACATGGGAATCATGCCTCCACTCAAATGGAGCACATAGGGACTTAACTAAACCACTCCCTGACCTAAAATGAATCAAATGGAACCTCTAATAGCTCAAATAACCCTATAAATTAGGACAATTGATCCAAAATGGCAAGTGTAGCTTGGGTCATCTGATTACCATTGAGGGAGATACACTCCCCCTAATTCACTTTAATTCCAATAGAGCAATAGTCGATTGAAGCCTAGAGAGTCATAGGAGCCATTTGCAAGTGATCCTAAGCTTCCTAGAAGGAGATTGAATTTGGCATTTCTCGATTTTCATCATTTAAAAGTAGGGGAGCTCAATCAAATTTTCAACTTCCTCCATACTCTAAATTAGTGCAATTCTTTTTGCATACTCCATCAGAGAGCCTAATCGAGCTTGCCTAAGCTCTATTCCAAAGTCTTGAAGTAAGGGAAGATCCAATTTAATCAAAAATGAGCTCAAGCTAAGGAGGAGGTGACCCATAGGAAGATCCACTCAACCTCAGCCCCTCAAACTTTCACCAAAGCTTCGTCTCAACCAGACGAAGCTTCTCCAAGGAAATCGAGCATCGGTGATCACCTCTAGCGAGGTATGCCATTTTCTAACCATTAAACTCAATGTGGTATGGTGCTTTGTAAAAGAAATGTTAATGGCATAAGATCTTGACAGTTGGATGTAATCTCCTATGCATGTTGATGGTGTGGTAAAATTTTGGGATCAATCCAAGCTCGATCGAGTTCAGATCATCCCCTAGAACATGGATGACCTTCATTGTTCACACGGGAGGTTAGGGAAGGATCTCTGGCCATCCATCTGTGTAATTTGGATGGATGGTTGAGATTAAAACACGCTTTATATTCAATTTTATCCTCTTTGATCCATGACTTTAATCTCAGCTGTCCAATCCTTGATCGGACAGTTGAGGGAAAAGCGTATAGCGCCGCCACCATGTGGTGCTATGATGGGATGTTTAAGTAGCTAATGGGAATGTGCCACGTGTAAAGTGAATGTCTCGTCAGCTCATGCGTGGCACCCTGTAGGGATTAAGGATTTAATTAGGATTTATTTAATTCTAATTAATCACCTAAACTTCTAAAATTCATATCTCAACCTAAAATATCAGAAAAATATGCAATAAATTGTATTAGAAAGATAATTGAACATATAATATTCTAAAATTGAATTTGATTAATTTTGAATACTTCTTTTCTCTAAATTTGAGATTTTATTAGAAATCTTAATTTTCTAATTACCCTTTAATTAATCCACTAATTATTCCTAAATTTCTTGAGTATATTTTGGGGGATGACTTCTACCTCCCTAATTTTCTTTGGATTTATTGGTGGCTTAATTGGAGAAATTGCTAATTCATATCCTAATTATTCCCTTAATGTAATCAAGGATAATTAAAAGTTTGATTAGTGGTTTAATCCTTTGTTGAAGTTGATTAAGGTCTATTTCAATGAATAGGAGGTTTAGGGAATAATTTTGGGGCATTTTCCCCAAGCTATTCTTTAAACCCCCTTTTCTTTCTTAATCCTCTCTTAATTAAGGGTTAATTCATGAATTACCCTCTTAATTCATTTCTTAAAATTCTAAAACTTTCCAAAACTCATTTGATTCTTTTTGGGTAGATTCTTAGGAGTTCAAGAGCCTAAGTTTAATTAAGGAAATCAAAATTCATCTCATATGTGTGAGGGGTGTTTTGAAATTACTTAAGTTAAACTGCTTAGTTTAATTAATCATTAATCATGAGCCAAATTGCATTAGGCCCCTTTCTTCCTAGGTGCATTGAGAATTTAAATTCCTTGTGAGGTTTTATGTCATCTCATTGGCTCATAATTATTTGGCTAACTATGCTAAGGTGGTGTAGGTAAGGGGTAGTTAACATGCTTAATTCATACTTTAACCTAATCAAAATATAAAATGAATCTAATCACCAAAAAATTGAACAAAAATATCAAACACATGTGGGAATGGGTTAGGAACAGTAAACTAACTCACATTTCCAAAATTAAATCAAATTCAAAATCAAACAAAAATCATATTAGGTAAACTTTGATTTGCTTTAAACTTCCTTATTTCATAAGATTGTCTTTAGAAATTAATTAAAGTGAATGTGTTTACATACTTTCATTGCTTTAGTTCTTTCTTAACATGCTAAATATGTGTGTCATATGATTTCATGTATTCGTGCTTTTCAAAAATTAAATTTAAATTAAAAATGTTCCCTTTATGTCAAATTGCATGTGTTGGCTTAGGTAAGAATATGAGTGGCTATTATCACTATTAAATCTGAATTATTTTCAAAATATATGAATCAATAATAAAAACTAAAAGTGTGTTACTTATATCTTACTTATAAGTTTGTATGTGAGAAAAATATAAGGATGTGCTTAGTGTAAGTTTTCCTTCTCCTCTCTTTTAGTATAGTTTTGAATAGGATTTGGCAAAGTGTATGGTTCATTTAAAAAGAACCTAACACTTTCCTAATTTCATATCCTATTCATTCCTATGCTATTACTTAAGAAGGATACCTATACTTATACATATAAATTGTGTAAAAAAAATAAATCAACTAATATAAACTTTTGCATTTTTTCTTTTTCCATTCATTTCTTTTGTACACATGCTTGTATTTAAGAAAAATGGTATATTAGTCTGAACAACCCCAAGGTTGCGAGGCTTTAAGTAGCTCTAAGTAGGTCTTGTACCTTGCACCCCTGTTTAACAATGGCATTGTACTCACTTATGTCTTTCATACATTAATATGTGCATGTGAAAATTAGATAAGAAATCTCTTTGCTACTTAATGAAAATCATGCATTGTAAACATTAAAATTTCTTAAATGAACTACTTACCATGCATCATAAAGTGTGCTAATCATTCCGATTTGTATGTATAGATATGCTTAGGACTCATTCATATGCATGTTATACATGTTGAGAAAGAAATGAAGTAATGTATGTTTTGTGAATTTAGTTCATTTTACTTAATCTTAAAATGCCTTTCTTTTTGAATAAGTTTGTTTAGAGTTCATCCAAACTTAAGATTAATTAAAACACATAATAAAACATTCACTAAACAAAACTAAAAATATGAATCCACTTTAGAAATTACTTAGGTTAGGGAAGGAAAGAGAAGTTCTCTTCTCTTTCCCTCTCTTTATAACTTAGTAATTAGTTCTAGGATTCACTTGAACCCAATCAAAACATAAAATAAAATCAACCCAAAATAACTAAACCACTTAAATAAAACCCTCTCTAAGTTGAACATTCCTCACACTTAGAAAATTCTAACTTAAAGCCATAGCTAAGCATACCACACAAACCTCTAAAGCACACACATTAGGCTAAGTCACAACTTTTAGCTTTAGGTTAGGGTGGTGCATGATTTGATGTTTACTTTTATTTTATGATATATGTATTAGTCTGGATGTTAGGGTGAATGTGCATAAAATGAATGATAAGATGATTTAATCTAATCATTATTTTCTGCAGGGATTGTACTTAAGGGGCACTATAATAAATAAAAATATAAAATACTTTTGCTGTGCAGGTGCTTATACCCCTAAGCATAATCCAATAGGCTAGGTGGACTTGGTAACCTATGAGTGGGGTGATAAGTCCAATATACATGCTTGAGATGTTGTGTAGTTCGTTTAGCTAATCTCTGTTTCACAGGTGTTAGCTAGATTTACTTTTTTCCTTTCATGTACTTTTTGCAATTAGGATTTTGGAATGATTGTTATGGGGATTAGGATGAGCATTAGTTATAAGATCTCATCTTATGCACCATGTGAAGCCTTTGGAGCAACCACCTTCCAACCATCCAAAAGAAGGAACCAAAGAAGAAAGAAGAAAAGGAGAAGAAAGAAGAAAAGACGAATGAAGAAATGAAGCTTGAAGACCCCTAGAACAATGAATTCCTTGCTTAATTATATGTAATTCAGTTGTAATACGGATTGTATAAGGGTATTTCTCGACTACCCAATTTGTTTTTGGGTTTGTGCGGTGCCACCCGACCATAATGGCCTCTTATTCTTTTGTGATTAGCTTTATAAATTGATTGATGATTTATTTAGCTTGTGCATTAACTGATATTCTTTTCCTAGTTTCTTCCTTGCTTTATGTATGGCCTGTATGTGAATTAGGCTTTAGGGAAAAATAAATCTTCTACCAAATTTAATAATTAAAAACTAAAAATAAAGAATTCATAACCTCACCTAAAGCTTAGGCTAAAAATCAATATAAAAGAATTATCAATCCCTTAGTAGATGAGTACTTCTTTTATAACATCATGCACAAATGCATATTATTTTCACTCTTGATTGGAGGGCTTCCACCTTTGCCAGAAAAACTTGGCTTGACCTTTGAGAGCCATGGTGGAAATACACCTCCTCCCTTTTCACTAATTTTGGCCAATAATCTCATTTCTCATGCATTAGGCATATGAATCCTATTAGCTTAAGTCAAAATGATTGTCCAAAAAAATGAAAATAAAATGTATTCTCAATTGCATTAGATTTAGGACATTTGAAGCATACCCTTACATGATATAGTCTCTTTAGGGAGTGAGTTTAATGACTTAGTCTCTTTCTAAATAAACAATAGCCTAGCTATCTTGCATAAAGTATATGACTTGCCTACATAAATTTAAAATCATAGGAGGAGTTAGTTGGCAACTACCCCTAGGCAGTTGTAAGTCCAAGCAGTCGGGTGGTTTATCCTCTCTTATGGTTGCAAAACAAATACCCTTTTTGCCTTAGATTTAGGATGTGCTTTTGGCTCTCGCCAAAGCTCCCTAAATTTAGGTTCTGAGATTGCTTCTCCCCTTTATGGGAAATAAGCATAAATCCTCACCTCTTAGGCATTTCCATAATCTTGTATTATGGAATTATAAGCCCTAAATTTCTAATGAAAATTTTAACTCAAACAAATTAAATCAATTTGAAAAAAATATAAAGCCCAACATAGAATAATTTGAGATGCTCGCTAAGTTTCTAGTATCATGAGTATCTCTTACTTATCTTCTCTTGGCTTCAATAATAACTCCCTCTCTTTGATCAAATCCCATTTAAACTTCCAAAAGTAAACTAATCGATTGATAGTCCTACTTATTGAAATCTTTGGAGACAATAATTATCTAACTTAATCGAGAGTATTCCTAAGGGATATCATTCCTTAGTATGTAATTAACTATAGGGGCTTGCCCTTGTAGGGAACTTAATGAACTCGGTTTAAAATAAACCCTACTTTACTTTTTCATGTAAAGTAGGGGAAGAATCTTTGGTACATATGCAGACCAATTATCCTTAGGAGTCCTTGTTGAGGTGATTATGTCCATTGTAGGGTGGTGATTTCTATCTTTCGAGATAATACACCTCTCCTTAATGGCGTACTCGATCATCCTCAATAAGAATATCTGCAAATCTACGTGGTGTCAAAATGTATAAAAAGAAGAGATTTATATTTCCATCCTCATTTTATCCTGTATAGAGTGAAGATGGAAGTATTTATCTTATTCTTTTAGAAATCTCATTATAATAATTTCAGTACAGTGCCACAGGGGCTTGCTCCCACATCAAAATAACTCAAGAACAAAGATATATGTCTATTTTTGTGTTTATGTTTGAAGGAGTAGGATGCCTTTCAGGTTCTCTTATACTTATCCTAAAACACGCTGGGGAATTAATGAAATTGTGCCATGAATGGCAGTCGGGATTCCACCAAGAAAAGATGCTGCTTGAGTTCTCTTACACCTAACTTAGTTGTGCTAGTCGAAATAGGATGCCTCTTGGGTTCTCTCACACCTATTCTAGTAGTGCTGGGAAATTGTGTTTGATTTGTTTTTGTGTTGCGAAAGAGGGATAGGATGCCTCTTGGGTTCTCTTACACCTATCCTAAAGACATCATGGCAGCTCACAAATACGCAGACAACACTTTGTAAGAAGAGAGAATTTTGATGAATTGGAATGGAATTTTTGATGATAATTATTTTTAAATGTGATTTTATGGGTATATTTCTTCAAATAGAGACCATTAATTAGAAGTATCAGGTGTTCCCCTTTATAATTAATGAGTTGATAAGATCCTCCTTGGTAGCCCTTCTCTATGACAAAATGACCTTCCCAAGTGGGTTCAAACTTGCCTCCCATCTTTCGACGGGCAACAATTGGTCTCCAAGGTAGATTAATTAAGTTCTGGAACTTTTTTAGAATTTTTGAAAATTATTTAAAGGGGTGCTTAATGAGTTAATCATTAATTAAGAAGGGATTAAGAAAAGAAAAGGGGGTTTATGGAATAGCTTAGGGGAAATGCCCGAAAATTATTTCATAAAATCTCTACTCACTGGATCTGACCTTAATCAAACTTAATCATAAGGTAAATCCACTAATCACACCTTAATTATCCTTAATTACATGAAAGAGATAATTAGGGAATGAAAAAGTAATTTCCCCAATTGAGCCCTCAATAAATCTCAAAAAATTAGGGGAGGAAGAGGTCATCCCCTAAAATGAACCTTAGAAATTTGAGATCAATTGATGGCCTAATTAAAGGATAATTAGCTAATTAAGATTCCTAAATAAACCCAAATTTAGAGAAAAGGTAATTCAAAATACTTTGAAATCATTTTTATAAAATTCTAGATGAAATTATCTTTCCATAGTATTTTTCCTTTTATTTTTTTTGATTTTTTTATGAAGAGTTATGAATTTTAAAAGTTCTATGGATTAATTCGGAATGAATTAATACCCTTAAGTAATCCTTGCTTAATACTCAGCTCACGGTGCATCACGTGGCTACAGTGGTCAGAACGCTTTACACATGTCACGCCGTGAGGGTGTGACTTAAATGTCAAATGGTGGCGGCACCACATGCGCTAATATCCTTGGCCATCGATCAAAGATTGGACGGCTAAGGATTCACCCGTGGTTTAAAATAGATAATGGATTTACTAAATGTGCTAAATAATCTCAGTCGTCCATTTAAAATGCACGTATGCATGGCTAAGATGAGCCAAGTTATTCCCTGAGGTTCAATGGAGACCGTCCATGATCCAAGGGGAGATCTGAGCCCAATCTAGCATGGAAGCATACAAAACTTAACCCACACCATCTAAGCATAATTATCAACCTATTTAACAGTTGATTTCTCATGCCATGAACATTTCTTTCACAAAGGACCAACACCTATCAAGCTAAGTGGCCAGAAAATTACATATCTGGGCTCGAGGTGATGGTAGAGTGGAGACAAAGCCCTGTTGAAATTCCTAGGCCTTGGGATTGAGTGGATCAATGGGTGGACCAACACCACTTCACTTGGTCTTTGTCTTTGATCCAATTGAGCTCTTCCTTACTGTGAGAACTTCAATCAGATCTTGGACAAGTTGACGACCCTCGAGTGTGCAGAGGTGGATTAAGATCAAGTATAAAGGAAGTTGGCTAATGGATTGAGCTCCCCTATTCTGCACTGTGCAAAACTAAGGATTAGGGAATTTAAATCCCATCTAAGAACCTTAGGAAGGCTCTGAGATGGTTACACTGGGTTCCTAGGCTCCAATCGACCGTGAGTGAAGTGAAATTTCATTGAATTACCGGAAGTATATCTCCCCCTATTGTAATCGGACAATCGAGCATAGGCTTGCCATTTTGATCCAATTGACCCAATTGGAGGTTGTTTTTATGGTTTTCAGTGTGCACATGGTCGGTTTGATCCTTTGAGTGGATTTCCAACTTCCCATGTCTTTTGAGCTTGGGAATTTAAAAACTTAATTTCAAGCTATGTGGTCGGGTTTGTTATGAGCCAAATGGGCTGACCCAAACCTCTTGGGTTGGGTGCATCACTCATCACTAAGTCCCCTTGAGCTTTTAGGAAAACCTCAGTGATTGTGAGGAGGGTATGACCAAATTACCCATGGGCTAGGCCAAAATTTATTCGATGGCCAATGGGTAGAATGATTATTTTGCTATTTTTCCATTTTGAACATTTTAGGTATGTGGAGAAACTAGGTTTATCCAAGTTTCATTGGATTTGGAATCCATTTGATAGGATTTGGCTCATGTTGACCCATTTAGGTCAAAATTGGTTAACTTGGGTCAAGTTGACCAATTGGTCAAATTGGGTCAAACCAAGGGTTGGGTCAAGTTCATATGACCATTTGAAATATTTGGGTGCCTTCGGTTTGGTTCAATTTGGTTTAGATTTGGTTTTAGCTCATATGACTTCATTTAGGTCAAATGGGTCAAGTTGACCTATTTGACCCATTTGACCCATTTGTCCTATTTGGGTTAGGTCAAGGGTAGGTTTAAGTTTGGTTAGTCATATGGAGTGTATTGGTATCTTTAATTCCAATCAATTTGAGTTAGGTTCAAATTTGGCTCAACATGACCCCTTTAAGTCATGTTGGGTCTAAGATCAATTGGGCTAGGTTAGGTCTAGTTGGCCAATTGAGGGGGTCAAGTTCCACAAGTGATTTGGGATGGACTTGACCCATTGGTTTCAATCAATTTGGCTTAGATCAAGTTTTGACACATTTTGGCCCTTTAGGTCAAAATGGGTCAACTTGGGTCAAGTGGGCAAATTGGGCTAGGTTAGGCTCAAATGTTGGCTTGGTCAAGTTAAAACATAGGTCATGAGTGAACTTGGATCAATGGTTTCAATCAATTTGGCCTATGGTAGGTTTTGGCTATGTTAGGTTTCATTTTAGGTTAAGTGTTGACTTGGTCAACCCTTAGGTTGACTTAGTTTGACCTAATTTGATTGATTGATCATCCCATGATAATTGTTGGTCATGATGAGAGGGATATATGAGTTTGGTTCAATCCAATTTGGTTAGGATCAAAAGTTGGCTCATAAGGGTACTTTAAGTCACTTTGGATCAAGTGAGCCTAAGTGGGTCAAATGGCTTCGTCAAAGCTTGATTTAAAGTTGATTGATCTTGTATATGGACTTATGATTGAAATATAAATCCATTTACTAGTGGTTTGGAGTCAAATGGATTTTGATCCATTTGACAATTTCATATTCAAAGGAAGAATATGAAGGTGTCTTGGGTTTAATTTTGAATTTGGGTTTTGGTTGAGTTTTGGATTTATATATGAGCTCATGATTGTATGGTTGATTGAACCATGAGAGAAAATCAAGAGTTTGGCTTGATTTGGGGTTGATTTGGCTAAGTTCAATATTTTGGCTTGAAAGGCTTAGATTGGATTTTGAGTTGATTTGAGTTTAATTTATGGAGTGGGTTTTGATTGTTTGAATTTATATTTCATTTATATATGTGAATATAAATGAGAATATAAATTAATCATGAGAAAATTTCAAGAATTTGAAAGAGTTTAATCATGATTTAGGTTAAATCCATTAAAGGGAATTTAAAAGATTTAAGAAAATTTTTAATTTTTAATTTATTTTTGAATTGGATTTTATTGATGTATATTTATATTTTATTTATATATGAGAACATAAATGAGAATACAAATAAGTTTTGAGAAAATCTAATGAGTTTGAATAGGTTTGATCAATGTTTAGGTTAAATCCATTAATGGAAAATTAAGGGATTTAAGGGAATTTCAAGGATTTTAAATTTGGAATTTAATTTTTGCCTTTGATTGGATTGATTTATATTTATATTTCATTTATATATGAGAATATAAATGAAAATACACATTATTTTTGAAAAAAATCTCATGAGTTAGAATAGATTTGATCAAGGTTTAGAGTTGATTTTGGCTAAGTCCTTTAATGGAAAATTAAAGGGACTTAAGAAAATTATCATGAATTGATTTGGAATTTTGAATTTGATTTGATGGGTTTGAATTTATATTTCATTTATATATTAGAATATAAATAAGAATATAAATGGATTATGAAAAAATCTCAAAGCTTCGAATAGGTTTTGATCATAATTTTGGCTAAGTCCTTAAGAAAGGGTTAAAGACTTAGGAAATTTGAACTTAGGAATTTCTGATGGATTTTGATCATGGGTTTCAATCATGGAATTGAATCATGGAATTGATTTGACATTGAGAAAATCAAATAGAATTGATTTGGAGTTTGACTTGAAAGAAGGAAAGTGAGGAATGGTTTAAGATAAAGGGTAGGAGATTTTTCTAACACTCCTAAGGCATGTCCTATTCCTATGGATAACTCTTCTAAGTCTTCTAGGATTAGGTTGGAGTGTCCACCTAATCACTAGATGTGTGTTAAGACTAAGGAACTCTTAAAGTCTAAGAGGAATCCTGATCCTAAGATGGAGGTGTTGAGAGCTCATTCTAAAAATGAGGTCAACAAAGGGTGTCCAATAGGTGTGGTGTGGTGACCGAACACCACACATTGTATTAATCACGATCAACAACACCGAAAGATCTCAACAAAACAATCTATCCTTAACCCAAGGAAAAGAAAGGATCTAGAACTTAGTGCAATGTAGCTCTACTTCTGTCTAAGACAGAAGAGAGAGGGAAGAAATCTACTAAGGGATAGAGTGTTAACCTTTCACTAAGGAAACAGGTTCAAGTCATTTACAAGAAGATGAAAGGTTTGATTTGATTTGAATCTCACCGAGGAGAGATCTCCATTGGGGTAGAGGGTTGAATTTGTTTCAAATTTTTGTTAGGTTTGAATTTTAGATGAACCCTATTGGTTTGCAATGAGTTATACTGAATAGGAGCCAGGGAGGCTAAGACCTAATTCAGATTTACCAATCCAAGGGGGTAGTATACTAAGCACATAGTAGGAATAGCCATCCAAAGGGATGCCTTTCGATATACAGTAGCTATACTAGGATGAAAGCATAGTAGACTTACATCTTCTAAGTAAGGACCAGTTGCTGGGGTAATCTATTGGCAATGCAACAGATTGAACCCAACTTAGGGTTGACTATTGAGTGAATGCCACTGGGGGACTTAGATCAATTCAAAGATAGTCAAGATTGATTTCATTTTTTAGATTTATTTATTTGTTTTGCTTATGATGGATCCCATAGGTTTGCGATGAATCGCACTGAGTAGGGGCCATGGAAGCCTAGACCTAACTCAGATTTACCAATTCAAAGGGAGTAGTATACCAACCATAAGGTAGGACTATCCAACCAAGGAGAAATGCCTTTTGGTATACAATGGTCAAGTTTTAAAAAGAAAACACGGGGACTCATATTTTCTAGAAACAAGTAACCACTGGGGTGATTGGTTGCTTTGGACAATGAATCAAAGCTGACCTAGGGCTGACTATTGAGTGAATGCCACTAGGGGACTCATATCAGCTCAAGAATAGTCAAGATAGAGTTCATTTTTCAAATTTAATTTTGATGGATTCTATTGGTTTGCGATGGATCATACTGAGAAAGAGCCTATAAAAGCCTAGACCTATCTTAGATTTACTGAACCAAAGGGAGTAGCTTCCTGGTCGATGGGAGAACTATCAGACCAAAGGAGTTCCTTTCAGTTTTCAATGATCAATTGAAGGGAAGAGAGCTAGTAGACTCACTCCTTCCATTAGAAAAGACCACTAGGATGATCGGTTGCTTTGGAAAATAAATTGAACCCGACCTAGGGCTGGCCGTTAGTTTGTGACAATCATGCTAGAAAGAATGCATCATGGTCTTATATCTTTCAAAGCAGAATGACTGCTGAAGTAACTTGTTTGTGGAAAAATAGATTGAACCCGACCTAAGGGCGACTACGGTGTGAGTACCGACCTAGGGACTTATCTCAACTCAGGTTGTCAGGCAATTCTTATAGAGAGTTCTGCTGACACAACCCTAAAGATAGGATGTCTGCTTTGGAAAAGGGGCTCTTTAGGGGCTTGTATCGTAATCCATAAGCAAATTAATTTTGTTTGTTTGTTTTGTTGTGGAACTTATTAGTTTATGAAGGATCAAACTAAGAAGAAGCTTATATCAGCCTAGACCTATCTCAGATTTACTGAACCAAGGGAGAATTTAGCATCCAAACAAATTTTTCTAACCAGGGTGGCTACTAGAAAGGGGACCAATCCAAAAGTGACCCGGGTAGTGTCGAAATGGGGTCGCAAAGGACTTGATTCAAGTAGAGTGCCCACAAGGAATGGGACCAGTAATGGCTTAATCTAATACCTTAGAGAAGATGACATGGCTAGTCATAAATTCAATAGGTATTCGGTGTCCAAATGAAGGAGAAAGTACATAAATTCATATCTGCTAAGAGTGGTGTACTCACCGGGTGAGTCACTGTCAGCATAACGAACATCAACCAACCTAAGGTGCCATTTGCAACAATCGCCTAGAAGAAAGCTCGGGACTCACATCCTAATAGCGATCAGGATAGTCTTTGATTTGACAAAAGTATCCAACCTACCGAAAGTGAATGGTAATAGGGAACTTATATCAACTTAAAAGTAGTCAAGAGGAAAGGAGCCTCCTAGGGAATTACCCAAAGCCTCAAATATACTCAACCTAGTTAAAACATGATGCTAGTTCAAGAAGAAAGCACATAGACTCACATCTTCTTAAACAAAGTCAACATGAGGTATTTATCAATGAAGACTATACTAACAAGGTGCTCTTTTGGTTTGTAATGATCAAGTTAAGAAGAAAGTGGGACTCACATCTTCCAATAATGACCACTGACATACTAGTAGGTAGCATGTAGACCATAGAGCAAAATAAGTGAGTGCCACATGGGGCTTGCTCCCACATCAAATAGCTCAAGATAAAAGATTTGTGTTTATGCATGTGTTTGAAATATTATGCCTGGGGACTCTTACACCTACCTTAAAACAGGGAATTATGAAATGATGCCATAGATGGAAACAAGAATTCCACTAAGAAAGGATGCCACTTCTTCTCACACCTAACTTAGTTATGCTAATTGAAATAGATGCCTCTGAGTTCTCTTACACCTATTCTAAAAGCATCGTGAGATTGTGTTTGTGTTAGAAAGAGATAGGATGCCACGGGGACTTACACCTACCCTAAACACGCCACGGTGGATTCAAGATAAGCAAACAACACTTGAAAGAAGAGAAGATTTGATGAATGGAATGATTTTATTCTTTTATTAATGAATTTTCAAACAAGTTTTATTCATGGGTAATATTTTTAGATATTAATTGGAAGCATCGGTGTTCCCTTTTACAATCAATAAGTTGATAAGGTCCTCCTTAGTAGACTTTCTATGACATAAGGGCCTTCCCAAGTGGGTTCAAACATGCCACTCATCTTTCGACTGGTAAAAATTGGTCTCCTTAGGACTAAGACAAGTTTTCCTACTCGAAAAGACCTATGGTAGACCAGCTTGTTGTGAGCATAAATCATTTTGGCCTTGTACAACTCAAAATTTTGGCATGCCCGTAAGAGACTTTCCTCCAGACCTTCGAGCTCTTCTAATCATAACTTTGCATTCTGCTCTATAGTGATCTTGTTACCCAATGCTATCCTTAGTGATAGGAGTTGAACTTCTAAAGGAAGAATGGCTTCGGACCCATACACTAAGGAAAATGGGATAGACTGCGTTGGAGTTCGGTATGTGGTGTGGTAGGCCCACAAGGCTTCAACCAACTGCTCATTCCACTATCATTTGTTATCATCAAGAGTCTTCTTCAGTATGTAGATGAGAGTTTTATTGAATGCTTTTGCTAAGCCATTAGCTCTAGGGTAGTAGATTATGGAGTATCTCCAATCTATATCGTGTCTTGAAAAGCCGTTGATCTTCATGCTTTTGAATGCGCACCATTAGATATAATCGAGGCCCCAAACTTATATACATATGGTTCTAAAAATTGCACACAGATGTGACCTAAGTGGGATGGCTTCCCACTTGGGAGGCTAAGATGAATCGATGCCCTTGGAAGAAGGAGGATTGATCGACCTATATGTCGGTAAAACACTCAAATGGCCATGAAGCCAAAGTAGGTGGTTGGTGGAGGACCACACCGCACCGCGATGGCATCTCTACATCCATGCACTTTGATCATAGAAGGCAAGTATCCAAGTCTTTGATCTTCACTTCATCTTCGACTAATGCATACGACCCAAATGTACCTTAGTTATAATGCCATGGGCTTCATGTTTGTCTAAACAACATAACCATATTTGGTCAAAAAGGATCATAGGGTGCCATCAACAAGAGCATAGAGAGAGCTCTGCTTTCACCTGATGGACTTGATTTTCTTGAGGTGATGTTCAAATAATCTATGAACAATGGTTGCCTCCAATCCATCTCCTTGTCCATTTTGGAAATGATAACCTCCCCTTCAAGAGAAAGTCTCGATGAGTTCAAATTAAGGGATATTTGTCTATTTTGGACCCTTATTGAAATGGACTCATCTTCTGACATGCCAACTCTTGGCAAGTTGGCCAAGGCATCTGCTACATTCTCTGGGAACCTTGTAGATGGTGACTTTGAGAATCAGCCAAGCTTCATGGTATACTAGTAATAATGATGAAGCTTGGGTTTGAGGATGTAGACCCAACAACTGTTGATGACCAACTAAGAATCCCCAAAGATGTTGATGCTCTTGACACTAATAGTGATGGCTAACTCCAAACCAAATCAAAGCTCACCTTCATTGTTGGTGGGTTGAAAAGATAGAGAATCTCATCACATCACAATTTAGTTAGAAGAACTATTCCTACCCTCTTTCGGGAGAATAGATCATGGTTCTTCACCTTAAGAAAAGAAGCACCATCAAAATACATCTCCCATCGGTTGCCCCTAAGTTCATGGATTTGTTCATCAGGAGAGTGCGAGAATCGAGAAGTGGGTGTGCGCTAAGAAATCCAGTTCATCCTTTACGAGGGTACAAATGTGATATCAAACCAGAGTATCATGGACCAATGAGCCAAACATTAAAGCATTTGTCATGAGGTATTATGTGGATTGGTTTGAGATCAAGTTCACCTTATGAGAAAGCAAGTAGTGTAGTGAGATGCAAAGATCAAAGCTAGCTCAATAGGTGGATAGTTTTCTCAAGAGAATCTAACAAGATAGTAGAGTGCTTTCCTTCCCCTCGTCGTTGGCTTGGGCCAACAGAGTGCCAAGAGAGTCATCCAATGCAGTAGTGTAAAGGATCAACGGCCTGCCCGAAATAGGGGCTGCAAGAACTGATAGATTCACCAAGTATTCTTTGATATCTTTGAATGTGTGCTGGAACTTGTCATCCCACTTGAACTTGGCATCATTTTTGACAAGTGTTGAGAATGTTTGCATCTCCTTAAAAAGTTTGAGATAAAGCATCTTAGATATGCCAGCCATCCTTAAAAGGTTCTAAGTTGAGTTAAACTCTTAGGAGGTGACATTTCTAAGATAACTTTGATCTTTTTAGGATCTATTTCTATTCCCCAGTGTTGAACAATAAACCCAAGGAATTTATCTTAAGCGACTCCGAATGTACACTTCAGGAGATTCATTTTAAGGTTATATTATCTCAATCATTTGAAAACTACTCTCAAGTCAAAGAGGTGGTCTTCTTTTTCTCTGCTCTTAACTACTAGATCATCAACGTAGCACTCAACCTCATGATGGATGAATTCATTGAAGATTTGAGTTATGGCCCATTGGTATGTAGCACAAGTAATTTTAAGGCCGAAAGGCATGACCCTATAATAGAAGATTCCAATTGGGGTTTGAAAAGCAGTGTTTCTTTCATCTTCAGGAGACATCTTGATTTGGTTATAGATGACCCATCCAAAAGAGAAGACTATGAGATGCAATGTCCACCATTAATTCTGTATAGGAAGAGAAACTCATCTTAGACATGCCTTATTTAAGTCCCTAAAATTGAAAATGAATGCCATTCTTCTTCTTCTTAACTGGGATGACACTAGCTAACCGTAGGATATTTTTCTTCGATGAAACCAAGATCGATCTTTGACTTTAGAAATGACCTATTGTTCAATTTCTAATCGCCTAGGAGCTTGCTTAATAGGGTAACATTAGGTCTATTGCTAGCTTAAACATTAGAGATAATGGCATTTCTTCATAACTCCATGTGAAATAGTCTTTAAACTCAATAGCCTAACTAAGTCATTGGTTTCTTCTTCATTTAACAACAAACTATGTATGTCTGAGGATTTTCTTCTATTTTAATTCTTTTTAAGCTTATCGATTATTGAATGAATCTCCTCTTCAAATTTTGGTGCCTCTTTGACTTGGAGATCATCCGATCATCAAGTTTCTAAACACATTCTCATAAGAGTTGGGGATGTGAGAAGAACCTATTCCAAATGGTTGTAACAACTAATAACCTCTTCATCATCGATTGGACCCACTAAAATCATAGTCCGCTCTTGATTGTGCTTCCTCTATTGTTCCATAACTTTTTGACTACTATGCTTGGACCATGTGTGAGGAACTAAACCTTTATGTACAAGATTTTGAACACAAGGCAAGTAAAAGTTAAAAGGCAATTCCATTAATTAATTATTTAAAAGTATCTTCCTCAAGTCCTACATCAAGCTCTGGACTTGAGGATGATGAACCCAAAAGAACCTCTTTGTCAAAGACTTAGGGACTTCTTAACTACTAAACCTTCAACTTTTATGAGATGTAAGTGAGGTAAGAGCTAAGGTTCAACCACCAATAATTTCACATAAACCATTCAAATACTTTGCTTTGCTTGAGGCTCTCTTCATCCGCTAGATCAAAAGTCACCTCCAATGGAACCCACGAGAGGGTTATACTAATCACATTAGACTCATCCTCTGGATCTAAGTCTATGTGAGGGTACTCATGAACTGAACACCTCTGGAAGGCCCAACTAGGGGTCTTCCACCTCAAAACTGCCTCTATTTGCCTAACTTGGTGGAGGTTGAGCCATACCCACATGTCCATATGATGGAATGAACCGTGGGGAATGTGATATGATCCACTTCTTCTTCAATTCCCCTTTCTCACTTGGACTTTTCTTTTCATTTTCTTTTATCTTTTCTTTTGCTCATTTTCTTTTGCTTTTGCATTTGCATTTGAATTTTGTCCAAGTTCACAGAAAGGGTTTTGAAGAAGATAGTAGCATCCTCAAATCTCAATCTCTCTAACGAGAATGGATTTTCATCCCCACATTGATACTCAATTCCATCTTTTGAACTTGATGTACTGATGAAGGGAGGATGGAATAATCTTGTTCTAATGTATCCAAGACCTACCAAGCAAAGCAGTGAATGAAGTATTCAAATCAATGATATAGAACTTGGCTTCAGTCTTCCAATCATCGATCTCCAATGGTAAGACTATGGAACCTAAAGCCCGCTTACCTTGATCATTGAATCCTCTCAACATTATCCTATCTTCTCAGAGAGTAGAGATGTCGATCTTCAAATAGGCAAGGGTCTTTAGACTCATAATGTTCATCGATGCACCTGAATCCATGAGAACCCTAGCAAGTCTGAACCTATCCATGTATCGTAATGTATGGGATGTGCTCCAAGTCCCCAAGAGAAGGTTCATCTATGAAGGTGATCCCTTGGGCTTCTTTGCATAATGTGCTTACTAGAGCCATACTAAGCATATTTCGTGATCAAGGAGGGCCTTGATTAGTGATTCCCTCATCTTTTTAGATATGATAAGTGCATCATATATGCTTAGCTTAGATGACAACTTTCTTAAATGAGAAAGGATGTTGTAGTCCACCTTCTGCTGGCCTTCCATAAGCATATCCAAAGGTGGAGCATCCTATGGAAGGGCTTCTCAATCGTACCAATGACTTGTTTCATCTAGAGTGCTATCCTAGGAGGTAGAACCTGCCACTATGAGGTTGACTTAATCTTTGAGGCAAGGTGGTGGCACTACCTGTGCTCACCTACAACTTCTCCTATGGGACTCAAAATCGGATGATTCCAAGTCTATCTCAAGAGGTGAACTAGTATTCGAGTTGGAAAGTCCAACTCAATGAAAGAGGAAGATCAATTATTATAGTTAATTAAACTTGAAGAGTTATCGTTAGAATAAGAAGACAACTCATCAGAGAAATGTAATTCAAATCAACTTTATTCTTCAATTTCTTGGAAGTATTTTCAAAGTAGAAGTCAGAGAGTGAGTGGAATAAGGAATTTGATGCCCTTATCCATGATACAAGAGTTCTACTAGTAGAAGAAATAGAAGAGAGCTGAAATGATAGAAAGTCAAGCTACAACTAAAGCTGGAGTCTGGCTAAAGGGCTATCCTGATGTTGACACCGTGAAGCTCCCACTTTCTAGAGTTCATGCAACTTGCAAACCTTCCTTGTTGAGGTTTAAGCACCGCACGCAAGGAAAGCTTGATCTTTGAATTATTTTCTTAGAGGTTTTAGATAAAGAAATATCCCAACCTTCTTCAGTTTTGATAGGATCACTTGTATCCACAAGGATTACCCTAATGGAATTGGAAGGTTGTTCCACAAGGTATTCCTTTGAGATAATGATAGCACTAGTCTTGAAACTGTGTTCAAGCCAGTCCTTGAATGTAAAGCAATCCTCCAAAATGTAACCCAACATATGGTGGTAAGGGCAAAAGTTTGGATCATGACTTTTGCTTACTTCCTCTGGTCTCCTAGGCTCGGGTAGCTAAAAATCAGGTTTCTTTAAGAGATTCTTAAAGATTTTCCTGATTACCTCCTCTTAAAAGAATAAGGTTTGTTTAACTTATCTAAAAGAGTAGTGACCACAAAGCATGTATGCATGCCACCGCAGGTGGTGGTATGGTCGAGGCGGGGTCAGGCTGTGGGAGGTCAGGTGGATGGCTACCTTGGTGGTAAAAGGAGGTGGAGGCTCAGGTGGTGGTCGCTGACTGATCTCTAGCTTTCCCTTGTCAACCGCTACTCTCTAGTTTCTTCATACCTTTGGGATTTCGCGCAACCGATCTAAAAGGTAATTATTTGGCCTCTCCGTGTAGACTAGCCACCTTGTTGGTTAACTTCTCAAATGTCTTTATGGTGAAGCCCTTAAGCATGAAGGCAACCGGGCCATGGATATTCTTCATGAGAATCTCAATAGCATGTTGTTCAGACAGCTGAAGTTCACACTTCATACGTTATTCCATCGAAGAATATAATCAACAAGTGACTCAGAGTATTATACACAATGAGATCACCAGTAACCCATGAGCTCCAAAGAAATCTCTTGATGAAGAGTTACTCTTATTTATCAAATGTCTTTACTGAACCATTGGGTAGTTCAACATACCAATCAAAAGTGATACCTAGGCTAGATAAAGAGAGTCTAAAGAGTAAAGCATCATCACACCGCATTGTAAACAACTAGCCCGAAGTGAGCTATATGCACTACCGCCATCAAAGCCTTGAAGGAAGGGAGGCATAAAACCCTTGGGATACTGGATAGCATCAATTCTAGGTAGGGTCTACCCTTTGAACCGATGATCCTCCCCTGCTTGAGCCAAAGCTTCACCCCTGCTCAACCATGGACTTTAGATCTTTTTCATGTATGGAGGTACTATCCACTACCTTCCTATAGACTAGTGCTACCTTGCTCAATTGGATCTAAGACATGCACTAGCATAGGCTGACTAACATTGACTATACTAGGATGAACTGGAGGGGCTTGCTTTTGAAGCACTGAAACTGTAGCTAACAAGTCCTGCAACTGCTGTGCCATCCTATCAATCTGCTTGTCTTTCTGCCTTAACTAAAGTCAAAGGTGATGGGCTGATTTTATGGTCTCTCCTTGATCAACCTCATCACCTTTCATGACCTGTTGCTCCCTAAGAAGAGAACCTCTAGTATCGACCATGCATATTCCAGTTGAATCTCCCATCAAGTCATCTTTGTTGGGATCAAAATAGACTCTTTCATTATTAGACCAAGCGTACCCTAAGATCTCTTTTTTTTTCTCCATAAAATAATGTGCAACTATCTCATCTAAAAATCGATCTAACTCAGCATGTACAAATAACTTAGGCTGATTGGTGTGATCGCTATCATGCAATCGAGAGGCACCGCACCTAGTCGGGAGTCAATCCTATGTACGCATCACTAGAAGAATGATACTCCGACGATACTGATCTAAAACAACTTGGATGATCCTCTACCACCTAAATCAATTATCATCTAAAATATCTGTGATAGTCATCACCATCTCTGCATCTGGCTATATGGGTGGAGTTGGTGAAGGAATGACCACGATGCTCCGGGGTCACCACTCCTTCCGCACTACCACTAGGGAAGAAGGTCGAGTAGGAGAGCTCGACCCTACCACAATGGGTGGTGTAGGAGGAGTAGGATCCCTTGGTCGTAGATGGATCATCAACGGGTACATTTTCCCCTAGATGCAGCCTTCATGGCTATAAATGGAATGGGTGATGCTGAAACCTGTACTGGCGATGGTGGACATGGGGTAGAGCGGTGGGGTGTAGACACCACTGACTCTCTGTGTACAGGAACTAGCCTCTTGTGGTGGCTGGTCACCGTGAGGAGAATACTATCAGTATGGTCGATGAGGGTAGTGCACCGAGCTGAAAAATTGACCAAAGCAGAAGCGATTGACTGAGGGCTAAACCTCCATTGCTCTCTATTAGTAATGTATGATGTATGGGCCTCATGAGCCCCCTCTTGATGGATCTCCTCCACGTGAGAGAAAAATAGATCAAAATTGAACTGGTACTGACTCGAAGCTTATGCTCGCCCATCCGAATAGAATAAGGCAAGACCTCATACTCCTTGAAATTGTCAGCTATAAATGCACCACTAGAGGAGGCAACGAACGGATCCTCCTAGCATCCTCTCTATCTGATCCTGAGAGAGGATGAAACTGGTTTTCCATAACCAGTGGTGAAGTGATCATGGGAGACTCATCCATGGCTAATCTGGCAGTTGCCTCAAGCTCTCTGGCTATCCGAGTGTGGAACCATTTGACCATACGGTTCTTGTTCCTATGCTGGGTGCGAGTAGGACAAGAGGAGTGCAAACTAGACCCGTACTCAAATGTCAGGGAGGCAATCCCTAAAACCAGGGGAGCTTTACCCTTGGAGGGTACAAATGGTAGGGTGCTAGCACACACCGTGGCAAAATGTGCAACTCTAATATGAACTGTAAGTAGAACTGGAACTGCTAGTACTTCCGGTACTGTAACCACTGAAGTCTATGGTACTACCATAGCTTTCCTCTTTAGTGAGGAGATAAATCGGGTACGTCATCGATCCGCCCACCACACCTTCTTCCTGGTGACTGTGGTGAGGGGAATGCCCTCATAAGTGTTCTTGGCCCCTTTAAATCCCTAGAAAAATTGAATCAAGTGGGTATGGTCTAGGCGAGGGAAGTCAGCCTGATCTAGAACTAGATCCATACCGTTAGGGAATGTAAAGACAAATTTCGAACCGCCATTGCACTTCAAGTAAACTAAACTATACTTGCACTAATCAAAAAAAATGAACTTGCATCAATTTTCTATCTCCATAGATTTTGAATTTTGAATTTTGAAAATTTGAACTGACATCCAACAACTTGGAAGTGTTAAGTGAGGTTCTTGGAAAGATTGATTGAAAGAGGAATTTGAGTATGAATCCAAACTTCAACAAATTTAGGTATGTTGAAATATGGATTCAAAATTTTGATAGGATGCTTCCAAAGGTTCACTTTTATTTTGAATTTGAGTTTGTAAGTTTGGAGACCCTTTCCTTTAACAAATTTGGGTATGTTAAAGTAAAGGTCAAATAATTTTGTTTTGTTTGAATGTTTTGGAATTTTCACTTAGCAAATTTAGGTATGCTAAGTGAAGTAAAAGTGATTATTTCTTTTTGTGAATTTTGTTTTGTTTTGATTTTGGAAAATTTTGGAATTCTTACTTAGCAAATTTAGGTATGCTAAGTAAGGAATCCAAGTGTATTTTGTTTATTTTTTGAAAATAGGATTCTTAGCAAATTTAGGTATGCTAAGAAAATCCTAAGTGTTTTCATTTGTTTGGAATATTTTGATTTTTGAAAAGGGTAGGATCCTTAGCAAATTTAGTATGCTAAGGGAATCCTATGGTGCTTCATTTTGTTTTTGAAATGATTGAAAGTGGAGATTCAACTAGCAAATTTGGTATGCTAAATGAAGTATATGAATATGAAATTACAAAATATTAATTATTTTATTATATATATATATATATATATATATATATATATATATATATATATATATATATGATTTGAGACTTCACTTAACAAATTTGGGTATGTTAAGTAAGATTCCAAAATGTGTTTTGAAAATTTTTGAATTTTGAATTTGGAAATTTTACTTAACAAATTTGGGTTTGTTAAGTGAGGTTCCAAATGTGTTTAGAAAATTTTGAAATGTGTTGATTTTGAATTTTGAATTTTGAAACTTCACTTAGCAAATTTGAGTATGCTAAGTAAAATTCCAAATGTATTTTGGAAAATTTTTGAAATATGATTGTTGATTTTGATTTTGGACTTGGAAACCTCACTTACCAAATTTGATTATGCTAAATGAGGTTCCAAATGTATGTTTGAAAAATTTTGTTGGGTTTTGAATTTGGAGGCTTCCTTAACAAATTTGGGTATGTTAAGTGAGATTCCAAAATGTGCTTTGAATTTTTTTTTTTTAAATATGATTGTTGATTTTGATTTTGGATTTGGAAACTTCACTTAGAAAATTTGAGTATGTTAAATGAAATTCCAAATGTATGTTTGAAAATTTTGTTGGATTTTAAATTGGGAGACTTCACTTAACAAATTTGGGTATGTTAAATGAAGTTCCAAATGTTGTTTAAAAATTTTCAGTTATGATTGTTGGTTTTAATTTTTTGAAAAGAGGACCTCATTCAACAAATTTAAGTATGTAGAATGGAAATTAATTTTTATTTTTGAAGTATGAAATTTTTGTGTGTGATTGTTTCTTTTTGAAAGAGAGGAATTCCAACTTAAAAACATATGTGAAATATGTTTAAGTGAGATTTCCTAAATGATATCTTATTTTTAGTTGGAGACAAAATCTTCATTTAATAAACCTAAGTATATTAAATGAAGATGTTCACATATGCATTTTGAAAATTTTAATTTTGTTTACAAATGAACTTTTAAGTCAATAAGTGTGAGTGTATTGAATAGAAAAATTCATATGTGCTTTTGAAAACTTTATGATTGTGATTGTGATTTTTGGAAAACATGATTGTTCATTTTATTTTGAAAATGAAATCTCCATCAAAATTAATTGAAAGAAGATGTTCATTTGTGCTTTTTGAAAATGTTATTTTAGTTTTATTTTTGAAAATCCCTACATGTAACAATTATATGAATTATTAAATGAGGGTGATGAAATTTCATGGAAAAATATTTTATTAAGTGCATTTTTGAAAGAGGTGCTTTTGAAAAAGCAAAGTTCTTTATGGAAGATTTATTATTTTTGGATGAACCTTTCATTATCATGGGAATGATAAGGAGAAAGTCTTTAAAATGTTTCTCTTTATTTTAGATCTTTTCATTTCACCCATTGCAGAAACCAACAGGGGTTTTAAGACCAATAAGGAATGCGATCCTAAAACCTAAAGATGTTGGCTAACTCAACTCAAGAATGAAATGAGCTAAGTGCCAACAGAAAGAAGGATAGTCTTGGATTCATACCAAAGTACAAAACCACTATCAATACTCAAAGACAATGATCATTTACCAAAGATGGAGAGAGGAACCATCCCCAATGGAGTCACTAGAAAAATTTGTTGGTTTAAATATTCTATAAGGGAGTTGCCTTTCAAATCTGTTAGAAGAAAAGAAAGCGGAACCCTTACAAAAATTTATCTTGGTAAGATGTCACGTAGATCCATAGATGTACTTATTCAGGTGATTGGATACGTCATCAAAAAAATAGCATACTGTCTCAAAAGATAGAAGTCACTACCCTTTAATGGAACCAATCACCTCAATAAGTACTCCTAAGGATGATGGGTCTACATATGTACTAGAGATTCTTCCCCTACTTCACATGGAAAAGTAAAGCAGGGTTTATTTTAAAATGGGTTTGCTAAGTTCCCTACATGGGCAAGCCCCCATAGTAAATTACATTCTAATGGACGAGATCCCTTAAGAAAACTCTCGATTAAGGTAAATGATGGTTATCTCTGAAGATTTTAATAGGGAAGGACTATTAATCGATTAGTTTATATTTTTGAAGATCAAAATGGGATTGATCAAAAGAGGGAGTTATTATCGAAGCCAAAATGAAAAATAAGTAGTAGATGCTCATGATGCTAGGAAACCTAGTGTGGATCTCAAACTATCTTATAGTTGAGCTTTACATTTTAAAAATTAATTTAATTTATTTGAGTTGCATTTTCCATTAGAATTTTAGGAGTTAAGATTCCTTAACACAAGATTAAAGAAATGCCTAAGAGGTGATGAATTAAGCTTATGGCTTACAAAGGAGAAAAGCAACCTCAGAACCTAAATCTAGGGAGCTTCGATGAGGGCTGGAAGTACAAACTCAATCTAAGGAGAAAAATGGGTAATTGGTTTGCCTCGACAAGAGAGGATAAACCACTCGATAGCTTGGACTTACAACCGCATGGGGGTGATCGCCAACTAACTCCTCCTATGATTTTAAATACATGTAGGCAAGTCTTTATGCTTTTGCAAGATAGCTAGGCTATTTTTATTTTGAAAGAAGCTAAGGCCTTAAACTCACTCCCTAAAGAGACTAGATCATGTAAAGGGACATGCTTCAAATGACCTAAATCTATTACAATTCAAATTTTATTTTATTTTTATTTTGGACAATATTTTGACTAAGGCTAATAAGATTTTTATGATTAATGCATGAGAAATTATATTATTGGCTAAAATCAATGAGAAGGGAGGAGGTGAGTTTTCACCATGACCCTCAAAGATCAAGCTGAGTTCTTTGGCAAAGATAGAAGCCCTCCAATCAAGAGTGAAATAGGATGCATTTGTGCATGATATTATAAAGAAATTCTCATCCAGCTAAGGGGTTGCTAATTCTTTTTTCTTGATTTTAATCCAAAGCTTTAAGTGAGGTTATGAGTTGTTTAATTTGAATTTGAATTGTTAAGTTGGGTAAAAGATTTATTTTTCCCTAAAGAGCCTAATCCATATCACCATAAAGCTAAGAAAGAAACTATGAAAATCATGCCACTTAATGCAAAAGCTAAATAAATCATCAAACAATTTATAAAGCTAATCGTAAAAAGAATAAATGGTCATTTGTAGTCGGGCACAACCGCACAAACCCAAAAATATCAAATATGCATAGCTGAGCTCTACCCTTATTCAACTCGAATTACAAATGAATTAAATTACAATTTAAGTAAAGGAATTATTATTATGAGGGTCTTGAAGCTTTATTCTTCTTTCTTTTTTCTTCTTTTCTTCTTTCTTCTTTTCTTCTTTTCTTCTTTAGTTCCTCCCTTGGATGGTTGGAATGTGGATGCTCCAAGGCTTCATATGGTGAATAAGATGGGATATTATGACCAATGCTCATCCTAATCCCCATAATAAATCATTCCAAAATCCTAATTATATCAACTCTTACATGAAAAGGAAAAGTAGAAATCTAACTAACACCTACAAAATAAAGGTTAGTTAAATCACACCACACAAATACCAAGCATGTATATTAGACTTAGCACCCCACACATGGGTGATTAAGTCCACCTGGCCTATAGATTATGCAAAGGGGTATAAGCACCTACTAGCAAGAAGTATTTATATTTTTATTTATGATAGCGCCCTTTAAGTATAATCCCCTGCAGAAAAGAATAGTTAGACTAAGAACATCCTACCATTCATTCTATGAGCATACACCTTAACATACAACCAAAAATATATATCACAAAATAAAACATAACATCAAACCATGCACCGACCTAACTTGAGGCAAGAAGTGGTGACTTAGGCTAATATGTGTGCTTTGAAGGTTTGTGTGGTATGCTTTGCTTAGGACTTTAGGTTAAAATTTTCTAAGTGTGAAGAACATGTTCAACTTAGAGGAAGGTTTCATTTAAGTTGTTTAAGTACTTTGAGTTATTTTTATTTCATGTTTTAATTTGGTTTAAGTGAAACCTACAATTAATTACTAAGTTATGAAGGGAGGGAAAGAGAAGAGAACTTCTCTTTCCTTCCCTAACCTTAAGTAATTTTTAAAGTAGGTTCATATTTTAGTTTCATTTAGGTGAATATTTTAATTACATCTTTTAATCAATTCTAAGTTTAGATAAACTCTAAGCAAACCTATTAAAAAAAGGCATTTTAAGATTAAATAAAATGAATCAAAATTTACATAACACACATTACTTCATTTCTTTCCCAATATATATGACATGCATATGGATGGACCCTAAACATATCTATACATGCAAATGAGAGTGGTTAACACACTTTATGATGCATGCTAAGTAATCCTTTAAGAAGATTTAGAAGTTAAATATGTATGATTTTTTTTAAGTAGAAAAGGTTTTCCTTAATCAAAATTTCACATACATACATGAAAGTAAGAAAGACATAAGTGAGTATAGCGCCATTGTTAACTAGAGGTGTAAGGTACAAGACCTACATAGGGCTACTTAAAGCCTCATAATCTCAGGGTTTTCAAACTAATATACCACTTTCCTTAAATACAAACATGCATATAAAAGAAATGAAGTAGAAAAAGAAGATGCAAAAAGTTATTTAATGAATTCATTTTTGTTTGTGCAATTTATGTATGTAAGTGTAGGTAACCCTTCTTAGTTGAGAGCATAGGGATGAATAGGGTATGGAATTGAGTAAGTGTTGGGTTCTTTTCAAATAAACCCTACATCTTACTAACTCCTATTCAAAACTATGCTAACATAAGAAAGAAAGGAAACTTATGCTAAACATACTTTTATAATCCATCACATGCAAGCTTATAATTAAGATATGAATAGCACACTTTCAGATTTGATATTTCATTTATAAGCTTTGAAAATATTTTTGGATTTAATAGTAATAATAGCCACAAATATTTTTTACTTTAGCAACACATGCACATTTGACATAAAGTAAACAATTTTTATTTTAAAATTTTGAAATATGAAATTATGAATGCGTGAATCACATGACATACAACTTAACATGTTGGGAAAGATCTAAAGCAATGAAATCATGTAAACAAACTCACTTTACTTAAATCTTAAAGACATTCTTAAAGAATAAGAAAATTTAGAATAAATCAAAGTGAACTTCCAAATGATTTTTGTTTAGTATGAAGTTTGATTTAATTTTGAAAAAGTGAGATGAGTTTGTTGTTCCTAACCCACTCAAGCTCAAAAGGTGAGAGTAGTTAACACTCGAGCTCGATGAGGTAGCTTCATCTAGTGGAGATGAAGCCCTGTTGAAATTCCTAGGCCTTGGGATTGAGTTGATCAATGAGTGGACCAACACCACTTCACTTGGGCTTCAGCTTTGATCCAATTGAGCTCTTCCTTGATGTGGGAACTTCAATCAGAGCATGAACAAGTTTGACTTGACCCTCGGATGGAGGGGGCAAGAGGAATTAGATTAAGATCAAGTATAGAGGAATTTGGCTAATGGATTGAGCTCCCCTATTTTGCACTGTGCAAAATTGAGAATTAGGGAATTCAAATCCTATCTAAGAAGCTTAGGAAGGCTCTAACATGGTTGTTCTAGGTTCCTAGGCTCCCATCCACAGTGAGTGAAGTGAAATTTCATTGAATTAGGGGGAGTATATCTCCCCTATGGCAATTGGATGGTCGAGCATAGGCTTTCCATTTTGATCCAATTGACTTGATTAGAGAGGTTTTTTTGATGGTTTTGATTGTGCACATGGTCGGATTGATCCCTTGAGTGCATTGCCAACTTCACATGTGCTGAATTTTAGCTTAGGATGGAATTTGAAAACTCAATTTCAAGCTATGTGGTCAGGTTTGGTCTATGGGCCAAATGGGTTGACTCAAACCCCTTGGGTTGGGTGCACCACTCATCACTAAGTCTCCTTGAGCTTTCAGGAAAGCCTCAAGTGATTGTGAAGAGGGTATGACCAAATTACTATGGGCTAGGCCAAAATTTGTTCTATGGCCTTGGGATAAAATGGTCATTTTGCTATTTTTCTACATTAGACATGTTTGGTATGTGGAGAAACTAGTTTTGGCCAAGTTTCATTAGATTTAGAATCCATTTGATAGGGTTTGGCTCATGTTGACCCATTTAGGTCAAAATGGGTCAACTTGGGTCAAATTGACCAATTGGTCAAATTGGGTCAAACCAGGGGTTGGGTTAAGTTCATATGACAATTTAAAATGTTTTGGTGCCTTTAGTTTGGTTCAATTTGGTATAGATTTAGTTTTGGCTCATATGACTTCATTTAGGTCAAATGAGTCAAGTTGACATATTTGACCCATTTGACCTATTTGGGTTAGGTCAAGGGTAGGTTTAGGTTTGGTTAGTCATATGGAGTGGATTGGTATCTTTGTTTCCAATCAATTTGGGTTAGGTTCAAATTTGGCTCAACATGACCCCTTTTGTCATGTTGGGTCTAAATCAATAGGCTAGTCTAGTTGGCCAATTGAGGCTTTGTCAAGTTCCACAAGTGATTTGGGAAGGACTTGACCCATTGGTTTCAATCAATTTGGCTTGATCAAGTTTTGACACATTTTGGCCCTTTAGGTCAAAATGGGTCAACTTAGTCAAGTGCAAATTGGGCTGGGTCTCAAATGTTGGCTTGGTCAAGTTAAAACATAGGTCATGAGTGAACTTGGATCAATGGTTTCAATCAATTTGGCCTATGGTAGGTTTTGGCTATGTTAGGTTTCATTTTAGGTTAAGTGTTGACTTGGTCAACCCTTAGGTTGACTTAGTTTGACCCAATTTGATTGATTGATCATCCCATGATAATTGTTGATCATGATGAGAGGGATATATGAGTTTGGTTCAATCCAATTTGGTTAGGATCAAAAGTTGGCTCATAAGGGTACTTTAGGTCATTTTGGGTCAACTGAGCCTAAGTGGGTCAAATGACTTGGTCAAAGCTTAATTTGAAGTTGATTGATTTTGTATATGGACTTATGATTGAAATGTAAATCTATTTACAAGAGTGTGGATTTATATATGAGCTCATGATTGTAGGGTTGATTGAACCATGAGAAAAAAAATCAAGAGTTTGGCTTGATTTGGATTTGATTTGGCTAAGTTCAAGATTTTGGCTTGAAAGGCTTAGATTGGATTTTTAGTTGATTTGAGTTTGATTTTTGGAGTGGGTTTTGATTGTTTGAATTTATATTTCATTTATATATGTGAATATAAATGAGAATATAAATTGAACATGAGAAATTTTTAAGAATTTGAAAGAGTTTAATCATGATTTAGGTTAAATCCATTAAAGGGAATCTAAAGGATTTAAGAAAATTTTTAATTTGAAATTCAATTTTTGAATTGGATTTGATTGATGTATATTTATATTTTATTTATATATGAGAACATAAATGAGAATACAAATAAGTTTTGAGAAAATCCCATGAGTTTGAATAGGTTTAATCAAAGTTTAGGTTAAATCCATTAATGGAAAATTAAGGGATTTAAGGGAATTTCAAGGATTTTAAATTTGGAATTTAATTTTTGCCTTTGATTGGATTGATTTATATTTATATTTTATTTATATACGAGAATATAAATGAGAATACAAATAAGTTTTAAGAAAATCTCATAATTTTGAATTGATTTGATCAAGGTTTAGAGTTGATTTTGGCTAAGTCCTTTAATGGAAAATTGAAGGGACTTAAGAAAAATTCCATGAATTGATTTGGAATTTTGAATTTGATTTGATGAGTTTGAATTTATACTTCATTTATATATGAGAATATAAATGAGAATATAAATGGATTATGAGAAAATGTCAAAGCTTTGAATAGGTTTTGATCATAATTTTGGCTAAGTCCTTAAGAAAGGGTCAAGGACTTAGGAAATTTGAACTTAGGAATTTTATATGGATTTTGATAATGGGTTTCTATCATGGAATTGAATCATGAAATTGATTTGAGTTTGAGAAAATCAAATAGAATTGATTTGGATTTTGATTTGAAAGAAGGAAAGTGAGGAATGGTTTAAGCTAAAGGGTAGGAGATTTTCCAAACACCCCTAAGGCATGACCTATTCCTATGGCTAACTCTTCTAAGTCTTCTAGGGCTAGGTTTGAGTGTCCACCTAATCACTAGATGTGTCTTAAGACTAAGGAACTTTTAAAGTCTAAGAGGAATCCTAAGCCTAAGATGGAGGTGTTGAGAGCTCATTCTAAAAATGAGGTCAACACTTAGCTAGGCTTTAAGGTTTAGATTTTCTAAGTATAAAAATGTTCAAATTAGAGGTTGGTTTCAATTTAAGTTCTTTAGTTGATTTGGGCTAATTTTATTTTATGATTTGATTTGATTTAAATGAACCTACTTAATTACTAAGTTGTAAAGAGAGGAAAGAAAAGAAAACTTCTCTTTCCTCTCTACCTTAAGTAATTTCTAAGGTAGATTCATATTTGACTTTTGTTTAGTGAATATTTTATTATGTGTTTTAATTAATCCTAATTTTATATTTTCTCTAAACAAACTTATTAAAAAAGAAAGGCATTTTAAGGTTAAGTAAAGTGAAATACTATCACAAAATACACATCACTTCATTTCTTTCCCAACATATGTAACATGCATATGGATGAGTCCTAAGCATATCTATACATGAAAATGGAAATGTTTAGCATACTTTAATGATGAATGTTAAGAGAATTTGTTTGAGAAATTGAAGGTTTTTTATGATGCATGATTTTGTTAAGTAGAAAAAGAGGGATTCTTTTATCCATTTTTTATATGCACACATATTTGTATGAAAGGCATAAGTGAGTACGATAATATTGTTAGCACCAAGGCTGTAAGGTACAAGACCTACTTAGAGCTACTTAAAGCCTCACAACCCCGGGGTTGTCCAGACTAATATATCACTTTCCTTAAATATATATATACATGTACAAAAGAATTGAATGGAGAAATGAAGATGTTAAAGATTGTGTTTGTTTGTTTGATTTGTTTATGCAATTTATATGTGTAAGTGTGGATGTCCTTCTTAAGTAATAACATATGAATAAATAGGAAAGGATTTAAGTAAGTTTTGTATTCTTTTCAAATGAACTATATACTTTGCCAAATCTTATTCCAAGTGGTTTTGATTTTAGGTTACCCTATGGCCTAGGGGTAAAATGGTCATTTAGCTTAGTTTCAATTTGAATATGTTTGGTATGATTGAAAAATGGGTTGGGCCAAGTTTCAATGAATTTGGAGTTGGTTTGATATGATTTGGCTCATGTTGACTCATTTAGGTCAAAATGGGTCAACACAGTCAAGTTGACCAATTGGTCAAATTGGGTCAAACCAAGGTTGGGTCAAGTTCATATGACCATTTGAAATGTTTTGGCATCATTGGTTTGGTTCAATTTTATTTATATTTGGATTTTGTTCATTTGATTTCATTTAGGTCAAATGGGTCAAGTTGACCAATTTGACCCCTTTGACCTATTTAGGTTAGGTCATTGGTTGGTTTATGTTTGGTTGATCATTTGAAATGGATTGGTATCTTTGTTTCCAATCAATTTGGTTTATATTTGGATTTGGCTCAATTTGACCTTTTAGGTCAAGTTGGGTTCAAGTTCAAATTAAGTTGGAATTGATTTAAGTTTGAAGTTGAATTGATTTTGAGTTTGGAGTTAGTTTAGACTTGATTTGGAATTTGACTTGAAAGAAGGAAGTGAGGATTGGTTCAAGTTATAAGGCAGGAAAACTTTCCTAACACCCCTAAGGCATGACCTATTCCTATGGCTAACTCTTCTAAGTCTCTAGGGCTAGGTTGAGTGTTCACCTAATCACTATGAGTGTCATATGACTAAGGAGACTCTTAGTGTCTAAGAGAAGTCTTATGTCTAAGATGGAGGGGTTGAGAGCTCATTCTAAAAATGAGGTCAACAATCTCCCAACGACATTTGTCAACCACCCATAAGTTCATGATTTGTTCATCAGGGAGATAGTCACTAATTGGGGAATCAGCAGGAAGTGGGTATGCTGCTAAGAAGTCCACTAGTGCCTATCCTTTCACTGCATAGAGGACTGAGAGAGAATCATGGACCAACGTGCCAACCGTCTGGATAATGTTGGCCGTGTCATGAGATACTGTAGTGGATTGATTCTTGAAATCAAGTTCACCTTATGAGAAGCATATAATGCCGTAGCTTTTGGGATGCAAAGATTAAAGTTAGGCAATGTTTCTCAATAGGTGGGTAGTTTACATCAGTAGGGATCAGATGATGGCTAAGGTAATAGAGAGTGTTCTCCTTCCCTTCATTGTTGGTTTGACCCAATAAAGCACCAATGGAGTCATACAATGCAATAATGTAGAGGATAAGTGGCCTGCCCAGGATAAGGGCTGCTAGAACTGGCAGCTTCATCAAATACTAATTGATGTCTTCAAAGGCATGCTGACACTTGTCATCCCACTTGAACTTGGCATCCTTTTTGACAAGTGCTGAAAATAGCTTGCATCTTCCTGATAGCTTGGAGATAAAGCGTCTTAAATATGCTAACCACCCTTGGAATGATCTGAGTTGGGTTAGACTTTTAGGATGTGGCATTTCTAAGATAATCTTTATGGGTTTATCTCTATTCCTAATGTCGAACAGCAAACCCAAGGAACTTCCCTGAAGTTACTCTAAATGCACACTTCAGGGGATTCATTTTGAGGTTATATTATTTTAACCATTTGAAAACTACTCTCAAGTCAAAGAGATGGTCTTCCTTTTCTGTGCTTTTGACTTCTAGATCATCAACATATCACTCAACTTCATGATAATTGAGTTCATTCAAGATCTGAGTCATGGCCCGCTGGTATGTAGCACCGACATTTTTAAGGCTGAAAGGCATGACTTTATAATAATAGATTCTAACTGGGGTTCAAAAAGCAGTATTTTTTTCATCCTCAGGGGCCATCTTGATTTGGTTGTAGCCTGATGAACCATCCATAAAGGAGAATACTGCATGAGATGAGGTAATGTCCACCATTAATTTTGGTATAGGTTGTGGAAATTCATCCTTAGGCATGCCTTATTTAAGTCCCTGAAATCGATGTATATGTAAACTTGGCCATTCTTTTTCTTAATTGGCACGCACTGGCTAACCATGTAGGGTATCATTCTTCCCTGATAAAACTAGCATCGATGAGTTTCTTGACTTGAAATCTATTGTTTGATTTCTAGTCACATGCGCCTAGGAGCTTGCTTGATAGTGTTAGCGTTAAGGTCTATTGCTGGTTTATGGACTGCTTCGTCAGGAGATAATCCAGACATCTCTTCATAGTTCCATGCAAAGCAGTCCTTAAACTCAATCAATAGCCTAACTAAGTCATTAGTTTCTTCTTCATTTAACAGAGAATTGATGTATGTCGGGCATGGATTTTCTTCTATCCTGAGGTTGATTTCTTTAAGCTTGTCGATAGTTGAATAGATCTCCTCTTCAAATTCAAGAGGTGCATCCTTGATTTGGAGATCATCTAGATCATCTGAAGTTTCTAAACACACATCGTCATAAGAGTTAGTGTGGTTTAAGAAAAACCTATCAGACTCCAGATGATTGGTAATAACTAAGCAGTAATCATCATCATCGACTGAACCCACTATGCTAAATCCTAGTCCTGATCTTGATTATGCATCCCTGCCTTTGTTGTTCCCTAGCTTCTTGAAGTACTCTGACCTATGCTTGAACCATGTATAAGGAATCAAACCTTTCTTTATAAGATTATGATCATAAGGAGAGTACCAATCAAAAGGTAATTCCATCAATTCCTAATATGAATTATCCTCATGTTCTACATCAGCTTCT
Organism: Cymbidium sinense; assembly: GCA_021442155.1. Taxonomy (NCBI): domain Eukaryota; kingdom Viridiplantae; phylum Streptophyta; class Magnoliopsida; order Asparagales; family Orchidaceae; genus Cymbidium; species Cymbidium sinense. The sequence continues at coordinate 40,048,706 of CM038218.1, forward strand.
AGACTTGAGGATGATGATACCAATAGAAATCTCTTTATCTTGTTATTCATGGAAGACTTAGGGGCTTCCATAACTACTAAACCTTCAACTTTTTGAGAGGAAAGTGAGGTTAGAGCTAAAGTTCCCAACTGCTGCCTAATAGTTTTACATAAACCTGATTCGAATACATTCATGCTTTGTTTGGAGGCCTGGTCTTCATCACTATCCGGCTCAAGTGTCACCTCCAATGAAACCCGCTGTGAGGGGTTGGCTGGTATGCACATGGGACTCATCCTCCAAGCTGGATTCCAAGTCTATGTAAATAGTAAGTACTCATGAAGCTGGAACATAACCCCATTGGCTACCAACCAGGGGTCTTCAACCTATGAACGCCTCTGTCCTCTCTCTGCTAGTGGTGGTTGAGTCATCCTACCCATATGTCCGTATGGTGGCATGAACTGTGGGTGGAATGTGACATGCGGCTCTACTTCTTCCTTGGTGTCCCTTTCTCTCGCTTGTACTTTCCTTTTTCTTTTATTTTTCTTTTTCATTTTCTTTTACTTGTTTTTATTTTTCTTTTGTATTTGAATTTTGACCAAGTTTACAAAAAAGGCATTTTGATTTTGAGGAAGTTAGTAGGTCACATCTTCATATATCTTGACCTCTCTAACTGAAAATGGCTTTTCATCTCTTTGACACAATACTTGATTCCATCCCTTCGAAACTTGATGCACTGATGAAGGGAGGATGAAATCTTCTTATTCTGGTGCATCTAAGGCCTACCGAGCAAAGCAATAAATGATGTGTTTGAATCAATTATATAGAACTTAGCTTCAGTCTTCCAGTCACCTATTTCTAAAGGTAACACTATGGAGCCTAAAGCCCTCTCGCCTTGTTCATTGAATCCTCTCAACATCATCTAATCTCCTTAGAGTGCATAGATGTCAATCTTCAAATAGGCAAGGGTCCTTAGACTCATAATGTTCCTCGATGCACCTAGATCTACTAGAACCCTAGAAAGTCTGAATCTGCCAATATCCATTGTAATATAGAGGGGACGGTTGCCCTCCATATCCCCCGGAAGAAGGTCTTCGTCTGTGAATGTGACTCCCTAAGCTTCTCTTGAATAATGTGCCTCCTCTCCAATAGTGGTCAGCTGAGCTAATCATATCTCTAGATCATGGAGAGGCTTGATTGATGATTCTCTCATCTCTTTGGATAAGACAAGGGCATCATATATGCTTAGTTTAGCTGATAATTTTCTTAGGTGAGTGGGACATTGCAATTAACTCTAGGATGATCCTCCACAAGCATATCCATGGGTGGAGCATCCTATGGAGGGGCTTCTTGCTCATTAAAACCAATGACTTATTTTCTCTTATCTTAAGGTGCTGCCCTAGGAGGTAGAACCTTTCCACTGCGAAGGTTAACTTCAGTGATCTCTTGTAGTGGGTTAGTGGAAGATTCTATCTGCTCATTAAGCTCACCTATAGCTTCTCCTATAGGACCCTCAGAATCAGATGATTCCAAGTCTATCTCAAGAGGTGAACCCATAGTATTCAAAAAAGAAAAGTCCATTTCTTAATCAGAAAGAGAAATATCAGAGTTGTTATAATTATTTAGACTTGAAGAGTTTTCTAAAAGAGTAGAGTCAGGCAACCCATCAAAAGAGACACAGATGTAATTCAAACTAGCTTTATTCATCGATTTCTTTAATTTAGAAGGAGGTACATAGCAAAAATCTAGTAAAGTAAGAGGGGTGAGAGATTTGATGCCCTCATCCACCGATACAAGATGTCTACTAGAAGAAGAGCTAGCTAAAGTAGGCTGATGGGTAGTAGGTTACAATGGTGGAATGGAGGCTGCTCGATCGGTGGTTGCTACTTGGCTATCCGGCTAGTATAACTCCCCACTTTCTCCAAGTATTTGGTAACTTGCAAACCTTTGTTGGAGGTTTCCTCTGAGCCTGCAAAGAAAGTTTCAAGATTTTTGAAACAATCTTTTTAGAGGTTCGGGATAAAGAGATATCCCAACCTTCTTTTATTTTGAGAGGATCACATGTATCCCCAAGGATTATCCTAATAGAACTGGATGCTTGTTCCACTAGGTATTCCTTTGGGATAACTATAGCGTCTGACTTGTAGCTATGCTCAAGACAGTCCTTGAATGTGAAGCAATCCTTCAAAATATGACTTAACATGCGGTGGTAGGAGAAAAAGTTAGGATCATTGCTCCTGCCCACTTCCTCTAGCTTCTAGGCTTGGGTAGCTAAAAATAAGGTTTCTTTAAGGGGTTTTTAAAGATTTTCCTGACTACCTCCCTCTTAAATGAATAAGATTTGTTTAGTTTATCCAAAAGAGTAGGTGGATGGTAGCTATCTGGTGGTGAGTATGTGTACCACTGTTGTGAGTATGACTGAGGAGAGGCGGGAAAGGTTGTGGAGGCTACTATGGTGGCCAGTAGGATGGCCTAGGTGATGGTAAAGGAGGTGGAAGTGACGGTTGTGGAGCTCAAGGTCTCATCCGCTTCAGCCGCTTGCTTCATCCAATCACTACGCCCTAGCTTCTTTTCATAAGCTTTCTATGGCTTTGTCTTTGTTGACTAATCTTAAAAAGGTAACTGTTTGGCCTCTCCTTATAGACTAGCCACATTGTTGATTAGCTTCTCAAATGTCTTGATGGTGAAACCTTTGAGCATGAAGGTGATCGGGCTATGAATATTCTTTAGTATAATTTCAATAGCATGCTATTTAGACAGATGTGGTTCATATTTCATACTCAAATTGCTTCATCTGAGAATATAGTCAATGAGGGGCTCACCGGGGTATTGTTGTGCTACAAGAGATCACCCATAGTTACCGTTGGCTGAGCTCCAACAAACCTCTTGATGAAGAGTTGCTACAACTCAACAAAAGTCTTCACTAAACTATTGGGGAGTTCAGTGTACCAATCAAAGGCTATGCCTTCTAAACTGCTGATAAAAAGATGGAATAATAGTGTATCACCTCCACTAGCATTGCAACAGCTAGCCTTGAAGTGCGTTATTTGCTGGCTCGGGTCCCGCTGCCATCAAAACTCTTGAAATAAGGTAGCATAAAATCCTTAGGATACTAGATAACATCAAATTCCTCTAGGTAGGGTCTACCCTTTGGAACCGATGAACCACCTCGGGCTTGCGCCAATGCTTCTCTCACTTGCTGCTCAACCATGAGTTTAATATCCTTTTCTTAAACAGGGTACTATCCACTACCTTCCTATACAAGCTAGTGCTGCCCTACTCTACCGGAGATGAACTCTTAGGTTGATCCAAGACATATAGTAACTCAGGCTGATCAGTCTCCATAATAGTAGGATGTTCTACTGGAGCTTGATTCTGAAGTGCCAAAACTACTGCTAGCAAATCTTCAAGCCTATTTCCCATCTTATCTATATGTTCATTCTTCTGTTTAAGTTGTTGAAGGAGGTGTTTGGTCGAATGGGTTGTGTCATCCTTTTCAGCCACAACACCTTCCAAACTATGTTGATCTTGAAGGAGGGAACCCTTGGTATCTACCATATGCACCTCAGCTAAATCTTCTAACAAATCATCTTTGTTGGGATCAAGGCTAACCTTTTCTTCCTCTAGGTTAGACTAGTCGTAACATAGGATTTCTTTCTTCTCAATGAGATAATGTGCTACGATATCATCTAGGGAGCGGTCCAACTATGCAGGCACATAAGATCGCAACTGACCAATGGTAGGATCATGTTCGTGAATAGATACTCGACCTTTCTGCTAGAGAGCTAACTCGAGGGCTATGCTCATATGTGCTCTGGCTATCATCTACTATGGGAGGACTATTACTCCTGGGAGGATCTGTCATCATGGGGACAACTGAACTATCTACTTCTCTCTATTGTTGTACATCCAAGATCTGCTAAGGTGGTGGTGATGATGGCACGATCACGATGCTACAAGGTCGCCACTCCCTTTTCACCATAATAGAAGGAGGAGGTCAAGCAGGAGAGCTCGGTCTCACCTCAGTCGATGGTGTAGATGAAATGGGATCTCTTGGCCGTAGCAGAATCACTAGTGGGGCTCTCTTTTTCCCGATGCTGACTTCATGGCTTTTGATGGAACTGTGGAAGATGGAACTTGATGAGATGATGGACGGGAGTGGTGGGTGTGCAAGGCACCAACTCTCTTGTGCAAGAGCTCCTCCCCATGGTTGGTCAATATAATACTATCAAGATGATCGACATGTAGTGCATCGATGGTGGAAGTCTATGAGGGGAGGCTAACTATCCGCATCTTCCATGATGGTGACATGTACTGATGCATAGGCCTCCTCGTCCCTCTCCTACCGATATGCTCACCTACGCTGTGAGAAATGACTTATCATAGATCAAATTGAGCTTTGGACTATAATCATCTAGAAGCCCTGCCAACTTGGCACAAAACTGTCCTAAGGCCAGCATATGACCTCCTCCTATCTCTTATAGGTTCTTCGTAGTGAACTACAGGTGGAAGTGACACTGTGATCCTCTTAACATCTTCCTCTCCATCAAATCCAAAAAGAGGATGAAACTTGTTTTGTGTGATCAGAGGAGAAACTACTATGGGTGACTCTTCTACTGCAAACTGAGAAACTACCTCCATCTCCTTGGCTATGTGAACATGACATGATTTTCATCTGTATGCGCTGAGTTCGCTTGAGGAGCAAGATAAAACTAGACCCTATCTCAAAGGTAAGGGAGACTAACCCTGAAGACAGGGTAGCCTTTCCATTGGAAGAAGCCAGTGAGTGGGTACTAGCTCGTACTAGGGTGGTAATAGGAACAATTGAGCGAATGGGAACTGAAACTATAACTGCTACAAGAACTGGTACAACCTTTCTCTTTAGTGAGGGAAACTCAGAGTCTGAGGCATCTCAACATGGATGGCTGACTTCTACCCAGTCACCACACTCCTGGTTACGATTGTGAGGGTTGCCCCCTCACAAGTGAGCCTTGCCCCTCGAATCCTCGATCAAAGTGAATCAGATGGGCAAAGTCAGTTTGTGGGAGGCTGGCCTGATCCGAGGCCAAATCCATCCTAAAAGGAAAAGTGAAGACATACTGAGCATCCATTAGTACTGAACTAAGCTTGAGAAAAATGGATTGAAACTAAGTTGAAATTCTACAATTTTTGAAAAAAACCTCATATCAAATTTTTCCCTTTAATTTGCTTTTAGAATTTGAACCCACACTCAATAATTTGAACATGTTAAGTGGAGCTCTTTGATTTAGGAGAGATTTTGAGCTTAGAATTTGAGAAGAGATTTTTGAATTTAGAATCCATTTTCAACAAATTTGTGTATGCAGGAAATGGGTTCAAATATTTTGAATAGATTTTTTATGCTTCCATTGGTTCATATTTGAATTTGATTTTTATCTTTCGGGACCCTTTATTTAACAAATTTGAGTATGTTAAAATAAAGGATTAATTGATTTTGTTTGGATTGCTCATTTAGCAAATTTGGGTATGTTAAATGACTTGTTCGAAAACAATTTTCTTCTTTTGCTTATTTGTGAATCATGAGTGAATTATGCATGAGTTTGAAAATGGAATCTTTACTTTGCAAATTTTTGTATGCTAAATAAAGTCCAAAGGTTTTCTTTTGTTTTGATTTTTGAAAAGAGGATCTTTACTTAGCAAATTTGGATATGCTAAATGAAGAATTCTAATGTGTTTGATTTTTGTGTTGTTGAAAAGAGGATCTTTACTTTAGAAAATTTGGGTATTATAAATGAAGAATCCAAATGTGTTTGATTTTTGTGTTTTTGAATAGAGGATCTTTGCTTTTAGTAAATTTGGGCATGCTAAATAAAAGATCCAAATATGTTTGATTTTTGATTTTTGAAAAGTGGATCTTCACTTAGTAAATTTGGGTATGCTAAATGAAGGATCCAAATGTGTTTTGATTTTTGTATTTGAAAAGGAGGTTCTTTACTTAGTAAATTTGAGTATGCTAAATAAAGGATCCAAATGTATTTGATTTTTGATTTTGAAAAGAGGATCTTTACTTAGCAAATTTGGGTATGCTAAATAAAGATCCAAATGTATTTGCTTTTGATTTTGAAAATAGGATCTTTACTTAGCAAATTTGGGTATGCTAAATAAAGGATCCAAATGTTTGATTTTTCTATTCTTGAAAAGAGGATCTTTACTAAGCAAATTTTCGTATGCTAAATAAATGACCCAAAAGTGTTTTATTTTTTTTTCTTTTGTTTTTTTTTGAAAAGAGGGATCTTTATTTAGCAAATTTTGGTATGCTAAATAAAAGATCCAAATGTGTTTGATTTTTTATGTTTTTGAAAAGAGGATCCTTAAATTTGGGTATGCTAAATAAAGGATCCAAATATGTTTGATTTTTGTGAGTTTGAAAAGAGGATTTTTACTTAGAAAATTTGGGTATGCTAAATTGAAGATCCAAATGTGTTTTTGGTTTTGATGTTTTGATTTTTTAAAAGAGTGATCTTTGTTTAGCAAATTTGGGTATGCTAAATAAAAGATCCAAATTTATTTTGAAAAATGAAACTCTCATTTAACAAACTTGGGTATGTCAAATGGGAGTCAATTATGTTTTATTTTTCAAAGATGGAATATTTTGTGTGTGATTATTACTTTTTGAAAAGAAGGGAATTCCAACTTGACACATGTGAAATGTGTTGAGTGGAATTTCAAAATGGTGTAATTTTATTTGAAAATAAAACCTCCATCCAACATGTTTGGATATATTGAATGAAGAGGCTTTATTTTTAAATTTGTACTTTTCGAAAAAGAAAGAAATTTCAACGTCAATATATGTAGGATATGTTTAAATGAATTTCAATGTTATGATATGATTCTATTTGGAAATGAAATCTTCATTCAATAAATTTTAGTATATTACATGAGGGTATTCATTTTCAAATATGTGCTTTTTGAAAAGATAATTTTTTTTAAATTTTGTTTAGAAATAAAATCTTCATTCAATAAATTTAGGTATATTAAATGAGGATGTTCATTTGTGCTTTTTGAAAAGATAATTTTAGATTTTATTTAGAAATGAAATCTTCATTCAATAAATTTAAGTATATTGAATGAGGATATTCATATGTGTTTCTTTTTAAAAATGATTTTTTTTATTTTTTATTTTATTTTATTTGGAGATGAAATCTTCATTCAATAAATTTGGGTGTATTGAATGAAGATATTCATATGTGCTTTTTGAAAAGATGATTTTTTTGTTTAGAGATGAAATCTTCATCCAATAAATTTGGTTATATTGAATGAAGATATTCATATGTGCTTTTGAAAGATGATTTTGTTTTTGTTTTTGAAATGAAATCTTCATTCAATAAATTTGGGTATATTGAATGAGGTTATTCATTTGTGCTTTTTGAAAAGATGATTGTTGACTTTGTTTAGAAATGAAATCTTCATTCAATAAATTTGGGAATATTGAATGAGGATATTCATATGTGTTTTTTTTGGAAAGATGAATTTTTTATTTTGTTTTAGAAATGAAATCATCATTCAATAAATTTGGGTATATTGAATGAGGATGTCCATTTGTGCTTTTTGAAAGTATGATTGTTGATTTTGTTTATAAATGAAATCATCATTCAATAAATTTGGGTATATTAAATGAGGATATTCATATGTGCTTTTTTTTTTGAAAAGATGACTTTTGATTTTATTTTTGAAAAGATCTTACATATAACAATCATGAAGATTGTTAGATGAGGTTGAGTTATGAAAATTTTTGTGCAAGTCTTAAACTTTTTTGGAAAGTGCTTTTGAAAAGTGAAATTTTTATGAAGGATTTATTTATTTTTTTTATTTGTATAATGAACCTTACCTTACCATATAAATGGTAAGGGAATTTCAATAAAAATTTTTAGTCATTTCTTTTTGTTTAAAGTTTATTTTCACCTATTGGGGGACCCAACAGGGGTTTTGAGACCTACATGGAGTGACGTCCTAAAACCTAAAGGATGTTGGCTAGCTTAGCTTAAGAATGAAATAAACTAAGTGCTAACAGAAAAGAAGGATAGTCTTGGACTCATATAAAATACAAAAGCACTCTCTTATGGAGACAATGATCATTTACCAAAGATGCAGAGAGGAACCATCCATAGTGGAATCGCCAGAAAAATCTGTGGTGTTTATTTTTATTTCTCAAACTCTTTGGGGAATCTAAAAAATAAAATAAGTGTATATTATTGGAACACCATGTAGATCCACAGACGTTCTTATTAGGGTGATTGGGTATGACATTGAGGAATGATTTACTATCTTGAGAAATAGAAGTCACCATCCTACAATAGACCTACCTAAGGACAATAGGTCTTCGAATGTACCATAGATTATTCTGCTACTTTACATGGAAAAGTAAAGTCGAGTTTATTTTAAATTGATTTTGTTAAGTTCCTTGTGGAGGCAAACCCCCATAGTTAATAACATCTTAAGGAATGAGATTCCTTAAGAATACTTTCGATTAAGATAAATGATCATTGTCTCCAAAGATTTCAAAGATAGGACTATCAATAAATTGGTTATTTTTGGATGATCAAATGAGATTGATCAAATGGAGGGAGTTATTATTGAAACCAAAAGGAGATGAGTAGGAGATGCTTATGATACTAGGAAGTCTAATAATCATCCCAAACTATCCTACAGTTGGGCTTTATATTTTTGGAATTTGGGGAGAATTATATGTTTGAGTTGAATTTTTAATAAAAATTTAGGTCTTACAATTCCATAATACAATATCATTGAAATGCCTAAGAGGTGAGGATTTATGCTTGTAGCCCGCAAAGGGAAACAACCACATCAAATTCTAAATCTAGGGAGATTTGGCGAGAGCCAAGGCACGACCTAAATCTAAGGTGAAAATGGATATATGTTTATCTCCACAAGAGAGGATAAACCACCTGATTGTTGGACTTACAACCACCTGGGGGTGGTCGCCAACTTACTCCTCTTATAATTTTAAATACATGTAGGTAAGTCTTATGCTTCGCAAGATAGCTAGACTATTATTTATTTAGAAAGGAAACTAATTCCTTAAACACACTCCCTAAGAGACTAGATCATGAATGACATGAAAAATGACTTAATCTAATGCAAATTTTGTTATGTTTTATTTTAATTTTTGGAAAATTTATTTAACACAAGCTATGGGATTTCATATGCCTAATGCATGAGAAATTGGTTAGGCCAAAATCAGTAAGAAGGAGGTGTGTTTTCACCATGGCTCTCAAAGATCAAGTCATGTTCTCTGGTAATGGTGGAAGCCCGCCATTAACAAGAGTGAAGCAATATATTTTTATGCATGATGTGAGACATACAACATCCGGCTAAGGGGTTGCTAAATCTTTTATTATCTTGATTTATGTCCTAAGATTTAGGTGGGGTTATGAGCTGTTAATTTTAATTTTGAGTTGATTAATAGGATAGAAAATTTATTTTTCCCTAAGAGCCTAATCGCATCCAAGCCATTCATCAATAAATGAATAAATTAGGAAAATCATACCATTTCTAATGCACAAGCTAAACAAATATCAAATAATTTTATAAAGCTAGTGCAAAGGAATAAGAGGTCGATGTAGTCGGGTACCACCGCACAACCCAAAAAGAAAATGTGAGTAGTCGAGCTCTACCCTTATACAACCCGGATTACAAATGACTAAATACAACTTAAAAAGAAACTCATGTTATGGGGATCTTCATTCTTCACTCTTCATTTCTTCATTTCTTCTTTTCTTTCTTTCTTCTTTCTTCTTTCTTCTTTCTTCATGCTTCATTTGGACTTGAGAAGTAGTTTGCTCCAAGGCTTCACATAGTATATAAGACATGGTCTTATGACCAATGTTCATCCTAATTCTCCCATAACATTCATTCCAAATCTGAATTGCAAAATTTACATTGAAATAGGAAAGATAAATCTAACTAAATCTACAAAATAGAGATTAGCTAAACATACCACACAACCTAAGCAATTATAGGAATGAATTAGACTTAGCACCCCACACATGGGTAACCAAGTCCACCCGTCCTAATTTAGATTATGCTTAGGGGTATAAGAAACCTGCACAGCAAACACATTTATATTTTTATTACAACTCCCTTTAAGCATAATCCCTTGCAGAAGATATGATTAGAATAAGATCATCCTATCATCCAGTCTGCGCACATGCACTCTAACATCCAGTCTAAAAATATTACATCAAAAAAAAAGTCAGGCATCAAACCATGCATCACCCTAACAGAGAGCTACAAATGGTGACTTAGGCTAATGTGTGTGCCATTTAAGGCTTGTGTGGCATGTCTTAGCTAGGCTTTAAGGTTGGAATTTTCTAAGTATGAAGGATTTGACTTAGGGCGTGGTTTCATTTAAGTGATTTAGTTGATTTGTTTATTTTATTTGATGATTTGATTTGGTTTGAATGAACATGCACTTAGTTACTAAATGTTGTAAAGAGAAGAAAAGAGAAGAGAACTTCTCTTTCATCCCCACCTTAAGTAATTTCTAAGGTTGATTCATTAATGATTTTTCTTTAATGAATATTTTATTATGTGTTTTAATTAACCCTAAGTTTAGATTTTCTCTAAATAAACCTTAAGATTTATTAGAGTGAATTACTATCACATAACACACAATCATTTATTTCTTTCTAATATGTATATCATGCATATGAATAAATCCTAAGCATATATATACATGCAATGCAAATCTTTCTTCTTTCTCTTTCTTCTTTCTTCTTTCTTCTTTTGGTTAGTTAGAATGTGGTTGCTCTAAAGGCTTCACATGGTACATAAGACATGATCTAATGACCAATGCTCATCCTAATCTCCCATAACAATCATTCCAAAATCTTAATTTTAAAAGTACATAAAAATGGGAAAAAGAAAATCTAACTAACACTTACAAAAATAGAGATTTAGCTAAAAAAATTATACAATCCCAAGCATGTATATATATAAATTAGACTTAGCACCCCACACATGGATCTATTTTGGATTATGCTTAGGGTATAAGCACCTGCACAGCAAAAGCAATTATAATTTTATTACAGCGCCCCTTAAGCACAATTTCCTGCAGAAGATAATGATTAGACTAAATTATCCTATCATTCAGTCTACGTACATACACCTTGACATCCAGACTAAAACAAAATATTATAAAATAAAAGTAAAACAACAAACCATGCACCGCCCTAACCAAAAACTAGAAATGGTGACTTAGTCTAATGTGTGTGCCACTTAAGTTTGTGTGGTATGCTTATCTATGACTTTAGTTTTAGATTTTCTAAGTATGAAAATGTTCAACTTAGATGGGTGGTTTCACTTAAATGTTTTAGTTACTTTAGTTGATTTTATTTTGTATTTTTATTTGGTTTGAATGAATTCTACAATTGATTACTAAGTGTTGTAAAGAGAGGAGAAGAGAATAGAACTTCTTTTTCCTCCCTACCTTAAGTAATTTCTAAGGTATATTCATATTTGATCTTATTAAGTGAATGCTTTATTATGTGTTTCAATTAATCTTAGGTTTATAATTTTCCTAAACAAACCTATTCAAAAAGAAAGGCATTTTAAGATTAAGTAAAGCGAAATACTATCACAAAGCACACATCACTTCATTTCTTTCCCAACATATATAACATGCATATGGATGAATTAAGCATATCTATACATGCAAATAGAAATGTTTAGCACACTTATGATGAATGCTAAGTGATGTTACTTAAGAAAATTTGGATGTTTGATGCATGATTTTGTTAAGTAGAAAAGGTGATTCTTTTATCCATTTTTCATATGCACATTTATATGTATGAAAGGCATAAGTGAGTATGCCATTGTTAGCACCAGTGTAAGTACAAGACCTACTTAGGGCTACTTAAAGCCTCATAACCCGGGTTGTCGGACTAATATACCACTTTCCTTAAATACATATGCATGTACAAAAGAAATGAATGTAAAAAAGAAAGCTGCAAAAATTTATGTTTGTTTGATTTATTTATGCAATTTACATGTGTAATTGTGAGTACCCTTCTTAATTGTTAGCATAGGAATGGATTTAAACAAGTGTTATGTTCTTTTCAAATGAACTATGCACTTTGCAAATCCTATTCAAAACTATACTAAAAGAGAAAAGAAGGAAAGTCACACAATGCACATCTTTATGTTTATACTCACATGCAAGCTTATAAATAATTTTAAGTAGCATACCTTTTAGTTTTGATATTTAATTTATGAGCTTTGAAAGTAATTTTTGGATTTAATAGTGATAATAGCCATTCATATTTTTTACTTTAACCAAAACATGCAATTTGGCATAAAGGAAATATTTTATTTTTAATTTGATTTTTAAAAGTTATGAATGCATGGTTTTCACATGATATACACATTTAGCATGTTAGGAAAAAAATAAAGTGATGAAAGTATGTAAATTCATTCACCCTAAATAATTTCTAAAGACAATCTTATGAGATAGAATTATTTAAAGTAAATCAAAATTATTTTGAAGAGATTTTTAATTTTATTTGAGTTTGATTTCAATTTGAGAAATGTGAAGAGGTTTGCTAGTCCTAACCCATTTCCCACATGTGTATGTTGTTTTAGTTTAATTTTAGAACCATTAGATGATTTTTATATTTTGGTTTAGGTTAAGGTATGAATTAAGTGCATTAATTACCCCTACACCACTTTAACATATTTAATCAAATAATTATGAGCCAATGTGACATAAAATCAAACAAAATTTAAATCGTAATGCACCTAAGAAAGGGCCTAATGAAATTGTCTCACAATTAGTGATTAATTAAGCTAAAGGGTTTAATTTAAGTACTTCCATAACCCTTCCCACACATGTGAGTTGGATTTTGATTTCCTTAAATTACTTAAGCTATTGAACACCTAAGCACCTACCTAAGATGAATTGTTTAAGTTCTTGAATGTTTTGAAAATTTTTATCAAGTTAATTAAGTAGGCGATTAGTGGATTAGCCCTTAATTAAGTTTGTAAGGAAAGAAAGGGGTTTAGGGAACAGCTTAGGGAAAAATTCTCCAAATCCATTTCATAAACTTCTTCTTCACTTAAACAAGCTTAACTTGATAAATTAAACCCTCATGTAATTAAGCTTAATTACATTAAGTGTGATTAAGGATTCATTATATGATTTCCCTAATTAACTCATCAATAAATCCCAAGAAAATTATGGGAGGTAGAGATCATCCCACTAAATATACTAGAAAATTTTGAAATGAATTGATGAAATAACTAGGGAGTAATTAGGGTTATTAAGTTTTATTAGAACCTTAATTGAGGAATATACACTATTCAAAGTCCATTGAAAATAATTTTTGATTATTCTCCTAATAAATATCCTTACAGTGCATTTTACTTTATATTTTTATAATTTTTCTAGAATTAGTTATGTTATTTTGAAGTTTCCATGATTATTAAGTAATTAAATACTTAATTATATGACTAATCCCATCGGTGCCACGTGGAGGCTGACAGGGTGTGCGTTTTTCATGTGATGCGATGGAAGAGGTCACTTAAGCTGTCACATCATAGTACCGCATCAGCGGCAGTGCTACGTGCTTTCTCCTCATCCATTCGATCAAGGATCGAATGGTTGAGATCAATCCTGCAATATAAATAGGATAAATCTCTACATGTATAATCGGGCCGTCCATCCAAAATGCAGGATGGATGGGGATGATTGAGCTTCGTGTTTAGAATGGCCTCCATCTTGGCAAGATCAAGCGATTGAGCTCAAACTCAACCCACACCATCATCATGCAAGGAGAAGACATGGCCAATTTTTCATTAAGATGAAAATTCTTTCACAAAGTCCACACTCTCTGGTTTATGCTCGAGTTGAAGGCATACCTCACAGGAGGCTATCACACTCAATCATTGGGTAGGTGAGTGGAGCGAAGCCCTTGAAGATTTGAGGTGTTGAGTTGGTAGATCTCTATGGACCAATCCCTTCAAGTGCTTATGGCAGTCAGAGCACTCCCCTTGCTTGAGACTTGGATGAAGGCTTGGGAGGCTCGATGGGGTTCCTCAAGGTGCTTTAAGTGAATTGGGAATTTGGGTATTATATCAGTTGGAAAATCTTGCTACCTCCCTATTTTTATTTTAAAGAAACCAGAATGGAAAATTGAATTGGCTTGGGGGAGCATGGGAGACTGTAATTTCTTCCCTGCTTCCTTACTCAATCAGTTGAGAGAATGCAAATCAAGTGAAAATAGGGGGAGTATATCTCCCCAGGTGAATCAGACGGCAGCAAACTTCCCTTCCATTTTGATCCAATTCACCCTATTCAATGGATTTATTAGGCCATTTAGAGTGTCATGGCATTCAGTTTTGGGTGTGGAGTGGAGTAGTGAAGCTCCCATGTGCTTGAAATGAGTGGAGGAAGGATTCCCATGTGCCCATGTCAAGTGAGGTGGTTTGTTTTAACCTTAGGTTGGGTTGGGCTGACCCAAACCCATTGGGTCATATGCACCATGTCTATTAGTGACCATTTGGTGCACTAAGAGAATGTCAAGTGTCCATGAAAAAGAATTGACTAAATTCCAAGTGGTTTTGATTTTGGGTTATCCTATGGCCTAGAGGTAAAATGGTCATTTGGCTTGGATTTCAGTTTGAATATGTTTGGTATGATTGAAAAAAAAGGGTTGGGCCAAGTTTCATTGAATTTGGAGTTGATTTGATATGAGTTGGCTCATATTGACCCATTTAGGTCAAAATGGGTGAACTTGGGTCAAGTTCACCAAATGGTCAAATTGGGTCAAACTATGGGTTGGGTTAAGTTCATATGATCATTTGAAATGTTTTGGCATCATTGGTTATGTTCAATTTGGTTCATTTGATTTCATTTAGGTTAAATGGGTCAAGTTGACCAATTTGACCCATTTGACCTATTTGTGATAGGTCATGGGTTGGTTTAGACTTCATTGGTCATATGAAATGTATTAGTATCTTTGTTTCCAATCAATTTTGGTTAGATTTGATTTTGGCTCAACATGACCTTTTAGGTCATGTTGGGTTCAAAGCAATTGGGCTAGGTTGGTCTAGTTGGCCAATTGGGCCTTTGGTCAAGTTCAAAGTGATTTGGAATGAACTTGACCCATTGGTTTCAATCAATTAAGCTTAGATCAAGTTTTGACACATTTTGACTTTTTAGGTCAAGTTGGGCCAAGTTGGGTCAACTTGGATCAGGTGGCCAATTGGTCTAGGTTATGCTCAAATGGTGACTTGGTCAAGTTCAAACATTGACCATGAATGAGTTTTGATTAATGGTTTTAATCAATTTGGACTATGGTTTATTTTGGCTAGTTTAGGTTTCATTTTCGCTAAGTGTTGACTTCGTCAACCTTTAGGTTTGACTTGATTTGATCCAATTTGAGTGATTGATCATCTCATGATGATTGTTGCTCACAATGTAAGGCTTTGTTAGGCATAGGTCAATCCAATTTGGGTAGGATTAGAATTTGGCTCATAAGGGGCTCTTTGGGTCAAGTGAGCCTAAGTGGGTCAAATGGCTTGATCAAAGCTTGATTTGAGTTTGATTGAACTCACATATAGACTTATGATTGAAATATAAATCCATTTGCACGTGATTTGAAGACAAATAGGTTTTGATTCATTTGACAATTTCAAGTTCAATGGTGAACATGAGTTTGACTTGGGTTTGATTTTTGAATTTAGTTTTGGTTTGGTGATTGAAGTTTATGTTTATATTTAAATTCTTGATTGAAGGATTGATTAAATCATGCAGAAAAATCAAGGGTTTGACTTGATTTGAATTTGATTTAGCTAAGTCCAAGAATTTGACTTGAAAGGCTTAGGTTGAATTTTGATTGATTTGAGTTTGAGTATGGAATTGATTTTGGATATGATTGAATTTATGTTTATATTTATTCATAATTAAAGATTGGTTGAATCATGAAGAAAAATCAAAATTTGAAGATTTGAATTTGATTTGGCTAAGTTCAAGATTTTGACTTAAAGATTTATGTTGGAATTTTGATTGAATTTGGATTTGATTTTTGAATTTAGTTTTAATATTTGAACTTATATTTCATTTATATTTGTGAATATAAATGTATTATGAGAAAATTTCTTGAATTTGAATTGATTTAGATTTGATTTGAGCTAAGTCCATGAAAGGGAATCAAAGGACTTAGGAAATATTTTGGAGTTTGGAATCCAATCATGGGATTCAAGCATAGGTTTCAATTATTTAAGATTGATTCATGATTTGAGAAAATCCATTGAACTGGTTCAAGGTTTGAGATAGAGTTGATTGATGAGTTTGAAATCAATCAAGTTGGGTGATTTGAGTTATGACTTGAGGAGGAAGTGAGGAATTCGGTTCAAGCTAAAGGGTAGGCAAATTTTCATAACACCCAAAAGGCATGACCTATTCCTATGGCTAACTCTTCTAAGTCTCTAGGGTTAGGTTGAGTGTCCACCTAATCACTAAAACTGTCTTATGACTAAGGAGACTCTTAGTGTCTAAGAAAAGTCCTTTGTCTAAGATGGAGGGGTTGAAAGCTCAATCTAAAAATGAGGTCAATAAAGATAGGTGGTGTGACTAAGGAACACCGCGGTGTTGTTGACGAAATGATCACAACACTAGCAGAAATGGTCTACTCTAACGAGTGTAGAAAGGAATCAGCTTGATGTGACTTTACTCATGTCAAAGACATAGGAGAGGGAAGGAGGAATCCACTAGGGATAAAGTATGTCAACCTTCCACTAGGGAAACACATTCAAGTCATCCACAAGGGGATGAGAGGTTTGATTTGATTCAAATCTCACTGGGGAGAGAAATTGATTTGATTTGTTATTTGTTTAATTGTTTTGATTTGATTGACTCCACTGAGGGATATTAATTAGATTTATTTCAAATTCTTAGATCTTGATTTGGGATGAACCCTATTAGTCTACGATGGATCACAAGACTAGGAGCCATGGAGGTCAAGACCTAACTCAGATTACCAATTCAAAGGATGTAGTCTACCAACTACAAGGTAGAACTATTCAACCAAAGGGGTGCCTTTTGGTTTGAAATGACCAAGTTAGAAAAAAAGCTCGGGGACTCATATCATCCAAAATAAGGGACCACTTGCTGGGGTGATCCATTGGCAAGGCAACGGATTGAAACCCAACCTAGGCCTGACTATTGAGTGAATACCATTGGGGGACTTAAATCAGCTCAAAAATAGTCTAGATTAATTTTAATTTTTAATTTGTTTTGATTATGATGGATCCCATCAGTTTGAGATGGATTATACTAAGTAGGGGCCTTGGTGGCCTAGGCCTAACTCAAATTTACCAATCCAAAGGGAGTAGTCTGCCAACCACAAGGTAGGATTATCCAACCAAAGGGGTGCCTTTCAATTTATAGTGATCAAGTTAGGAAGAAATCATGGAGAGTCATTACTCCCAAAATAAGGAATCACTGGGGTGATCGGTTGGCAAGGTAATAGATCAAACCCGACCTAGGGCTGACTATTGAGTGAATGCTGCTCGGGGACTTAAATCAGCTCAAAGATAGTCACAGATTAATTTAATTTTTTAGTTTATTTTGATTTTGATGGATCCCATTGGTTTGTGATGGATTGCACTGAGTAGGGGCCATGGTGGCCTAGGCTTAACTCAAATTTACTAATCCAAAGGGAGTAATCTACCAACGACAAGGTAGGACTATCCAACCAAAGGTATTGCCTTTCAGTTTGCAATGGTCAAGTTAGAAAGAAAGTATGGGGACTCACATCTTCCAAAATAAGGAACCACTGGGGTGACCAGTGACCAGTTGCATTGGGAAACAAATCGAACCTGACTTACGGCTGACTATTGAGTGAATGCCGTTGGGGGACTTAGATCAGCTCAAGGATAATCAAGATTAATTTTATTTTTAGTTTATTTTGATGGATTCTAGTTTCTGATGGATTATGAGAAGGAGCTTATAGCTATATATTTCTTGAACCAAGGGAATAGCTTCTCGGCCGATCGGAGAACTATCCAACCAAAGGTGTGCCTTACAGTTTATAATGATCAATTTAAGTAAAAAAAACTCGTGGACTCACATCTCCCACTACAAAAGACTATTTGGGTGATCGGTTGCTTCGGGCAATAAATCAATCTCGACCTAGGGCTGCCTGTCAGTTTGCGACAATCATGCTAGAAAAAATGTGTCATAGTCATACATCTTCCAAAGCAGAATGACTCTTGGGGTAACCTGCTTATGGATAAATAAATTGAACTTGATCTAAGGATGACTACAGAGTGAGTACTGAATCAAGGATTTATCTTAACTAAGGTGTGACAATTTCAATAAGGAGTTCTACTAACACTGCCATAAAGATAGGATGCCTGCTTGGAAAAAGGGGCCCTTTGGGAGCTTAAATTCCTAATCCATCAGTGAATTAATTTGTTTATTTATTTAACTTGTTTTAACATGGACCCTATTGGTTTGTGAGGGATCACAGGCGAGCTTATATCGGCTAGACTACTCATTTCTTGAACCAAGGGAGATTCACATATCTGAATAAATTCTCCTAGGTGGCTATTAGGAAAGGGGGACTGTCCAATCCAAGAGTAACCTGGGTAGTTTTTAAATGGGGTTGCAAAGGACGTGATCCAAATAGAATGCCCACATAGAGAGGGTTCGTGAAGGGCTTAATCCAAAACCCTGGAGAAGATGACATGGCTTGTCATATATCAAATAGGTATTCGATGGCCAACTCAAAGAGAAAGCACGGGGACTCACATCTGCTAAGAGTGGTGTATCCGGGTGAGTCTCGTCGACATATACATTAGCAACCTAAGGTGTTGTCGGTTTTGCAACAATCAAAGAAAGCGGGACTCACATCATCCTATGGCGGCGATGATGGGATAGTCATCTTTCTCGATAGGTGCATCCAACCTAGGACTATTGAGTGAATTCCGGACTTACATCGACTCAAATGTAGTCAAGAGGAAAGAAGCCTCTGGGGGACTTATCTTAAACCTCAAATATACTCGACCTAGTTAGATCATGATGATTAGTTCAAGAAGAAAGCTCGGGGACTCACATCTTCTTAAACAAAATCAACATGAGGTAGCTTACTGCCTGGGCAGTGAAGTCTATCATACTAACAAGGTGCTCATTGGTTTATAATGGTCAAGTTAGGAAGAAAGCATGGGGACTCACATCCTTCAAACAAGTGACCATTGGGGTGACATACTAGCGAGGTAGCATGTAAACCCAACCTAAAATAACTAATGAGTGAATGTCATAGGGGCTTTCTCCCACATCAAAATAGCCCGAGATAAAAGATATGTGTTTATTTTTGTGCTTGTATTAAAAGGAATAGGATGCCTCATGGATTCTCTCACACCTAACTCAGTTGTGCTAATCGAAATAGGATGCCTCTTAGGTTCTCTCACACCTATTCTAATAGCGACGGGAGATTGTGTTTGATTGTGTTTGTGTTGTGAAAGAGAGATAGGATGCCACTGGGGACTCTTACACCTACCCTAAACACGTCACGATAAATTCGCAAGATAAGCAAATAATGCTTCGAAAGAAGAGAATATTTGATGAATGGAATCATATTTTTGTTCTTTTCATTAATAATTATTTTTAAACATGATTTATTTCATGGGTAATATTTCCTTAGATAGATCCCATTAATTGGAAGCATCAGGTATTCCCCTTTATAATCAATAAACTAATAAGATTCTCCTTGGTAGTCCTTCTCTATGATATAGGGGCCTTCCCAAGTGGGTTCAAACTTGCCTCCCATTTTTTAATGAGCAACAATTGGTCTCCTTAAGACTAACACAAGTTCTCCTACTTAGAAAGACCTAGGGTAGACCAACTTATTGTGAGCTTGAATCATTTTGGCCTTGTACAACTCGAGGTTCTGGCATGCCCATCGGTGACTCCCCTTCAAACCTTCGAGCTCTTCTAACCGCAACTTTGCATTTTGTGCTATAGTGATCTTGCTACCCAATGCTATCCATAGAAATGGGAGTTGAACTTCTAAAGGTAGAACAACTTCGGATCCATACACTATGGACAATGGGGTAGACTGAGTTGGAGTTTGGTATGTGGTGTGGTAAGCCTAGAAGGCTTCAACCAACTGTTCGTTCCACTACCGCTTATTATCATAAAGAGTCTTCTTCAATATTTGGATGAGAGTTTTGTTGAATACTTTTGCTAAGCCATTTGCTCTAGGGTAGTAGATGGTGGAGTATCTCCAATCTATAATGTGTCTTCTGGCGAAGCTATTGATCTTAGTGCTTTTAAATGCAGCACCATTATCGGATATAATTTATCGAGGCACCTCAAATTTATATATGATATGGTTCCTAAAAAATTGAAGCACATGCTGAGTTGTGACCTCTCTGAGTGGGATGGCTTCCGCTCACTTAGAAAAGTAGTCGGTGGCAGCTAAGATGAATCGAGTGCCCTTGGAAGAAGGAGGATCAATTGGACCCACAATATTGGTACCCCAACACTCAAATGGCCATGAGCCAATGTATGGTGTAGAATGTTGGGTGGTTGGAGGACCACACCGTATACAGCGATGGCATCTCTTAGCTACATCCATGCAGTCTGTAATCATCGAAGGCCAGTAGTATCCTAGTCTCTTGATTTTCATCTTCATCTTCGGACCATATTGATGTACTCTTCATAGACCTGAATGTACCTTGATTATAATTTCATGGGCTTCATGTTTGTCTAAATAGCATAACCATATTTATTCAAGGATCGATTATACAGTGCCATCAACAAGCATAGGAGAGAGCTCTGTTTCACTGATGGGCTTGTGACTTTTCTTGAGGTAGTTTATTGATGTTCAAATAGTCTATGAAGGTTGCCTCAATCCGGTTCTCCTTGCTTATGCAACAACCTCCCCTTCAAGAGAAAGTCTCTTGATGAGTTCAACATCATTAAGTGATAGGACTTGTCTATTTTGGATCCTTATTGAAATGGACTCATCTTCCGGACATGCCAACTCTTTGGCAAGTTTGGCCAAAGTATTTGCTACTACATTTTTTACTCGGGGAACCTTGTAGTTGGTGACTTAGGAAATTTGGGCCAACAGCTTCATGGTATACTCGTAGTAATGATGAAGCTTGGGTTTGAGAACCTTGTAGGATTCGACAATCTGGTTGATGACTAACTAACAATTCCCAACGATGTTGATGCTGTTGACACTGATAGTGATGGCTAACTCCAGATCGATAATCAAAGTCTCATACTCAGCTTCATTATTGGTGTAGGGGTTGGAAAGATAATATGACAATCTCATCACATGGCGGTCTAGAGTTAGGAGAACTATTCCTACCCCTGCCTTTCCTAGAAGAGTAGACTTTGGTGCTTCCCCTTTATGAAAAGAAGCCGCACCATCAAAATACATCTCCCATCAGTGGTTGTTGCCCTCCCCTAAGTTCATGATTTGTTCATCAGGGAGATCATCACTAAGCCAAGAATCAACAAGGAGTGGGTGTGCTGCTAAGAAATTCGCTTATGCTTATCCTTTTACCGCATGGAGGGGTACGAATGTGATATCAAACTATGAATGAATCATGGACCATCATGCTAAACATTCGGATAGTGTTGGTTGTGTCATGAGGTTCTACAGTGGATTTATTTTGGAGATCAAGTTCACCTTATGAGAAAGCATATAATGTCATAGCTTTTGGGAAGCAAAGATTAAAGCTAGGCAATATTTCTCAATAGGTGGATAGTTTACTTCAACAGGAATCAAATGATTACTTAGATAGTAGAGAGCATTCTCCTTCCCTTTGTCATTGGCTTGGGCCAACAGAGTCTCGAGAGAGTCATCCAATGCAGTAGTGTAGAGGATGAGTGGCCTGCCCGTGATAGGGGCTGCTAGTATTGGCGGCTTCACCAGATATTGGTTGATATCTTCAAAGGCATGCTAGCACTTATCATCCCACTTGAACTTGGCATCCTTTTTAACAAGTGCTGAGAATGGCTTGCATCTCCCTGATATGTTGGAGATAAAGCATCTTAAATATGCCAACTATCTTTGAAAGGATCTGAGTTGAGTTAAACTCTTAGGAGGTGGCATTTCTAAGATAGGTTTAATCTTTTTAGGATCTATTTCTATTTCTTAGTGTTAAACAACAAACCCAAAGAATTTTCCTAAAACTACTCCGAATGCACACTTCAGAGGATTCATTTTTAGATTATATTGTCTTAACCATTCAAAAATTACTCTCAAGTCAAAGAGGTGGTCTTCCTTTTCTCTGCTCTTGACTACTAGATCATCAACATAGCACTCAACCTAATGGTGGATGAGTTCATTAAAGATCTGAGCCATGGCCCGTTGGTATGTAGCACTAGAATTTTTAAGGCCAAAAGGCATGACCCTACAATAGAAGATTCTGATCGGGGTTCGGAAAGTGTTGCTTTCATCTTCAGGAGACATCTTGATTTGATTGTAGTCAGATGACCCATCCATGAAAGAGAAAATTGCATGAGATGAGGTGATGCCCACCATTAATTCTAGTATAGAAAGATAAAACTCATCCTTAGGACATGCCTTATTTAAGTCCCTAAATTGATGCATATGTGAATTTATCCATTCTTCTTCTTAACTGGGATGACATTGTCTAACCAGGTAGGATATTTTTCTTCACTGATGAAACTAGCATCGATCAGTTTCTTGACTTCAGAAATGACCCGTTGTTCAATTTCTAATCGCATGCGTCTAGGAGCTTGCTTAATAGGGGTAGCATTAGGATCTATTGCTAACTTGTGGCTGCTACATCAGGAGATAATCTGGGCATCTATTCATAACTCCATGCGAAGTAGTCTTTAAACTTAGTCAATAGCCTAACTAAGTCATTAGTTTCTTCTTCATTCAACAATGAACTGATGTACGTCAGGGGTGGATTTTCTTCTGTCCCGGGGTTGATTTCTTTAAGCTTGTTAATTGTTAAATGAATCTCCTCTTCAAATTTTGGTAGTGCCTCTTTAATTTGGAGATCATCTGGATCATCTGAGATTTCTAAACACACATTCTCATAAGAGTTGGTGTTGTCTAAAAAGAACCTATTAGATTCCAAATGGTTGGTAACAACCAAGGAGTAATCATCGTCATCGACTGGACCACCCACTGTACCGAATCCTAGTCCTACTCTTGATTGTGCTTCCTGCACGTAATATTCCATAGCAAATTTTGACACGTGCTTGGACCATGTATGAGGAACTAAACCTTTCTTTATAATATTATGAACACAAGGCGAGTAAAAGTCAAATGATAATTCCATTAATTCTTTAAATGTATCCTCCTCAAGTTCTACATCAACTTCAAGACTTGAGGATGATGATCCCAAAAAGAATCTCTTCGGCTTCATATCACTAGAAGACTTAGGGACTTCCTTAACTACTAAACCTTCAACTTTTTGGGATGTAAGTGAGGTTAGAGCTAAGGTTCCTAGCTGCTGCCTAATTGTTTCACATAAACTTGATTTGAATACTTTACTTTATCTGGAGGCCTGGTCTTCATCTCTGTCTGGATCGAAAGTCACCTGCAATGGAACCCGTTGAGAGGGGTTGGCTGGTATACTAATCACAATAGACTCATCCTCCGAGTTGGATTCCAAGTCTATGTGAATAGTAGGGTACTATGGAACATGACCTATTGGTTGATGGCCAACCGGTCTTCCACCTCACAGGCGCCTATTTACCTCACCTCTACTTGTTAGAGGTTGAGCCATCTTACCCCCATGTCCATATGATGGTTGTGGGTGGAATGTAATATGCAGATCTATTTCTTCTTCAATTTTTCTTTCTTGTTCACTTAGATTTTTATTTTTATTTTATTTTTCTTTCATCTTTTATTTTTCTTCATTTTATTTTTCTTTTGTGTTTGAATTTGAATTTTGTCCAAGTTCCTGAGAAAGGATGTTTTGAGAAAGATAGTAGGTCGCATCCTCATAAACATCAACCTCTCTAACTAAAAATGGCTTTTCATCTCCACTGACATGGTATTTAATCCCATCTTTTCTAAACTTGATGCACTGATGTGTCCAAGGACTACTGAACAAAGAAGTGAATGAAGTATTCAAATTAATGATGTATAACTTGGCTGCAATCTTCTAGTCACCTATCTCCAAAGGTAACACTATGGAACCTAAAGCCCGCTCACCTTGTTCATTGAATCCTCTCAACATCATCCGATCTCCTCAGAGTGTGGAGATGTCAATCCTCAAATAGGCAAGGGCCTTTAGACTCATAATGTTCACCGATGCACCTGGATCTACAAGAACTCTGGCAAGTATGAACCTGTCTATGTCAATTGGGATGTAGAGGGGACAGTTGTGCTCCAAGTCCCCCAGAAGAAGGTCTTCATCTGTGAAGGTGATCCTGTGAGCTTCTTTTGTGTAATGTGTCTCCTCACCTATAGCGGTCAGCTGAGCTAAGTATATTTTAGGATCAAGGAGAGCTTTGATTAGTGATTCTCTCATCTCTTTGGATAAGACAAGGGCATCATATATGCTTAGCTTAGATGATAACTTTCTTAGATGAGAGAGGACATTGCAGGCCACCTTGGGCTAGTTCTCCACAAGCATATCCAAGGGTGGAGCATTTTGTGGAGGGGCTTCTCGATCCTCTATAACAATGACTTATTTCCCTCTATCTTGAGGTGCTGCCCTAGGAGGTAGAGTATATCCACTACGGAGGTTGACTTTGGTGATTTCTTATGGCAGGGTAATAGAAGTTCTACCTGCACATCAGGCTTACCTACAGCTTCTCCTATGTTACCCTCAAAATTGGATGATTCCAAGTCTATCTCAAGAGGTGAACCCATAGTATTGAAAGTAGGAAAGTCCAACTCTGAATCAAAAAGAGGAAGATCAGAGTTGTTATAGTTATTTTATCTTGAAGAGTTATCATTAAGAATAGAAGTAAATAACCCATTAGAAGTGACACAAATGTAATTCAAGCTAGCTTTATTCTTCAATTTCTTAGATTTATTTGGAGGTACAAAGTAGAAATCAAGTAAATAATCCTTCTTTGATGTTGGAGGTTTGAGCTGACTCAGGCACCTGCAAGAAAAGTTTCTTGATCTTCTGGATGATCTTTTTAGAGCTTTTGGATAAATAAATATCTCAACCTTCTTTAGTTTTGGAAGGATCACATGTATCCCCAAGGATTATCCTAATAGAATTGGATGGTTATTATACAAGGTATTCCTTTGGGATAACTACATCACTACTCTTGAAGCTATGTTCAAGCTAGTCCTTAAATGCAAAGCAATCCTCCAAAACATGGCCTAGCATACGGTGGTAGGGGAAAAATTTATGATCATGACTTTTGCCTACTTCCTCAAATCTCCTAGGCTCAGGTAGCTGAAAATCAGGCTTATTTAAGAGATTCTTAAAGATCTTCCTGATTACCTGCCCCTTAAATGAATAAGGTTAGTTAAGCTTATCTAAAAGAGTAGGTGGACCATAGCTACCTGGCGGCGGTATGTGTGTCACTGCTGCTGTGGTATGGCTGAGGAGGTGGTGGCGGCCATGGAGGCGTGGAGGTAGGCTACCTCGATGGTGGAGTGTGGAGGCTGAGGGAAGTGGTCTCTTGGACGGATCTCTAGCTAGTTGCTTCCCCTTATCTACTGCTGTCATTGCTCCCAGCTTCTTCTCATAGACCTTCTATAGCTTTGCTATGGGCAACTGGTCTTGAAAAGGTAACTGTTTGGCCTCTCCTTGTGGACTAGCCACCTGGTTGAGTAGCTTCTCAAATATTTTAATAGTGAAGCCCTTAAGCATGAAGGCGACTGGGCCATGAATATTCTTTAGAAGAATCTCAATGGAATGCTATTCAGATAGCTGCGGGTCACATTTCATACTCAAGTTATGCCATCAGAGAATATAATCAATAAGGGACTCATCTGGTTGTTGTTGTACTACAACGAGATCACCTACAGTAACCTTTTGCTGAGCTCCAACAAATCTCTTGATAAAGAGTTGCTCTAACTCAGCAAATGTCTTTACTGAACCATTGGGAAGTTCAACATACCAATCAAAAGGACTCCTTGCTAGGCTACTAATGAAGAGGTGGAATAGCAAAGCATCGCTGCCACTGGCATTGCAATAATTGGCTCTGAAGTGTGCAATATGTTGCCTCGGGTTTCCACTACCATCAAAGCTTTTGAATGAAGGTGGCACAAACCCTTGGGATATTGGATTACAACAAATTCCTTCGGGTAGTGTCTACCCTTTAGAACCGATGATCCTCCCGGGCTTGAAAGCGCTTCCACGCTTTCAACCATGATTTGATATCTTTTTCTTGTATGGAGGTACTTTCCACTACCTTTTATACATGCTAGTGCTTCCTTGCTCATGAGGTAAGGTCTTGGCTGGGTCCAAGACATGCACTAACTCGGTTGACTAATGTCAGCTGTAGTAGGATGAACTTCGAGCTTATTTTTTAAAGTAAAACTCTTCAAGTCCTCAAGCTACCTTTCCATCATCATCTATCTTTCATCTTTTTTGCCTATAGGAGGGTTGGGTGATTGGGCTGTGTCTTCATGATCAACCTCATCACCTTCCATAGCCTACTGCTCTTTGAGGAGAGATCCTCTAATATCTACCATGCAGACCCTAGCTGAGTCTCCCAATTAATCATCTTTATTGGGATCGAAGCTGACCTTCTCCTCATCTGACCAATCATACCCTAAAATCTCCTTCTTCCCTATAAGATAATGTGCTATTATCTCCTCAAAAGAATGATCAATTTAAATGGGAACAAATAATTTTGGTAGGTGTGATCACTGTCATGTGAGGCAGGACCTTCTATAGTGGAGAGTCAATCCTATGAGGTGTACTCACTAGAAGATACACTCTAACTTTCACTAGCGTGAGCGGTGATATTCCTAGGAGGTTCTACTATCATCTCTGTTGGGTTATCATCACCATCTCCATGTCTGTGGTGGTGGGGTGAAGGGATCATACTTTGGGGTCACCACTCCCTCCACACCATCACTAGAGTAGAAGGTTGAGCAGGAGAGCTTGGCCTCAGTATAGTAGGTAGTGTAGATGAAGTAGGATCCCTCAACCGTAGCTAGATCACCAATGGGGTACGCTTCTCATCGCATATGGCCATCATGGCCTTTGATGGAACTAGAGATGCTGTGATGTGAACTAGTGATAGTGGACAAGGAGTAGAGCGGTGTGGTGAAGATACCACTGACTCTCTATGAATATGAGCTATCCTCCTATGATGACTGGTCCTAGTAAGTAGGATTCTATCTGTATGGTCAGCACGGATAGCTCACCGAGCTGGAAAATTGATGAGTACAAAAGCTGCTGACTAGCGACGGAACCTCTGCCTCTCCCTATTGGTGATATAAATAGATGTATGGACCTCTCTGGCCCTCTCCTATTGAATATGTTTCCCCACACTATAGGGGATTATAGATCTCAGATCAAATTGAGCTCTCAGGACACGAATGTCCATAAGCTCACTGGCACACAAAGCGTCGAGGCCGACATTGACCTCCCTCATGCAGGTGATGTTAAAATAGTGGAGGTGAAGTACAAATCCTCCATTCTCTGTCCACCTAGAGAGGATGGAACTAGTTCTTGTAATTTGTAGGGTGATCAAAGTGACATCCTCTCAATGACCTAGCGCCTCCATCTCCACGAAATCTAGTATGATACCACTTGATCATGCGGTTTTCATTTCTCCTTTGTGTCCTGGTAGGATGTGCGAGTAGAACTAGACCCAACCTCAAAGTGGGGAGGTCTGGATTAGGATGCCTTACCCTTGAGGGTGCCAAAGTGGGTCTAGCCTATTGGGCGAGAAAATGGGGTGCTTGTATCACTTCTTGGCGGTGGGCGCCACTACTTTCCTCTTTAATGAAGATATATGATAATTTGAAGGTAGATCGATCTGGATGATCGACTTCTACGCAGCCACCGCAGTCCTATTGATAGTTGTGAGGGGAGTGCCCTCACATGTGATCCTCACTCCTTTAAATCCCTTATCGAAATGGATAAGGTGGGTATGATCCAACTGTGGGAAATTGGTCTAATCTAAGGCCAAGTCCATGCCATGAGGGAAAGTGAACACAAACTTCTGTGAGCCTGCCATTTTAAATCAAATGCAAAAATTGAAAGATTGAACTGTAATTGTAGCTGTAACTGATGCTGAGAATCTGCAATATAGGAAATGAGCTTGGATCAGATTTCTATTTTTTATTGATTTTGAAATATTTAGAATTTGAACCCACACCCAATATCTTGGAAGTGTTAAGTGGGGTTCAAATGGAAGATATTTAGAAATTTGATTGAAGAAGGAATTTGAATCCAACTTCAACAAATTTGGACATGTTGAAAGATGGATTCAAATATTTTTAGAAGGATGCTTCTATAGGTTCATGTTTTTGATTTGAGGACCCTTTCCTTTAACAAATTAGGGTATGTTAAAGTAAGGGGGGTTTTGTTTTTTGATTTGGAGTTTTACTTAGCAAATTTGGGTATGCTAAGTGAAGTGTTTGAAAATAATCATTTCTTTTTGTGAATTGTTGTTTGATTTTGAAAATTGGAATTCCTACTTAACAAATTTAGGTATGCTAAGTGAAGAACCCAAGTGTGTTTTATTTGATTTTTGAAAATAGGATTCTTAGAAAATTTGAGTATGCTAAGAAGACCCTAAAGTGTTTCATTTATTTTGGATATTTTGATTTTTTTGCAAGTAGGATCCTTATAAAATTTGGGTATGCTAAAGAAATCCTAATGTGTTTCATTTTTGTTTTGATTTTTTTTTTTTGATTGAAAGTGGAGACTTTACTTTAGGAAATATGGTATGTTAAAGATGAAGTTCCACTTAACTTTGTGAAATGGAAATTTCACTTAGCAAACTTGAGTATGCTAAATGAAATTCCAAAATATGTGTTCAAAATATTTTTTCTGTTTTGATTTGATTTTGCAAATGGAACTTCTCTTTATCAAATTTGGTATGCTAAAGAATGGAGTTCCGAAAAGTGCTTAAAAATTTTTGATTATGAATTTAGAGACTTCACTTAGCAAATTTGAGTATGCTAAATGAAGTTCCAAATGTGTTTGAAAATTTTTTGATTTGAATTTAGAGACTTCACTTAACAAATTTGTGTATGCTAAATGAAGTTCCAAATGTGTTTGAAAATTTTTGGTTTCAAATTTGGAGACTCCACTTAGCAAATTTGAGTATGCTAAATGAAGTTCCAAATGTGTTTGAAAATTTTTTGTTTTGAATTTGGAGACTTCACTTAGCAAATTTGAGTATGCTAAATGAAGTTCCAAATGTGTTTTAAATTTTGAAAATGTGATTGTTAAGTTTTGATTTTTAAAAAGAAGACTTCCATTCAACAAATTTGGGTATGTAGGATTGGAAGTCAATCTTATTTTTGAAATGTGAAAATTTTGATTTGTGTGTGATTATTGCTTTTTGAAAGAGGGAATTCCAACTGAATCATATATGGGATATGTTTAAGTGGGATTTCCAAATAATATTATTTTTACTTGGGAATGAAATCTTTATTCAATAAACTTGGGTATATTGAATGGAGATGTTGATATGTGTTTTTGAAAATTTTAGTTTTGTTTGAAAATGGAACTTCCACTTAATAGATATGAGTGTATTGAATGGAAAGGTTCATATGTGCTTTTTGAAAATCTTATTTTTTTATTTTGAATTTAACTTTTGGAAAGATGATTGTTCATTTTATCTTCAAAATGAAATCTTCATCAAAATGAATTGAAGGAAGACGTTCATTTGTGCTTTTGGAAAAGATTGTTAGTTTTTTTTTTTTTTGAAGATTCCTACATGTAACAATTATGAGAATTTTTAGATGAGGGTGATTTAATGAAATTTTGTGGAAAATATTTTATTATGTACATTTTTTTGAAAGAGTGCTTTTTGAAAAGCAAGTCTTTTTAAGAAAAATTTTTTTTATCTTTATTATTTTGGAATGAACCTTTCCTTATCATAAGAATGATAAGAAGGAAGTCTTTAAATGTTTTCTCTTTATTTAGATCTTTTTATTTTTACCCATTGGAGAATGCGGAGTTTTAAGACCAACAAGGTGAGGTCCTAAAACCTAAAGATGTTGGCTAACTCAACTTAAGAAATAAGCTAAGTGCCAATGAAATAAATATAGTCTTGATTCATACCAAAGTACAAAACCTTGTCGATACTTGGAATATGATCATTTACCAAAGATGGAGAGAGGAACCATCCCCAGCAGAGTGGCCAGAAAAATATTTGGTGAAAATTTTCATAATGAGATTTCTAAAAGAATAGGATATATACTTCCATCTTCACTCAATGCGGGATAAAATGAGGATGGAAATATACATCTGTTCTTTCTATGTATTTTGACACCACATAGATCTATAGATGTTCTTATTGAGGGTGATCGAGTATGATATTGAGGAGGGGTGTATTATCTCAAAAGATAGAACTCACCACCCTACAATGGACCTAATCACTTCAACAAGGACTCCTAAGGACAATGGGTATGCTATTACATGGAAAAATAGGGTTTATTTTAAATCGAGTTCGTTAAATTCCTTATAGGGGCAAGCCTTCATAGTTAATTACATCTTAAGGAATGAGATCCCTTAGGAATACTCTTGATTAAGGTAAATGACCGTTGTCTCCAAAGATTTCAATAGGTAGGAAATCAATTGGTTAGCTTATTTTAGAAAAATCAAATGGGATTTATCAAGGAGATGGAGTTATTATCGAAGCCAAAAGAAGATAAGTAAGAGATGCCCACGATGCTAGGAAACCTAGCGACATCTTAAACTATCCTATGGTTGGGCTTTAGATTTTTGAAATTGATTTAATTTGTTTGAGTTGAATTTTTATTAGAAATTTAGGGCTTATGATTCCACAACACAAGATTATGAAAATACCTAAGATGTGAGAATTTATGCTTATGGCCCATAAAGGGAAAGCAACCTTAGAACCTAAATCTAGGGAGCTTTGGCAAAGCACAACCTAAATCTAAGGTAAATATGGGTATTTGGTTTGCCTCCACTGAGGACAAATCACACGATTTGGACTTACAACCAGGGGTGGCAACTCCTCCTGTGATTTTAAATTCATGTAGGCAAGTCATATGCTTTATACGAAATAGCTAGGCTATTATTTATTTAGAAAGAGATTAAGTCCTTAAAATCACTCCCTAAAGAGAGTAGATTATGTAAGGGTATGCTTCAAATGACCTAAATCTAATTCAATTTAGATTTCATTTTATTTTCATTTTTGGATAATTATTTTGACTCAGGCTAATAGGATTTATGCTAATGCATGAAATGAGATTATTGAAAATCAATGAGAAGAAGAGGTGTGTTTCCACCATGGCTCTCAAAGGTCAAGTCAAGTTTCTCCGGCAAGGTGGAAGCCCTCCAATCAAAAATAATATGCATTTGTGCATGATGTTATAAAGAAGTACTCATCCATAAGGGTTTTAATTCTTTTATCTTGATTTTAAGCCTAAGCTTTAGGTGAGGTTATGAGTTCTTTTTTTTTTAGTTTTGAATTATTAGATTTGGTAGAAGATTTATTTTTCCTAGAGCCTAATCCACATAGGCCATACATAAATAAGAGAAACTAGGAAAAAGAATGCCACTTAATGCAAAATAAACAAATTATCAAACAATTTATAAAGCTAATCATAAAGAATAAGAGGCCATTGTGGTGGGTACCCCAAAACAAAATAAATTGGGTAGCCGAGCTCTACCCTTATACAACCCAGATTACAAATGAATTACATACAATTAAGCAAGGAACTCATTGTTATGGGGTCTTCAAGCTTCATTTCTTCATTCTTCTTTTCTTCATTCTTCTTTGGTTCTTTCTTTTGGATGGTTGGAAGGTGGATGCTCCAAAGGCTTCACATGGTGCATAAGATGAGATCTTATGACCAACACTCTTCCTAATCCTCATAACAATCATTCCAAAATCTTAATTACAAAAATTACATTAAAATGAAAAGTAAATCTAGCTAACACCTATAAAACAAAGGTTAGCTAAACAAACCACCAAATCCCAAGCATGTATATTGGAATTATAACCCCACACATGGGTGACTAAGTCCACCTGACCTATTGGATTATGCATAGGGGTATAAGCTCCTGCACAACAAGAGAATTTATATTTTTATTTATAATAGTGCCCCTTAAGCACAATCCCCTACAGAAGATAATGGTTAGACTAAGATCACCCTACCATTCATTCTACGCACATACATCCTAACAATTAGACTAAAACATATATCATAAAATAAAAGCAAGCATCAAACCATGCACCACCCTAACCTAAATCTAGAAAGTGGTGACTTTGCTAATGTGTGCTTTAAGGTTTATGTGGTATGCTTAGCTATGGTTTTAAGTTAGAATTTTCAAGCATGAAGGATGTTCAAATTAGAGGAGGGTTTCATTTAAGTTATTTAATTATTTTGGGTTGAATTTATTTTATGTTTTGATTGGGTTCGAGTGAATCCTACAATTAATTACTAAGTTATAAAGAGAGAGAAAGAGAAGAGAACTTCTCTTTCTTTCCCTAACCTAAGTAATTTCTAAAGTGGATTTATATTTTAGTTTTTTTTAGTGAATGTTTTAATTAATTATAAGTTTATATGAACTCTAAACAAACCTATTCAAAAGAAAGGCATTTTAAGATTAAGTAAAATGAACTAAATTCACATAACATATATCACTTCACTTCTTTCCCAACATGTATAACATGCATATGAATGAGTCCTAAACATATCTATACATACAAATGGGAAGTTTTGGCACACTTCATGATGCATGCTAAGTAGTTTATTTAAGAAAATTTTGATGTTTATGATGCATGATTTACATTAAGTAGTAATGGGATTTCTTATCCAATTTTCACATGCACATATGAATGTATGAAATGCATAAATGAGTATGACTCCATTGTTAACCAGAGGTGTAAGGTATAAGACCTACTTAGGGCTACTTAAAGCCTCACAACATCAGAGTTGTCCAGACTAATATACCACTTTCCTTAAATACAAGCATGTGTATAAAAGAAATGAATGGAGAAGAAAGAATGCAAAAAATTATGTTGGTTGATTTATTTTTGTTTATGCAATTTATATGTACAAGTATAAGTTTCCTTCTTAATTAATAGCATAAGAATGAATAGGATATGGAATTAGGAAAGTGTTAGGTTCTTTTCAAATGAAACATAAACCTTGTCAAATCCTATTCAAAACTATGCTAAAAAAGAGAAGGAAAACCTACACTAAGCATATCCTTATATTTTACTCACATGCAAACTTATAAGTAAGATATAAGTAACACACTTTCAATTTTGATAATTAATTCATATATTTTGAAAATAATTTGGATTTAATAATGATAATAGCCACTCATATTCTTACTTTAGCCAACATATGCAATTTGACATAAAGAATACATTTTCATTTTTTAAATTTGATTTTTGAAAAAAATGGATGCATGAACCATATCACACACATATTTAGAATGTTGGGAAAGAATTAAAGTAATGAAAGCATGTGAAAACATTCACTTTAATTAAATCCTAAAGACATTCTTATGAGATAAGAAAGCTTAAAGTAAATAAAAGTTTACTTAATGTGATTTTTGTTTGATTTTGAATTTGATTTAATTTTGAAAACATGAAGTGAGTTTATTATTCCTAACCCATTCCCACATGTGTTTGATATTTTTGTTCAATTTTTAGGTAATTAGATTCATTTTATATTTTAATTAGGTTAAGGTATGAATCAAACATGTTAATTACCCCTTACCTACACCACCTTAGCATAGTTAATCAAATAATTATGAGCTAATGAGATGACATAAAACCTCACAAGGAATTTAAATTTGTAATGCACCTAGGAAGAAAGGGGCCTAATGCAATTTGGCTCATGATTAATGATTAATTAAGCTAAGGGGTTTAACTTATGTAATTTCAAAACACCCCTCACACATATGAGTTGAATTTTGATTTTCTTAATTGAACTTAGGCTCTTGAACACCTAAGCATATATTCCAAGTAGATTAATTAAGTTTTGGAAGGTTTTTAAATTTTAAAAAATTAATTAAGAGGGTAATTCATGAATTAGCCCTTAATTAAGAGAAGATTAAGAAAGAAAAGTGGGTTTAAGGAATAACTTAGGAAAATGCCCCAAAATTATTCCCTAAATCTCATATTCACTGAAACAGACCTTAATTAACTTCAACAAAGAGTTAAACCACTAATCAAACCCTTAATTAACCTTAATTATATTAAGAGGTAATTAAGAAATGAATTAGAAATTTCCCCAATAAATCCACCAATAAATCCCAAGAAAATTTGAGGAGGTAGAACTCATCCCCCAAAATACACTCAAGAACTTTGAGAATAATCAGTGGATTAATTAGGGAGTAATTATAAATTAAGATTTCCAATAAAACCCAAAATCAGAGAAAGATAATATTCAAAATCCATTAAAACCAATTTTAGAATATTCTAGATTAAATTATCTTTTAGTGGCAATTTACTTCATATTTTTCTGATTTTTTTAGGGAGATATGAATTTTAGAATTTTAAAGGATTAATTAGAATTATTTAAACCTTAATTAATTCCCTAATCCCTAAGGCATGGCATACAAGTACTGTCGAAGCTATGCTTTACATGCATCGTCCACTGAGCGACCACTTAAACATCACATCGTAGTGCCGCGTGGCGGTGGCCCTACGCACTTTTGCCTCGTTTGATCAAGGATCAAATGGCTAGGATTTGATCTATGGTTTTTAAAGGATAAAGAGAATTATAAAATTTGATTTAATCTCGATTATCCATCAAAATGTGGATGGACGATCAGAGATCTGTCCTTACCAACGCATGTGATCAATGGAGACCGTCCATGTTTTAAGCCTTGATCCAAGCTCGATTGAGCTCAGATTGGGATGAAATTTTGCACACACCATCTAACCCTAATGGAAAGCACATCTAATGGTTAAAATATCACACCATTAACATTTCTTTCATAAAGCTCCACACAACATTGAGTTTAGTGATCAAAAAATGGCATACCTCACTGGAGGTGATCACCGATGCTTGATTCCCTTAGAAGAGCTTCGTCTGGTTGAGATGAAGCTTTGGTGAAAATTTTAGCTCTTAAGGTTGAGTGGATAGCTCTATAGACCAACTCCTCCTCCTAGTGAGCTCAATTTTTATTGAAGTGGATCTTACCTTATCTTTGAAACTTGGAAAAGGGGTTGGACAAGCTCGACTTGGTCCCCTGAGGGAGTGTGCAAAGGGAATTGACTTGGTTTGGTGTGTGGAGAAAGTTGGCAAATCCTTGGAGCTCCCCTATTTTTGCTTATGGAAAAACCGAGAATGGCCAATTCAATCTCCATCTAAAGAGCTTAAGATCACTCAAGAATCACTCATCTGGCTTCCCAACACTCAATCGAATTAGGCTCTGTTGGAATTTAAGTGAATTAGGGGGAGTGTATCTCTCCCTCATGAAATCGGATGGCCGAAGCTTCACTTACTATTTTGATCCAATTGACCTTAGGCAGTGGCTTTGTTAGGCTATTAGAGTTGTCCTTTGTTTTGGGCAGGGGTGGAATGGTAACTCCCATGTGCTCAGAGTGAGGCATGACTCATGTGATTTGCCATGTGCTTTGGCCTTGGCTCAAGTTGGGCTAACCAAACCCCTTGGGTTGGGTGCACCACCCTCATAGGTTCACTTATTAAGAGGTATCAGTGCATTATGAAAGGTGACCAAATTCCCCATGAATTTGACCAAATTTATTCTATGGCCTAGGGGTAGAATGGTCATTTGGCTGACTTTTGAATTTAGATATGTTGGGTATATTGATAAAATAGGTTTGGCCAAATTTCATTGGATTTGGAGTTCATTTGGTATGGTTTGTCTCATGTTGACCCATTTAGATCAAAATGGGTCAACTTGGGTCAAGTTGACCAATTGGTCAAATTTGGCCAAACCAAGTATGATCCAAATTCAAACCTAAACCAAATTGAATCAAATCATAGCTACCAAAACATTTCAAATGGTCATATGAACTTGACCCAACTCTTGGTTTGACCCAATTTGACCATTTGGTCAACTTGACCTGACCTAAATGGGTCAACTTAAGCCAAATCATACAAATGAACTCCAAATCTAATGAAACTTGGCCAAACTTATTTTCAACATACCAAACATACCCAAATTCAAAAATCATCCAAATGACCATTTTACCCTAAGGCCATAGGGTAAATTTTGGCCAATTCCACTTAGAATTTAGTCAAATCCTCTTCATACCCACTTGACACTCTCTCAATGGATCAAGTGAACACTAGGGAGTGTAGTGCACCTAACCCAATGGGTTTGGGTCATCCAAACCCAACCCAATGGCCAAACTGACCATGTGCATGGAAATGGCCACATGGAAAACCTCTTCCCACTCAATTGAAGCACATGACCACTTCACCATTCCACTCCTTGGCCAAAACCGAATTCAAGGACATCTTAAACAGCCTAACAAACCCTTTGAATTAGGGAAATTGATCAAAAATGGCTTCTCCTTGCTTGGTCATCCAATTTCCAAAGGGGGCAATTCACTCTCATTCCAAGAGAGCCATTGTCGATTGAGTGTTAGGAATCCAGAGGAGCCATTTACAAGTGATCCTAAACTTCCTAGAGGGGGATTGAAAGTTCATCTTCTCAATTTTCATACACTGAAAATAGGGAAGCTCAGCTTGATTGCCAACTTACTCCACACTCAAAATTAGTGCAATCCCTTTTGCAAGCTCCATCAGTGAGCACAATCGAACTCACCCAAACTCTTTCCCAAACTCCAAAGGCAGAGGAGGAGTGTTCTACTCCAAAGTCAAACTCAATTAGAAGAGGAGTTGGTCCACAGGAGAAGTTACTCAACCTTAACCCCTCAAAATTTCAACAAAGCTTCATCTCAACCAGACAAAGCTTCTCCAAGGGAATCGAGCACCGGTGAGGTTATCCATTTTCTGAGCTTAAATTTAATATTGTTTGGAGCTTTGTGAAAAGATTTTCATGGCATGGGATTTTGGCCATTAGATGTGATCTAGGATGCATGATGAAGGTGTGGGCTAAATTCTAGCCCCATTCGAGCTCAATCGAGCTCAGATCATGGCCTAGAAGATGGGCGGATCCCCTTTCCCGTAGAGAATTACAGGGATGGATCTCTTGCCATCCATCTGCACATTTTGGATGGATGACCGAGATTAAAATGCATAATATATTTATTTTTCTTCCTCAGATCTGTGGCTTTAGCCTCAACCATCCGATCCTTGATCGGACGGGAGAGGAGAAAGTGCATAGTGCCGCCGCCACACGATGCTATGATGTGATGGGTTAAATACCCAATCCAGCAACGATGTGTGTAGAGCACATGTTGTGTTAGCGGCATGCGTAGCACCAGTGGGATTAATGATATAATTAGGGATTTTAATAATTCTAAACATAAAAAAAATCAAACAAATATGAAATAAATTATATTAGAAAGATAATTGAACATAGAATATTCTAAAATTGATTTTGATTGATTTTGAATAGTTCTTTTCTCAGAATTTGGGTCTTATTATGAATGTTAATTTGCTAATTACTCTCTAATTAATCCACTGATTAATCCCAAATTTCTTGGGTGTAATTAGAGGGATGACTTCTACCTCCCCTAATTTTCTTGAAATTTATTGGTGGTTTAATTAGGAGAATTTCTAGTTCATTCTTTAATCACTCTCTTAATGTAATTAGACTTAATTAAGGGTATAATTAGTCATTTAACCCCTTGATTGAGCCAATTAAGTTTTGATCAAGTGAATGTAAGGTTTAGGGAATAATTTTGGGATACTCTCCTTAAAATATTCCTTAAATCCCCTTTATTCCTTAATCTTACCTTAATTAAAGCTTAATTCACTAATTATCCACTTAATTAACTTCATAAAATTTTGAAACTTTCCAGAACTCAATTAATTCTTCTTGGGTAGATGCTTAATTGTCCAAGAGCTTAAGTACAATTAAGGAAATCAAAATTCAACTCATATGTGTGAGAGGTGTTTTGAAATTATAAGTTAAACCCCTTAGCTTAATTAATCATTAATCATGAGCCAAATTGCATTAGGCCCTTTTCCTCCTAGGTGCATTGCTAATTTAAATTTCTTGTGTGGTTTTATGTCATCTCATTGGCTCATAATTATTTGATTAACTATGCTGAGGTGGTGTTTGTAATTATGCTTAATTTATACCTTAACCTAATCAAAATATAAAATGAATCTAATCACCTAAAAGTTGAACAAAAATATCAAACACATGTGGAAATGGGTTAGGAACAACAAACTCACCTCACATTTTCCAAATTAAACAAACTCAAAATAAAACAAAAATCACATTAAATAAACTTTGATTTGCTTTAAGCTTTTTTATTTCATAAGATTATCTTTAGGAATTAATTAGGGTGAATGTGTTTACATGATTTCATCATTTTAGTTCCTTCCGAGGATGCTAAATATGTGTTTCTTATGATTTCATACATTTATGCTTTTCAAAAATCAAATTTAAAATGAAAATATTTCTTTTATGTCAAATTGCATGTTTTGACTAAAATATAAATATTAGTGGCTATTATCACTATTAAATCCAAATTATTTTCAAAGTAAATGAATCAATTACCAAAACTAAAAGTGTCTTATATTTTATTTATGAGCTTACATGTGAGTAAAATATAAGGATGTGCTTAGTGTAGTTTTCCTTCTCCCCACTTTAGTATAGTTTTGAATAAGATTTGGTAAAGTGTTTAGTTCATTTGAAAAGAACCTAACACTTACCCAATTCCATCTCCTATTCATTTATAT
This sequence comes from Cymbidium sinense, assembly GCA_021442155.1. Lineage (NCBI taxonomy): Eukaryota > Viridiplantae > Streptophyta > Magnoliopsida > Asparagales > Orchidaceae > Cymbidium > Cymbidium sinense. The sequence continues at coordinate 40,087,624 of CM038218.1, forward strand.
GCTATTACTTAAGAAGGATACTTATACTTGTACATATAAATTGCATAAACAAAATAAATCAAAAACAAAGTTTTGCATCTTTCTTTTCCATTCATTTCTTTTGTACACATGCTTGTATTTAAGAAAAGTGGTATATTAGTTTGGACAACCCAGGGTTGTGAGGCTTTAAGTAGCCTTAAGTAGGAATTATGCCTTACACCCCTTTTAAACAATGGTGTCATACTCACTTATGCCTTTCATATATTCATGTGTGCATGTGAAAATTGGATAAGAAACCCTTTTTTCTACTTAATGAAAATCATGCATCATAAGCATTCAAATTTTTTTAAGTAAACTACTTAGCATTCATTATAAAGTGTGCTAAACATTCTCATTTGTATGCATAGATATGCTTAGGATTCGTCCATATGCATGTTATCCATGTTGAAAAAGAAATGAAGTGATGCATATTTTGTGATCTTAACTCACTTTATTTAATCTTAAAAATACCTTTCTTTTTGAATAGGTTTGTTTAAGGTTTATCTAAACTTAGGATTAATTAAAATACATAATAAAATATTCACTTAAAAGAACTAAAACATGAATCCACTTTAGAAATTATTTAGGTTAGGGAGGAAAAGAGAAGTTCTCTTCTCTATTTCTCTCTTTACAACTTAATAATTAATTTTAGGATTCACTTGAACCCAATCAAAAATAAAATAAAATCAACCCAAAATAACTAAACCACTTAAATGAAACCCTCCTCTAAGTTGAGCATTCTTCACACGTAGAAAATTTTAACTTAAAGCCATAGCTAAGCATACCACATAAACCATAAAGGCACACACTTTAGATTAGGTCACAACTTCTAACTTTAGGTTAGGGTGGTGCATGATTTGATGCTTGCTTTTATTTTGTGATATACATTTTATTTTGGATGTTATAGTGAATCTGTGTAGAATGAATGATAGGACAATTTAGTCTAATCATTATTTTCTGTAGGGGATTATGCTTATGGGGCACTATAATAAATAAAAATATAAATGCTTTTGTTTTGCAGGTGCTTATATCCCTAAGTATAATCTAATAGGCTAGGTGGACTTAGTCAATCATGTGTGGGGTGATAAGTCCAATATACATGCTTGGGATTTGTGTGGTTTGTTTAGCTAATCTCTATTTTGCATATGTTAGCTAAATTTAGTTTTTCCCAATCATGTAATTTTTGCAATTAGGATTTTGGAATTATTGTTATGGGTTTTAGGATGAGCATTGGTTATGAGATCTCATCTTATGTAGCATGTGAAGCCTTCGGAGCAACCACCTTCCAACCAACCAAAAGAAGGAACCAAAGAAGAAAGAAGAAAAGAAGAAGAAAAAAGAATAAAAGAATGAAGAAATGAAGCTTGAAAACCCCCATAATAATGAGTTTCATGCTTAATTGTACTTAATTCACTTGTAATCCGAGTATAAGGGTAGAGCTCGGCTACCCAATTTATTTTGGGTTTATGCAATGGTGCCCGACCATAAATGGCCTCTTATTCTTTTGTGTTAGCTTTTTAAATTGATCGGTGATTTTAGCTTATGCATTAAGATGGCATCATTTTCCTAGTTTCTTCCTTGCTTGATGTATGGCCAGGATGTGAATTAGGCTCTTAGGAAAAAATAAATCTTCTACCAAATTTAACAATTCAAAATTAAAAATAAAGAACTCATAATCTCACATAAAGCTTAGGCTAAAATCAAGATAAAAGAATTAGCAATCCCTTAGCTGGATGAGTAGTTCTTTTGTAACATCATGCATAAATACATATTATTTTCACTCTTGATTGGAGGGCTTCCACCTTTGCCAGAAAAACTTGGCTTGACCTTTGAGTGCCATGGTGGAAATACACCTCATCTCTTCTTGCTAATTTTGGCCAATAATCTTACTTCTCATGCATTAGACATATAAATCCTATAAGCCTGAGTCAAATGATTGTCAAAAAATGAAAATAACATGTAATATGATTTGTATTAGATTTAAGTCATTTGAAGCATGCCTTTACATGATATAATCACTTTCTAAATAAATCATAACTTAGCTATCTTGCATAAAGTATATGACTTGCCTACAAGAATTTAAAATCGTAGGAGGAGTTAGTTGGCAGCCACCCCCAGGTAATTGTAAGTCCAAACTGTCGGGTGGTTGGCCCTCTCTTGTGGAGGCAAACCAAATACCCATTTTTTACCTTTGATTTAGGTCATGCTTTCAGCCCTCGCCAAAGCTCCCTAGATTTAGATTCTGAGGTTGCTTCTTTCTTCTATGAGCTATAAGCATAAATCCTCACCTCTTAGACATTTCTATAATCTTGTGTTATGGAATCATAAGTCCTAAAGTTCTAATAAAAAGTCAAGTCAAATGAATAATTCAATTTTAAAAATATAAATCCCAGCCATCAGATAGTCTAAGATGCTCGCTAGGTTTCCTAACATCGTGAACATCTCCTACTTATCTTTTTTGGCATTGATAATAACTCCCTTTCTTTGATCAATCCCATTTGATCTTTCAAAATAAATTAATCGATTGATTGTCCTACCTATTGAAATCTTTGGAGGCAATGACCATTTACCTTAATCGAGAGTATTCCTAAGGGATCTCATTCCTTAGGACGTAATTAACTATGGGGGCTTGTCCTTGTAGGGAACTTAATGAACCCAGTTAAAAATAAACACTACTTTACATTTTCCATGTAAAGTAGGGAAAAATCTTTGGTACACATGTAGACCCATTGTCATTAGGAGTCCTTATTGAGGTGATTAGGCCTATTGTAGGGTGGTGACTTCTATCTTTAGAGGTAGTACACCTCTCCTCAATTTCATACTCGATCACCCTCAATAAGAACATCTATAGATCTATGTGGTGTCAAAAATGCATAAAAAGGAAAAGAAGTATATTTCAATCTTCATTTCATCCTGCATAAACTGATGATGGAAGTATATTTCTACTTCTTTAGAAATTTCTCATCATAAAAATTTCACCACAAAGTAGTTTGTCGGTGTTTAAATAGCCTATGAATGGTTTCCTCCAATACAGCTCCTTGTCTTTATAGGGAACGATAACCTCCCCTTCAAGAGAAAGTCTCTCGATAAGTTTAGTGTCAATAAGGGATAAGACTTATCTATTTTGAACCCTTATTGGAATGGACTCATCTTCCGAACATGCCAATTCTTTGGCAAGTTCGGCCAAGCATCCTCTCTCGTCGGGGAACCTTGTAGATGGTGACTTCATGGATTTTGGACAATAGCTTCATAGTATACTCATGATAATGATGAAGCTTGAGTTTGAGAACCTTATAGGATCTAGCAATCTGATTGATGACCAACTGAGAATCCCCAAAGATGTTGATGCTCTTGACACACATTATGATAGCTAACTCCAGACTGATAATGAAAGCCTCATACTCGGCTTCATTGTTGGTGTAGGGATTGGAAAGATAGTATGAGAATCTCATCACATCGTGGTCTGGAGTTAAGAGAATAATTCCTACACCTACCTTTCTTGGAAGAGTAGATCATGGTGCTTCCCCTTTATGAAAAGATGTTGCACCATCAAAATATATCTCCCATCGGTGATTATCAACCTCCCCTACGTTCATGATTTCTTTTTCATGGAGATCCTCACTAAGCGGAGAATCAGCAGGAAGTGGGCGTGTTGCTAAGAAATCCGCTAGTGCTTATCCTTTTAACGCACGGAGGGATACGAATGTGATATCAAACTGCAAGAGGATCATGGACCATCGTGCTAAACATCCAATTAGGGTTGGTCGTGTCATGAGATATTGTAGTGGATTGGTTCTGGAAATCAAGTTCACCTTATGGGAAAGCATATAGTGTCGTAGCTTTTGGGAGGCAAAGATCAAAGCTAGGCAATGTTTTTCAATAGGTAGGTAGTTTGCTTCAGCACGAATCTGACGACGGCTGAAGCAGTAGAGGGCATTCTCCTTCCTTTCATCATTAGCTTGGGCTAACAAAGCACCAAGAGAGTCATCCAATGCAGCAGTGTAGAGGATGAGTGGCTTTCCCGGGATAGGGGCTGCTAGAACTGGTGGCTTCACCAAATACTGCTTGATATCTTTAATGGCATTGTGGCACTTATCGTCCCACTTGAACTTAGTATCCTTTTTGATAAGTGCTGAGAATGGCTTGCATCTCCCGATAAGTTAGAAATATAGTATCTTAGATACACCAACCGTCCTTAGAAAGATCTTAGTTGAGTTAATATCTTAGGAGGTGGTATTTCTAAGATAGCTTTGATCTTTTTGGATCTATTTCTATTCCCCGGTGTTGGACAACAAACCCAAGGAATTTTCCTAAAGCTACTCTAAACGCACACTTTAGTGGATTCATTCTGAGGTTATATTATCTTAACCATTCGAAAATGACTCTCAAGTCAAAGAGATGGTCTTCCTTTCTCTGCTCTTGATGACTATATCATCAATGTAGCACTCAACTTGATGATGGATGAGTTCGTTGAAGATCTAAGTCTTGGCCCATTAGCATGTAGCACCTATATTTTTAAGGCTGAAAGGCATGACATTATAATAATAAGTTCTGATCGGGGTTCAAAAAGCAATGTTTCTTTCATCCTTACGGGCCATCTTGATTTGGTTGTAGCCAGATGACCCATCCATAAAGGAGAAAAATGCATGAGATGAGGCAACTTCCACCATTAATTATGGCATAGGAAGAGGAAACACATCCATAGGACATGCTTCATTTAAGTCCCTGAAATTGACGTATATGCGAATTTGGCCTTTCTTCCTCTTAACTGGGATGACACTAGATAACCAGGTAGGGTATTTTTTTTCTCTGATGAAATCAACATCGATCAATTTCTTGACTTCAGAAATGACCTGTTGTTCGATTTCTAATTGCATGTGTCTAAAAGATTTCTTGATAGGGTTAGTGCTAGGATCTATTGCTAGTTTGTGGACTACTACGTCAGGAGATAATCTGGGCTTCTCTTCATAACTCCATGCAAAGCAGTCCTTAAACTCAGACAATAGCCTAACTAAGTCATTGGTTTCATCTTTATTCAGCAACAAACTGATGTATATAGGGTGTGGATTTTCTTCTGTCCCGAGGTTGATTTCTTTAAGCTTATCAATTTTTGAATGAATCTCCTCTTCATATTCTAGCGGAGTATCTTTGATTTGGAGATCATCTGGATCATTTGTGGTTTCTAAGTACACATCCTCACAAGAGTTGGTTTGGTGTGAAAAAACTTATCAGACTCCAGATGGTTGTTGACAACTAAGCAGTAATTATCATCATCGACTAGACCTACTATACCGAATCTTAGTCTTGATCTTGATTGTGCATCCCTGCCTGTGTTGTTCCATAGAATTTCAAAGTACTCTGACCTGTACTTAGACAATGAATAAAGAATCAAACCCTTCTTTGCAAGATTAATAACACAAGGTGAGTACCAATCAAAAGGTAATTCCATTAATTCTTTATATGAATCATCCTCAAGTTCTACATCAATATCAGGACTTGAGGATAATGATCCCAAAAAGAATCTCTTTGGCTTGACATCCCTGGAAGACTAAGGGGCTTCCTTAACTACTAAACCTTTAACTTTTTGAGATGAAAGTGAGGTTAGAGCTAAGGTTCTTAATTACTGCCTAATAGTTTTACATACATTTGATTCGAATACTTTGCTTTGTCTAGAGGCCCGATCTTCATTACTATCCAGCTCGTGTGTCACCTCAAATGAAACTTGCTAAGAGGGGTTGGTTGGTATGCTAATCACGTTAGACTCATCCTCTGAACTGGATTCCAAGTCTATGTGAATAGTAGGGTACTCCTATGAACTGGAACATAACCCATGTTGGCTGATGGCCAACCAGGGGATCTTCCACCTCTAGAACTGCCTCTTTTTTGCCTTTGCCTCAGTCAGGTGGAGGTCGAGTCATCCTACCCATATGTCCATATGATGGAATGAACTATGGGTGGAATGTTATATGCAGCTTCATTACTTCTTCAATTTTCCTTTCTTGTTCACTTGGATTTTCATTTTTCTTTTCTTTTCTTTTCTTTTCTTTTGCTTTCTCTTTTTATTCAATTTATTTTTCTTTTGAATTTGAAATTTGTCCAAGTTCATGAGAAAGGGTGTTTTGAGAAAGATAGTAGGTCGCATCCTCATATATCTCAACCTCTCTAACTAAAAATGACTTTTCATCTCCTTTAACACAGTACTCAACCCCATCTTTCCTGAATTTGATTCACTGATTGAAGGAGGTTGGAATCATCTTGTTCTGATGTATCCAAGGCCTACCAAGAAAAGTAGTGAACGAAGTTCAAACTAATGATATAAAAGTTAGCGTCAGTCTTCCAGTCACCTATCTCCAAAGGTAACACTATGGAACCTAAAGCCTGCTCGCTTTGTTTATTAAATCCTCTCAACATCATCCAATCATCTCAGAGTGTAGAGTTGTCAATCCTCAAATAGGCAAGGGTCTTTAGACTCATAATGATCACCAATGCACCTGGATCGATGAGAACTCTGGCAAGTCTAAATCTGTCCATGTCCACTATAATGTAGAGGAAACGGTTATGCTTTATATCCCCCAGAAGTAGGTCTTCATCTGTGAAAGTGATCCCCTGAGCTTCTCTGGAATAATGTGCCTCCTCTCCAATAGCGGTTAGCTGAGCTACGCATATCTTTGGATCAAGGAGAGCCTTGATTAGTTATTCCATCATCTCTTTGGATAAGATAAGGGCATCATATATGCTTAGCTTTGATGGCAACTTTCTTAGGTGAGAGAGGACATTGTAGTCCACCTTGGGCTAATCCTCCACAAGCATATCTAGGGGTGGAGCATCCTGTGGAGGGTCTTCTCGATCCTCTGAACTAATGACTTATTTCCCTCTATCTAGAGGTGATGCCCTATGAAGTATAATATTGTCACTACGAAGGTTGACTTTGGTGATCTCTTGTGGTAGGGTAATAGAAGATTCTACCTACATGTTAGGCTCTCCTACTTCTCCTAGGTGACCCTTGGAATCGAATGATTCCAAGTCTATCTCAAGAGGCAAACTCGTAGTATTCATAATAGGAAATTCTAACTCTAAATCAGAAAGACAAAGATCAGAATTATTATAGTTGTTGTTTTGACTTGAAGAGTTATCATTAGGAATAGATTTAGATAAAACCCATTAAAAGTGACACATATATAATTCAAGCTAGCTTTAATCTTCAATTTCTTGGATTTGATAGGAGGAACATAGTAGAAATCAAGTAAAGTGAGAGGGGTAAGGGATTTGATGCCCTCATCTACCTATACAAGATGTCTACTAGAAGAAGGAGAGCTAGTTGAAGCAGAGGAGGTCGTTGATGTAGTAGCTGCAACAGTGGACTAGAGGTTTGACTTGATCGATAGTTGCACTACTTGGATATCTTTGGCTAGCACAGGCTACTGCTGCTGAGCTCCCTCTTTCCTTGAGTTAGCTCTGGTAACTTGTAAACCTTCCTTGATGTTAGAGGTTTGAGCTGGCTCAGGCACCTGTGAAGAAAGTTTCTTGATTTTTGATGCAATTTTCTTAGAGGTATGGGATAAGGAGATATTCCAACCTTCTTTGATTTTGGAAGGATTGCAAGAATCTCTAAGGATTACCCTAATGGAACTAGATGGTTGTTCCACAAGGTATTCCTTCAGGATGATTATAGCACTGGTCTTGAAGTTATGTTCAAGCCAGTCCTTAAATGTGAAGCAATCTTCCAAAACATGACCTAGCATATGGGCTAGGGGCAAAAGTTAGGATCATTACTTTCACCCACTTCCTCCGATCTCCTAGGTTAGCTGAAAATCAGGCTTCAGTAAGTGATTCTTAAAGATCTTCCTATTTACCTCCCTCTTAAATGAATAAGGCTTGTTAAGTTTATCCAAAAGAGTTGTTGAACCATAGCTACGGGCAGGGTATGTACCATGCCGGAGATGATGAGGGAGGAGGAGGTGGTGCCATGGAGGTCGCCGTAGGGATGCCTCAGTGGTGGTAGAGGAGGTGAAAGTGATGACTATGGAGCACAAGGTCTCTTAAACTGCTCTCTGGCCAGTTGTTTCCCCTTGTCTACTACTATCACTACCCTGGGCTTCTTCTAAAAATCTATCTATGGCTTCTGCTTTATTGATTGGTCTAGAAAAGGTGACTGTTTGGCTTCTCCTTGTAAGCTAGCCACCTTGTTGATTAATTTCTCAAAATTTTTGATGGTGAAACCTTTGAGCATGAAGGCGACCGGGCCATGGATATTCTTAAGCAGAATCTCAATGGCATGTTATTCAGACAGCTGTGGTTTGCATTTTATACTCAAATTATGTCATCTGAGAATGTAATCAATGAGGGACTCACCAAGATTTTGTTGAGCCATAATGAGATCACCTACAGTCACCTTTGTTGAGCTCCAAAGAAACCTCTTGATGAAGAGTTGCTCCAACTCAAGAAAGTCTTCACCGAATTTAGAAATTCGCATAATCAAATGCTGCTATGCTACTCTAAAAAAGATGAAAGAGTAAAGCATCAATGCCACGGTGTTGCAACAATTAGCCCTCAAGTGCACAATATGCAGCCTTGGGTTCCCACTTCCATCAAAGCTCTTGAAAGAAGGAGGCACGAAACCCTTAGGATATTAGATGGCATTAAATTCCTCCGGGTAGGGTCTACCCTTAGGAACTGATGATCCTCCTCAGGCTTGATCCAATGCTTCTCACACCTACTGTTCAACCATGCTATTGATATCCTTTTCTTGATGGATGTACTATCCACTACCTTTCTATACATGCTGGTGCTACCTTGCTTTAATAGAGATAAAGTCTTAGCTGGATCTAAGACATGCACCAACTCTGGATGACTAGTCTCAGCTACAATAGGATGGATTGTCGGTGCTTATTTATGAAGTGCTAAGACTATTACTAAGAAGTCCTCGAGCTGCTTCCCCATCCTATCTATCTTATCATCTTTCTATTTTATCCGCTGAAGGAGGTGTTGGGTCGAGTAGGCTGTGTCTTCCTACTCTGCCTCAGCACCTTTCATAGTCTGCTGCTCATGGAGGAGAGAAACCCGGGTACTACCATGTGCACCCCCTTTAAACCTTCGAATAGATCATCCTCATTGGGATCAAAGTTAACTTTCTTCTCATCGGACCAGCCATATCCTAAGATCTCCTTCTTCTCCATGAGATAATTGGCTACAATATCATCTAAAGAATGGCCTATCTAAACAGGCACAAAGGATCTAGGCTGACGGGTGCTGGGATCACTATCATGTACTATGAGGCACCAGACCTCTCCTGCTGCTAGAGAGTTAACCCTATGAGGGCTATACTCTCTGGAAGAAATATGCTCGATCTCTATGGGGTGGCACTCCTAGGATATCTATCATCATGTGTAGTTGATCACACCCTCTCATTCGGTAATCACCGCAACCATCTCTATATCTGTTGGTGGTCATGGTGAGGATGACTTTATACTTGAGGTCACCATTCCTTCTTCACCTTTGGGTGGAAGGTCGGCAGAGAGCTACCACCATAGTAGGTGGTGTAGATGGGACGGGATTTCTCAATCATAGCTGGATCACCAATGAGGTCCTCTTCTCCCTTGATATAGCCTTTATGGCCTTGGTGAAGAAGTAGATCAGAGGGGGGAGACAGAGAGAGCGGTGGTGGCACACCACCGACTCTCTCGGATAGGATCTACTCCTGATGATCGTAAGAGATATAGTATGGTTGATGCGGGTAGCATGCCGATCCAAAATATCCATAAGTACGGAGGCCGACTATCAATTATACCTCCGATAATCCCGATTAGTGACACAAACTAATGTCCGGGCTTCTCTAGCCCTCTCCTGCCAAATCCACCTATCCACACTGTGGGGAATGACTAATCTTGAATCAAATTGAGCCCCAAACTCAGATCATCCATAGGCTCCACCTACTCGACGTAAAATTAAATGGAGGTCAGCGTACAACCTCTTCCTCTCACTAACTGGTGCTTGGAACTGAACCGCTGGTAGAGGTGAAGCAAAAATCCTCTTAGCATCCTCTCTGTTAGACCCAGAGAGAGGGTGGAACTGCTTGTAGGGGGGAAACCATCATGAAACTCCTCACTGTAGAGTGCCTCCATCTCCCTAGCAATGCAAGTGTGGTACCGCTTTATCATGTAGTTATTATTTCTTCTTTGGTTTTTGGTAGGGCGAGCAGAGTAAGAGCTAGACCCAACCTTAAAAGCAGGGGAGATAATCCCTAGGATTAGGGGAGCCTTCCCCTTGGAGGGTATTAGTGAGTGGGTGTTAGCCCAACTAAGCAAAGCATGGAAAACTGAGCATCGACCGACACGATACTATGGGTTGCCACTACCTTCCCTTGTGAGGGAATATCAGTCGATGGCATGTCAACGGATACTGATTCTGCCACCACCGTTCTTACTACTGAGGGAGTTCCCTCACATGTAATCCGCCCTCAAGCCTCAACCAAAGTGATGAGGTATAGTCGATCGGAAAGGCTAGCGATCAGCCAAGTCTATCCCATGAGGAAAAGTTAACATATACTTCGGCGCTACCATTGAATCAAACTGTACAGAACTGAGACTAAAAAACTGACTGAAATTGCAATGTTGAAAACAAACATGAATTAGATTTTATTTTATTTTTTGTTGAATTTGAATTTGAATTTAGAATTTGAACATACTCAACATCTTGAAAGTGTTAAGTCAAGCTCAAATGGATTTAGAAGAGATTTTAAGATTTGATTGGAAAGAGTAATTTTTTAATTTAGAATCCTTTTTCAACAAATTTGGGTATGTTGAAAATGGGTTCAAATATTTTTGGAGATATGCATCATAGGTTCATGTTTGAATTTTGATTTTTGATTTTGAGGACCCTTTATTTAATAAATTTGGGTATATTAAAGTAAAGGGTCAATTTATTTTGTTTTGGATTTGTTATTTTTAGAATTTACTCACTTAGCAAATTTGGGTATGCTAAGTGAGATGTTTAAAAACAATTTCTTCTTCTTTTTCTTTGTTTGCTTTGTTTTATGAATCATTTATGATTTTGAAAGATGGAATCCTCATTTAGCAAATTTGGTATGTTACATGAAGAATCTAAGTGTTTTTTATTTTTGAAACTTTTTGAAAATAGGACTCTTAGCAAATTACAGTATGCTAAGAAATCCTAATATGTTTCTTTTATTTTCAAAGATTTTGATTTTGAAAAATAGGATCCTTAGCAAATTTGGGTATGCTAAGAAAATCCTTAATATGTTTCTTTTGTTTTGGATTTTGTTTTGAAAATAGAGAATTCACTTTAGCAAATGTGGCATGCTAGAATGATGTTCCAATGTGTTTCTTTTATTTTGGATTTTGTTTTGAAAATTGTGACTTCACTTTAGCAAATATGGTATGCTAAAATGAAGTTAAAGTGTTTCTTTTGTTTTGGATTTTATTTTCAAAATGGAGACTTCACTTTAGAAAATGTGGTACGCTAAAATGAAGTTCCAAAAGTGTTTCTTTTGTTTTGGATTTTGTTTTGAAAATGGAGACATCACTTTAGCAAATGTCGTATGCTAAAATGAAATTCCAAAAGTGTGTTTCAATTTTTGTTTTGAAAAATGGAGACTTCACTTTAGAAAATGTGGTATGCCAAAATGAAGTTCCAATGTGTTTTGAATTTTGTGAAATGGATACTTCACTTAACAAATTTGAGTATGCTAAATGAAATTCCAAAATGTGTTTCAAATTTTGTTTTGAAAATGGAGACTTCACTTTAGCAAATGTGGAATGCCAAAATGAAGTTCCAATGTGTTTTGAAATTTTGTGAAATGGAGATTTCACTTAGTAAATTTAAGTATGCTAAATAAAATTCCAAAAATGTGTTTCAAATTTTATTTTGAAAATGGAGACTTCACTTTAGCAAATGAGGTATGCTAGAATGAACTTTCAATGTGTTTCTGAAATTTTGTGGAATGGAGATTTCACTTAGCAAATTTTAGTATTCTAAATGAAATTCCAAAAATGTGTTTCAAATTTTGTGTTTTGAAAAGGGAGACTTCACTTTAGCAAATAGGTTATGCTAGAATGAAGTTCCAAATGTGTTTTGAAAAATTTTGTTTTTGTTGATTTTGAAAAGAGAGATTTTCATTTAACAAATTTGGGCATGTAAGATGGAAATCAATTATGTTTCATTTTTCAAAATGTATGTTTGTGTGTGATTATTGCTTTTTTGAAAGAGGAAATTCCAACCTAATCATATATGGAATATGTTAAGTGTCATTTTAAAATAATGTCATTTTATTTGAAAATGAAATCCTCATTCAATACATTTGGTTATATTGAATGGAGATGTTCATATGTACTTTTTGAAAGTTTATTTTTGATTTTTATTAGAAATGAAAACTCCATTCAATAGATGTGGGTATATTGGATGGAGGGGTTTCATATGTACTTTTTGAACGGATGAGAATTCCAACTTAACACATGTGGAATGTGTTGAATAGAATTTCAAAGTTGTGATTTTGGCTTGAAGATGTAACATCCATCCAACACATTTGGATGTATTGAATGGAAAGGCCCATCTTCAAATTTTATGCTTTTTGAAAGTTTAGGATTGTTTGAATTGTATTATTATTATTATTTTTTGAAAATAAAGCCTTCATCAAAATGAATTGAGTGAAGAAGTTCATTTGTGCTTTTGGAAGTTATGATTGTTGTTTTTATTTTTGAAATGTTTCTATATGTAACAATTATAAAAATTGTTAGATGTAGTGCAAATAATTTATTAAGTGTATTTTGAAAAGTGCTTTTGGAAATTGAGATTTTTCATAAAGGATTTATTTTTCTTTATTTTTTAGAATGAACCTTTCCTTACCATAAAAATAGTAAGGAGGAAGTCTTTAATTAGTTTATTTTTATTAAATTTTTATTTTCACTCATTGGGGAACCCAACGAGGGTTTTAAGACCAACACGGGGTGAGGTCCTAAAACATAAAGATGTTGGCTAGCTTAACTTAAGGATGAAATAAGCTAAGTGCCAATGAAATAAAAGATAGTCTTGGATTCATACAAAAGTACAAACCCACTATCAATGTAGGGCATGCTTTAACACACTCCTTAAGCGAATAGATCATGTAGGGCATGCTTTAATGACTTAAATCTAATGCAAATTTTGTTACATTTTATTTTTATTTTGGAAAATTAATTTGACACGGGCTTTGGGATTTATATGCCTAATGCATGAGAAATTAGATTATGGGCTAAAATCAGCAACATAAGGAGGTGTGTTTCCACCATGGCACTCACAAGTCAAGCCAAGTTCTCTGGCAAAGGTGGAAGCGCTACAATCAAGAGTGAAACAATATACTTTTTATGCATGATGTTAGAAAAGTAAGACAACATCCAGCTAAGGGGTTGCTAATTCTTTTATCTTATTTTATAATCTAAGTTTTAGGTGAGGTTATGAGTTATTTATTTTTAATTTGTGTTATTTAATTGGATAGAAAATTTATTTTCCTAAGAGCCTAATCAACATCCAGGCCATACATCAAAGAAAAGAAGAAACTAATAAAAGATGTCATTTTAATGTGCAAGTTAAACAAACATCAATTAATTTATAAAACTTGCCCAAAAGAATAAAAGGCCATTTGTGATTAGGCTTCATCGTACAAACCCAAAAAAAAAAAATGGATAGCTGAGCTTTACCCTTATACAACCCATATTACAAATGAATTAATTATAATTAAGTAAGGAATTCATGTTATGGGGTCTTCATTCTTCATTTCTTCTTTCTTCTTTCTTCTTTCATCTTTCTTCTTTTGGTTAGTTGGATTGTGGTTGCTCCAAAGGCTTCACATAGTACATAAGACATGATCTTATGACCAATGCTCATCCTAATCCCCCATAACAATTATTCCAAAATCCTAATTGCAAAAGTACATAAAAATAGGAAAAAGAAAATCTAACTAACACTTGTAAAACAAAGATTTAGCCAAAAAAAACCATACAATCCCAAGCATGTATATATATAAATTGGACTTAGCACCCCACACATGCTTAACCAAGCCCACCTAGCCTATTTTGGATTACGCTTAGGGGTATAAGCACCTGCATATAAACCAGTTATATTTTTATTACAACACCCCTTAAGCACAATCCCCTATAGAAGATAATGATTAGACTAAATCATCCTACCATTCAGTCTACGTACATACACCTAACATCTAGACTAAAACAAAACATCAAAAAATAAAAGTAAAACATCAAACCATGCACCGCCCTAACCTAAAGCTAGAAATTGTGACTTAGCCTAATGTGTGTGCTACTTAAGGTTTGTGTGGTATGCTTTGCTATGACTTTAGGGTTTAGATTTTCTAAGTATGAACTTATTCAACTTAGATGGGTGGTTTCATTTAAATATTTTAGTTGCATTGGTTGATTTTATTTTTTATTTTTGATTTGGTTTGAATGAATCCTATAATTAATTACTAAGTGTTGTAAAGAGAGAAGAAGAGAAGAGAACTTCTCTTTCCTCCCTACCTTAAGTAATTTCTAAGATAGATTCATATTTGACCTTACCTTTGTTAAGTGAATGTTTAATTATGTGTTCTAATTAATCCTAAGTTTAGATTTTTCCTAAACAAACATATTAAAGAAAGGTATTTTAAGATTAAGTAAAGTGAAATACTATCACAAAGCACACATCACTTTATTTCTTTCCCAATATATATAACATACATATGGATGAATCCTAAGCATATATATACATGAAAATAGAAATGATTAGCACACCTTCATGATTGATGCTAAGGAATGTTACTTAAGGAAATTTGGAATGTTTCATGTATGCATGATTTTGTTAAGTAGAAAAGAGTGATTCTTTTATCCATTTTTCACATGCACATTTATATGTATGAAAGGCATAAGTGAGTACATCATCATTATTAGCACCAGCGGTGTAAGGTACAAGACCTACTTAGGGCTACTTAAAGCCTCACAACCCCATGGTTATCCAGACTAGTATACCACTTTCTTAAATACATATGCATGTACAAAAGAAATGAATGGAAAAAGAAAGATGCAAAAATTCAAGTTTGTTTGTTTGATTTGTTTATGAAATTTTCATGTGTAAGTGTGAGTACCCTTCTTAATTAATAGCATAGGAATGAATAGGAATGGATTTAAACAAGTGTTATGTTCTTTCAAATGATGCACTTTGCAAATCCTATTCAAAACTATACTAAAAGAGAAATGAAGGAAAGTCACACAATGCACATCTCTATGTTTATACTCACATGCAAGCTTATAAATAATTATAAGTAGCATACCTTTCAATTTTGATTTTTGATTTATGAGCTTTGAAAGTAATTTTTGGATTTACTAGTGATTATAGCCATTCATAATCTTACTTTAGCCAAAACATATAATTTGACATAAAGGAAACAATTTTATTTTTTAATTTGATTTTTAAAATGTATGAATGCATGGTTTTTATATGGCATACACATATAGCATGTTAGGAAAGAAATAAAGTGATGAAAGTATGTAAATTCATTCACCCTAATTAATTTCTAAAGACAAACTTATGAGATAGAATTATTTAAAGTAAATCAAAATTATTTTGAAGAGATTTTTAGTTTTGTTTGAGTTTGATTTCAATTTGAAAACTGTGAAGAAGTTTGCTGGTCCTAACCTATTTCCCATATGTGTATGTTGTTTTAGTTTAATTTTAGAACCATTAGATGATTTTTATATTTTGGTTTAGGTTAAAATATGAATTAAGTGCATTAATTACTGCTTACGTACACCACTTTAACATATTTAATCAAATAATTAGGAGCCAGTGTATGACATAAAATCACACAAGGAATTTAATCAGCAATACACCTAGTAAAGAAAGGGGCCTAATGCAATTGGCTCACAATTAGTGATTAATTAAGCTAAAGGGTTTAATTTAAGTACTTTCATAACCTTTCCCACACATGTGGGTTGGATTTTGATTTCCTTAAGTTACTTAGGTTATTAAACACCTAAGCACCTACCTAAGATAAATTGGTTAAGTTCTGGAATGTTTCGAAACCTCTTCTTCACGTTAATTAAGTAGGTGACTAGTGGATTAGCCCTTAATTAAGTTTGCATTAAGGAAGGAAAGGGGTTTAGGGAACGGATTAGGAAAAATTCCCCAAATCCATTCCATAAACCACTTCTTCACCTAAGAAAGGCTTAATTGACTTAATAAAAGGATTAGGCTACTGTTCACATGCTTGATTAAGCTTAATTATATTAAGAGGGTGATTAAGGATTCATTATATGATTTCCCTAATTAACTCATCAATAAATCCCAAAAAAATTAGGAGAGGCAGAGGTCATCCTACTAAATACTCCAGAGAAATTTGAAATGAATTAATAAAATAATTAAGGAGTAATTAGGGTTATTAAGTTTTTGTTAAAACCCAAATTGAGAAAAAATACATTATTCAAAATCCATTGGAAATAATTTTAGATTATTCTCCTAAGAAATATCTTTACAGTGCATTTTACTTTGTATTTTTTCCATAATTATTAAGTAATTAAACACTTAATTATATGACTAATCCCATCGGTGCCACGTGGAGGTTGATGTGGCACACGCTTTCCACATGGCATGATGGGAGAGGTCACTTAAGTTGTCACATCATAGCATCACGTCAGCTGTGGTGCTATGCGCTTTCTTCTCATCCGTCTGATCAAGGATCGAATGGCTTAGATCAAGCCTACGATATTAATAAGATAAATCAGAGGATCCTACGCATCTTGATCATGGCCGTCAATTCAAAACACAAGGATGCACGACCCATGATTTTTCCCTGAGCTCGCCTGCAGGAGATGGCCCCCATCCATCTTATGGGGCAAGATCTGAGCTTGATTGAGCCCGAATTGAGCTTAAACTCAACCCACACCATCATCATGCAAGGGAGAAGACTTCAAAGGCTAATTTTACTTGAGATGAAAATTCCTTTCACAAAAGACCACACACGCTCTAGTTTAAGCTCGGGTTGAAGGTATACTATGCCAGAGGCTATCAATGGGGCTCGAATCCCTTGAGGCAGCTTTGTCTAGTGGACACAAAGCCCTGAGTAAGATTTGAGGTGTTGAGGTTTAGTAGATCTCTCTATGGACCAAGGTGCCCTTCAAGTGCTTGCGGCTTTGGTCTAGAGAACTCTTCCCATGGCTTGTGGACTTGGATGACGGCTTGGGTGAGCTCGATGGGGTCCCTTCAAGGTGCTTACAAAGTGAATTGGACTGAATTTGATTATTGGGTCAATTGGAAAATCTTGCTACCTCCTCTATTTTTGTTTTTGAAGTAACCGAGAATGGCAAATTGAATTGGCTTGGGGGAGCTTGGAGAGACTTGTAATTGCTTCCTCTGGCTTCCTCCTACTCAATTGAATAGGGAGTATATCTCCCCTAGGTGAATCAGACGGCTGTAAGCTTCCCTTCTATTTTGATCCAATTCACCTTATTTAATGGGTTTGTTATAACGTTTAGAGTGTCATGGCATTCAGTTTTGGGTGTGAAGTGGAGTAGTGAAGCTCTCATGTGCTTGAAATGAGTGGAGGAAGGATTCCCATGTGCCCATGTCAAGTGAGGTGCTCGATTTTGACCTTGGGTTGGGTTGGGCTGACCCAAATCCATTGTCATGTGCACCATGTCTATTAGTGATCATTTGGTCCACTAAGATAATGCCAAGTGTCCATGAAAAGGAATTGACCAAATTTCAAGTGGTTTTGATTTTGGGTTACCCTTTGGCTTAGTGGTGAAATGGTCATTTGGCTTATATTTTAGTTTGAATATGTTTGGTATGATTGAAGAAAAGGTTGGGCCAAGTTTCATTAAATTTTGTGTTGATTTGATATGATTTGGCTCATGTTGACCCATTTAGGTCAAAATGGGTCAACTTGGGTCAAGTTGACCAAATGGTCAAATTGGGTCAAACAATGATTGGGTCAAGTTCATATGACCATTTGAAATATTTTTGTGCCATTGGTTTGGTTCAATTTGGTTTACATTTGGATTTGATTCATTTCATTTCATTTAGGTCAAATGGGTCAAGTTGACCAATTTGACCCATTTGACCTATTTGAGTTAGGTCATGGGTTGGCTTAGGCTTCATTGGTCATATGAAGTGTATTGGTATCTTTTTTTCCAATCAATTTTGGTTAGATTTGATTTTGGCTCAACATGACCTTTTAGGTAAAGTTAGGTTCAAGGTCAATTGGGCTAGGTTGGGTTTAGTTGGCCAATTGAGGCTTTTGCATAAGTTCAACAAGTGATTTGGAATGAACTTGACCCATTGGTTTCAATCAATTAGGCTTGTATCAAGTTTTGACATGTTTTGACTTTTTAGGTCAAGTTGGGTCAACTTGGGTCAAGTGGCCAATTGGGTTATGTTAGGCTCAAATGGTGACTTGGTCAAGTTCAAACATTGATCATGAAAAAGTTTGATCAATGGTTTCAATCAATTTGGCCTATGGTGGATTTTGGCTAGTTTAGGTTTCATGTTGGCTAAGTGTTGACTTTGTCAACCCTTAGGTTTGACTTAGTTTGTCCCAATTTGAGTGATTGATCATCTCATGATGATTATTGCTCACAATGTGAGGCTTAGTCGGGCTTAGTTCAATCTAATTTGGGTTGGATTAGAATTTAGCTATAAGGAGTACTTTAGGTCACTTTGGGTCAAGTGAGCCTAAGTGGGTCAAATGGCTTGGTCAAAGCTTGATTTGAGTTTGATTGAACTCACATATGGACTTATGATTGAAATATAAATCCATTTGCAAGTGATTTGAAGTCAAATAGGTTTTGATTCATTTGACAATTTCAAGTTCAAAGGGAGAACATGAGTTTGACTTGGGTTTGATTTTTGAATTTAGTTTTGGTTTGGTAATTGAAGTTTATGTTTACATTTGGATTCATGATTGAATGATTGATTGAATCATAAAGAAAAATCAAGGGTTTGACTTGATTTTAATTTGATTTGGCTAAGTCCAAGAATTTAACTTAAAAGGCTTAGGTTGAATTTTGATTGAATTTGAGTTTGAGTTTTGAATTGATTTTTAGATTGATGATTGAAGTTTATGTTTATATTTGTATTCATGATTGAATGATTGATTGAATCATGGAGAAAAATCAAGGGTTTGGCTTGATTTGAATTTGATTTGGCAAAGTTCAAGATTTTGACTTGAAGGCTTATGTTGGATTTTTGATTGAATTTGGATTTGATTTTTGAATTTATTTTTAATATTTGAGTTTATATTTCATTTATATTTGTGAATATAAATGAGTTATGAGAAAATTCCTTGAATTTGAATTGAGCTAAGTCCATGAGAGGGAATCAAAGGACTTAGAAAATATTTTGGAGTTAGGAATCCAATCATGGGCTTCAATCTTAGGTTTTAATTATTTGGGATTGATTCATGATTTGAGAAAATCTATTGAATCGATTCAAGGTTTGAGTTAGAGTAAGAGTTGATATGAGTTTGGAGAAAATCAATCAAGTTGGAATTGATTTGAGTATGACTTGAAGGGAGGAAGTGAGGAATTTGGTTCAAGCAAAAGGGCAGGCAAATTTTCCTAACACTCTGAGGCATGACCTACTCCTATGGCTAACTCTTCTAAGTCTCTAGGGTTATGTTGAGTGTCCACCTAATCACTAGAAGTATCTTATGATTAAGGAGATTCTTAGTGTCTAAGGGAAGTCTTATGTCTAAGAAGGAGGGGTTGAGAGCTCATTCTAAAAATGAGATCAACTATAAGAAAGTTTTCCTAATACCCTTAAGGCATGACTTATTCCTATGGGTACTCTTCTAAGTCTCTAGGGTTAGGTTAAGTGTTCACCTAATCAATAGAAGTGTCTCGAGACTAAGGAACTCTTAATGTATGGAGGAGTCCTATGTCTAAGATAAAGAAGTTGAAAGCTCACTCCAAAAGTGAGGTCAACAATGATGTCTACCTATGGTGAAATTGTATAGAATTTCTAAAGAATAAAATATACTTCCATCTTCGCTCTATAAGGGATAAAATGAAGATAAAAATACACTTCTTTTCTTTTTATGTAATTTTGACACCAAGTAGATCTGCAGATATTCTTATTGAGGGTGATCGGGTATGACATTAAGGAGAGGTGTACTATCTCTAAAGATAGAAGTCACCACCCTACAATGGACTTAATCATCTCAACAAGGACTCCTAAGGACAATGGGTCTGCATGTGTACCAAAGATTCTTCCCCTAATTTACATGAAAAAATAAAGTAAGGTTTATTTTAAACCGAGTTCATTAAGTTCCTTATAGGGGCAAGCCCCCATTATTAATTATATCCTAAAGGATGATATCCCTTAGGAATACTCTCGATTAAGATAAATGATCATTGTCTCCAAAGATTTCAATAGGTAGGACTATCAATCAATTAGTTTGCTTGGAAGATCAAATGGGATTGATCAAAGAGAGGAGTTATTATCAAAGCCAAAGGAAGATAAGTAGGAGATGTTCATGATGCTAGGAAACTTAGAGCATCTCAAACTATCCTATGGTTGGGCTTTATATTTTTGAAATTGAATTATTCATTTGAGTTGACTTTTTATTAGAAGTTTAGGGCTTATAATTTCATAATATAAGATTATGAAAATGCCTAAGAGGTGAGGATTTATGCTTATGACCCATAGAAGGGAGAAGCAATCTCAGAAGCTAAATTTATGGAGCTTTGGTGAGGGCAAAATGCACGACCTCAATCTAAGGCAAAAAATAGGTATTTGGTTTGCCTCCATAAGAGAGGACAAACCACCCGACTACTTGAACTTACAACCGCCTGGGAGTGGCTGCCAACTAACTCCTCCTACGATAAAAATTCATGTAGGTGAGTCATATGCTTTATTCAAGATAGCTAGGTTATTATTTATTTAAAAAGAGACTAAGTACTTAAACTCACTCCCTAAAGAGACTTGATCATATAAAAGACATGCTTCAAATGACCTAATGCAATGCAAATTTATATATATAAAGCATATTTTGGCCAATTATGCTGTCCTCTCAAAGGTCAAACAAAGCCCTCCATTCAAGACGAAAATAATATGCATTTGAACATGATGTTATAAAAGAAATACTCATCCATGGAAGATTTTATCTTTATCTTGATTTTTAAAGCTATTTAATGAAATTTTATTAAATTTGGTAGAAGATTTATTTTTCTAAGAACCTAATCACATCCATATACATACATCAAACAAGGAAGAAACTAGGAAAAGGATGCCATCTTAATGCACAAGCTAAATATATCATCAATCAATTTATAAAGCTAACGTAAAATAATAACAGGTCATTTCTGGTCAAGCACCACCGCATAAACCTAAAAGAAAATTGGGTAGCTGATCTCTACCTTTATACAACCCAGATTACAAATGAATTAAGTACAATTAAGCAAGGAATTCATTATTATGGGGGTCTTCAAGCATCATTTCTTCATTCTTCTTTTCATCTTTCTTCTTCTTTTCTTCTTTCTTCAACTTTTCTTCTTTCTTCTTTGGTTCCTTCTTTTGGATGGTTGAAAGGTGGTTGCTCCAAAGGCTTCATATGGTGCATAAGATGAGATCTTATGACCACTGCTTATCCTAATTCCCATAACAAACATTCTAAAATCCTAATTGTAAAATACATGAAAAGGAAAAGTAAATCTAGCTAACACCTGCAAAATAGATATTAGCTAAACAAACCACACAAATCCCAAGCATGTATAGTGGACTTAGAACCCCACACATGGGTAACCATGTCCACCTAGCCCATTGGATTATGCTTAGGGGTATGAGTACCTGCACAGCAAAAGCAGTTATATTTTTATTACAACACCCCTGAACCACAATCCCCTACAAAAAGTAATGATTAGACTAAATCATCCTACCATTCATCCTAAGCACATTCACCCTAACATTCAGACTAAAACATATATCTCAAAATAAAATCAAACATCAAACCATGCACCGCCCTAACCTAAAGCTAGATGTGGTGACTTAATCTAAAGTGTGTGCTTTAGTAGGTTTGTGTGGTGTGCTTAGCTATGGTTTTAAGGTTTAAATTTTCTGAGTGTGAAGGTGTTCAACTTAGATGGGTGATTTCATTTAACTGTTTAGTTGATTTGGATTGATTTAATTTTATGATTTGATTTGATTTGGATGAACCTACAATTAATTACTAAGTTTTAAAGAAAGAGAAAAGAGAAGAGAACCTCTTTTTCCTTCCCTACCTTAGGTAACTTCTAAAGTAGATCCATGTTTAGTTTTGTATGTGAATGTTTTATTATATATTTTAATTAATCCTAAGTTTAGATCAATTCTAAATAAATTTATTCAAAAAGAAAGGCATTTTAAGATTAAGTAAAGTGAACTAAATTCACAAAACACACATCACTTCATTTCTTTCCCAACATGTATAACATGCATATGGATGAATCCTAAGCATATCTATACATACAAATGAGAATGTTTAGCATACTTTATAATGAATGCTAGGTAGTTTACTTAAGAAAATTTGAATGCTTATGATGCTGATTTTCATTAAGTAGAAAAGGGATTTCTTATCCAATTTTCACATGCACACATGAATGTATGAAAGGAATAAGTGAGTACGATGCCATTATTAACCAGGGGTGTAAGGCACAAGACCTACTTAGGGCTACTTAAATCCTTGCAACCCTGGGGTAATCCAGACTAATATACCACTTTCCTTAAATACAAGCATATATACAAAAGAAATGAATGGAAAAGATAGGATGCAAAAGTTTGTGTTGGTTGATTTATTTTTATTTATGCAATTTATATGTACAAGTATAGGTATCCTTCTTAAGTAATGGCATAGGAATGAATATGAAATGTAATTAGGCAAGTGTTAGGTTCTTTTCAAATAAACTAAACACTTTACCAAATCATATCCAAAACTATACTAAAAGAGGGGAGAAGGAAAACTGCACTAAGCACATCTTTATATTTTACTCACATGTAAGCTTATAAATAAAATATAAGTAACACGCTTTCAGTTTTGGTAATTGATTCATATATTTTAAAAAATAATTTAGATTTAATAGTGATAATAGCCGATCATATTCCTATTTTAGCCAAAACATGCAATTTGACATAAAAGAAACATTTCACTTTCATTTTGATTTTTGAAAAGAATGAATGCATGAAATTCATATGACATATACATTTAGCATGTTGGGAAGGAACTAAAATGATGAAATCATGTAAACACATACACCCTAATTAATTCTTAAAGACAATCTTATAAAATAAGAAAGCTTAAAGCAAATCAAATTATTTTTAAAGAAGGTTTGGCTTTGTTTGAGTTTGAGTTTGATTTAACTTGAGAAATGTAAGGTGAGTTTACTATTCTTAACCCATACCACATGTTTATGATATTTAGGTTTAATTTTTAGATGATTAGATCTATTTTATATTTTGATTAGGTTAAGGTATGAATTAAGTGTATTAATTACCCCTTACTTATACCAACTTAGCATATTTAACCAAACAATCATGAGCCAATGAGATGACATAAAATCTCACAAGCAATTTAAATTTGCAATGCACCTAGGAAGAAAAGGCCTAATGCAATTTGGCTCATGATTAATTATTAATTAAACTAAGGGGTTTAACTTAAGTAATTTCATAACCCCTCTCACACATGTGAGTTAGATTTTAATTTTCTTATTGTACTTAGGGTCTTAAACACCTAAGCATCTATCTAAGATAGATTAATTAAGTTCTGGAAGGTTTTAGAATTTTATGAAATTAATTAAGGGGGTAATTAACCCTTAATTAAGAATGGATTAAGGAAGGAAAGGGGGTTTAGGGAATATCTCAAGGAAAGTATCCCAACATTAGTCTCTAGACCTCACATTCACTTAATCAAAACTTAATTAACTTAATCAGAGATTAAACCACTAATTATGCCCTTAATTAAGTTTAATTACATTAAGGTAGTGATTAAGGAACCAACTATCAATTTCCCTAATTAAGACACTAATAAATCCCAAAAAAATTAGGGGAGGCAAGAGTCATCCCACTAATTAAGCACAAAAATTTTGGGATTAATTAGATGAGTAATTAAAGGGTAATTATCAAAATAACATTCCCAATAAAACCCAAATTCAGAGAAAAATTCTATTTATAATCCATTGAAATTAATTTTAAAATATTCTATGTTCAATTATCTTTCATATGCAATTTATTTCATATTTTTTTAGTTTTCTACACTTAGATATAAATTTTAGAAATTTTGGTGATTAATTAGAAATTATTTAATCCCTAATTATATTATTAATCCCGTTGGTGCGACGTGTGCCGCTAACACAACATGCGCTTTACACGTGGCATGACGAGATTAGGTATTTAACCCATTGCATCATAGCATTGCATGGCGGTAGCACTACATGCTTTCTCCTCATCCATCTGATCAAGGATCGGACAGTTGAGATTAAAGCCGTGAATTTGAGGGAGGAAAATATGGATATTATGCATTTTAATCTCAGCCATCCATCCAAAATGCACATATGGATGGCCAGAGATTCATCCCTGTTGCTTTCTGTGAGCCATGGAGACCCTCCATGTTTGAAGCCATGATCCAAGCTCATTTGAGCTAGGATTGGAATGAAAGTCAACCCACACCATCAAGATGCAACCTAGATCACATCTAATGGCTAAAATTCTATGGAATTAACATTCACTTCACAAAGCTCCAAACCATAGCTAGATAAAGCTTGAAAATTAGCTAACATCACCGGAGGTGATCACCAATGTGATTCCCTTGGAGAAGCTTCGTCTAGTTAAGACGAAGCTTTGTTGAAGGTTTAAGCTCTTGAAATTGGGTGATGATTCTATGGACCAACTACCCTTTTCCTTGAGCTCAATCTTGATCAAGATGGCTCCTCCCTTACCTTAAGAACTTAAGAAAGAGCTTGGGTGAGTTCGATTGGGGTCCCTGAGGGAGTGTGCAAAGAGAATTGCACTGGTTTTGAGTGTGGAGTGAATTTGGTTTTTGGTGGAGCTCCCCTATTTTCACACTATGAAAACTGAGAAGATGAAGTTTGATTTCACTTTATGAAGCTTGGGGAGGCTGAGAAATTGCTTCTCTGACTTCCCTAGGTTCAATCAAATTGAGGAATGTGAAGTTTGAATTGAATTAGGAGGAGTATATCTCCCCCTTTGGCAATCGGATGGTCGAACAAGAGTTTATCATTTTTGATCAATTACCTTGCTTTAGTGGGTTTGTTAGGCTGTTAGATGAGTCATTGAATTCGGTTTGGCCAGAGGAGTGGAATGGTGAACTCCCCATGTGCTCAAAATAAGTGGAGGCATGATTCCCATGTGGCCATTTCAAGGCATGTGGTTGATTTGGCCATTGGGCTAGGTTATACTGACCCAAACCCAATGGGTTGGGTGCACCACACTCCTTAATGTTTACTTGATCCACTAAGAGAGTGCCAAGTGGGTATGAAGAGGATTTGACCAAATTCCAAGTAGAATTGGCCAAAATTTACCCTATGACCTAGAGGTAAAATGGTCATTTGATCTTGATTTCAGTTTGGGTATATTTGGTATGATGAGAAAATAGGTTTGGCCAAGTTTCATTGAATTTGGAGTTGGTTTGATGTGATTTGGCTCGTGTTGAGCCATTTAGGTCAAAATGGGTCAATTTGGGTCAAGTTGATCAAGTGGTCAAATTGGGTCAAACCAAGGGTTGGGTCAAGTTCATATGACCATTTAAAATATTTTGGTGGCTTTGGTTTGATTCAATTTGGTTTAGGTTTGAATTTGGTTCATATGATTTCCTTTAGATCAAATGGGTCAAGTTGACCAATTTGACCCATTTGATCTATTTGATCTAGTCATGGGTAGGTTTAAGTTTGGTTGGTCGTATGAAAGGGATTGATATCTTTGTTTCCAATCAATTTTGGTTAAGTTTGAATTTGGCTTAATTTGACCCTTTAGGTCAAGTTGGGTTCATGGTCAATTGGGCTAGGTTTGGTCTAGTTGGCCAATTAAGGCTTTGGTCAAGTTCAACAATTATTTTGGAATGAACTTGACCCATTGGTTTCAATCAATTTTAGATGGTTGTGACACATTTTGACTTTTAGGTCAAGTTGGGTCAACTTCAAGTGGCCACTAATAAGTTAGCTCAAATGTTGACTTGGTCAAGTTCAAACATTGATCATGAATGAACTTAGATCATTGGTTTCAACTAATTTGGCCTATGGTGAATTTTGGCTATGTTGAGTTTCATTTTGGCTAATGTTGACTTGGTCAACTCTTAGGGTTGACTTGGTCTGACCCTATTTGAGTGATTGATCATCTCATGATGATTGTTGATCATGATGAGAGGCTTAGGTGAGTTTGATTCAATCCAATTTGGTTAGGATTAGAATTTGGATCATAAGGATACTTTAGGTTACTTTGAGTCAAGTGAGCCTAAGTGGGTCAAATAGCTTGGTCAAAGCTTTATTTGAGTTTGATTGAACTCACATATGGACTTATGATTGAAATATAAATCCATTTGCAAGTGGTTTGAAGTCAAATAGATTTTGATTCATTTGATAATTTTAAGTTCAAAATGTGAACATGAAATGGATTTTGGCTTAATTTTTTTGAATTGAGTTTTGGTTAAGTGTTTGAAGTTTGTATTTATATTTGGATTCATGATTGAAGGATTGATTGAATCATGAGGAAAAATCAAGTGTTTGGCATGATTTGAAGCTGATTTGGCTATGTTTAAGAATTTGACTTGAAAGGCTTAGATTGAATTTTGATTGAATTTGAGTTTGATTTTTGGAGTTGATTTTGGTTGTTTGAATTTATATTTCATTTATATATGTGAATATAAATGAGAATATAAATGGGTTATGAGAAAATTTCATGAGTTTGAAGTGATTTGAACATGATCTAGGCTAAGTCCTTAAGAGAAAATTAAAGTAACTTAGGAAAGATTTGTGATTTGAATTTGAATTTTGGATTTAGTTTGATTGATTTGGATTTATATTTTATTTATATGTTGAATATAAATGAGAATATAAATGAGTTATGAGAAAATTTCATGAATTTGAACTGATTTGAAGATGATTTAGGATAAGTCCTTAAGAGGGAATTAAGGACTTAAGAAGTATTTGGAATTTTGAATTTCAACTTGGAATTTGATTTGATTGATTTGAATTTATATTTCATTTATATATGTGAATATAAATGAGAATATAAATGAGAATATAAATGAGTTATGAGAAAATTTCATGAATTTGAATTGATTTAGATTTGATTTAGGCTAAGTCCATGAAGGGAAATCAAAGGGCTTAGGCAAGATTTGGAATTTGGAATTTGGAATTTGAATTTTTGATTTCAATCATGGGTTTTAATCATGTGGCATTGATTTGAGTTTGGAGAAAATTAATTAGACTGGAATCGATTTAGGTTTGATATTGATTTGGAGTTTTACTTGAAAGAAGGAAATGACGAACTTGGTTCGAGCTATAGGGTAGGCAAATTTTCTTAACACTCCTAAGGCATGACTTATCCCTATGGCTAACTCTTCTAAGTCTATAAGTCTAGGTTGAGTGTCCACCTAATCACTAGATGTATCCTAGGACTAAGGATCTTTAAAGTCTAAGAGGAGTCCTATGTCTAAGATGGAGGGGTTGAGAACTCATCCTAAAAATTAGCTCAACAAAGGGCGCCTAATAGGTGTGGTGTGACTAACAAGGAACACCACACGAATTGGTGTTGACCAAAATAATCAACAACACCGAACGATCACAAGCACTAATAGAGATAATTTACTCCTAACCCAAGGTGTAGAAGGAGTCCAGAGCTTAGTGCAATGCGACTCTACTTATGTTAAGGACATAAGAGAGGGAAGGAGGGATCCACCAAGGATAGAGTATGTGAACCTTCCACTAGGGAAGCAGGTTCAAGTCATCCACAAGGGGATGAGAGATTTGATTTGATTTGAGTCTCATTGGATTTGTTTAATTAAATCTGCTAGGGAAGAGGGTTGAATTTGTTTCAATTTTTAAATTTGAATTTTTGAGATGGACCCTATTGGTTTGTGATGGACTGCATTGAGTAAGAGCCATTGAGGCCTAGACCTAATTCAGATTTACCAATCCAAAGGGGTAGTCTACTAAACACATAGTAGGACTAGCCTAACCAAAGGGATGCCTTTCAATATGTAGCAGTCTGTACTTGGAAGAAAGCATAGTAGACTTACATCCCCCAAAGTAGGGACCAATTGCTGGGATAATCTATTGGCAAAGTAACAGATTGAAAATAACATAGGGCTGACTATTGAGTGTATGTCGATGGGGGACTTAGATTAACTCAAAGATAGTCAAGATTAATTTCATTTTTTGATTTATTTTGATGGATTCTGTTGGTTTATGATGGATCACACTGAGAAGGTGCTTATATTAGCCTAGACCTATCTCAGATTTATTAAACCAAAGGGAGTAGCTTCCTGGCTGATGGCAGATCGATCGAGCCAATAATAACTAAACCCCAACATTTAAATGGCCAAGATGCTATTATTGGGTGCATTAGATTTATAGGTTGGTGGATTATATTTCCATGTACTTGACATTCATGGAATCTCTTGGTATGATCAATACAGTCTCTTATTATATATGGCCAGCAATAATCCATCCTTTTGATCTTCACTGCCATCTTGGGACTGATTGATGTGCACCACAAAGCCCTTCATGAATTTCAGCCATTACTTTGTCAGTTTCATCTGTACCTAGGCATCATAGCCACATTTATTCAAATGATCTATGATATAAAGTGTTATTGATAAAATAATATCACAATATTCTCTTGTCAAATTGAGCTGCTAATATTTTATTATTTGGTATTTTTCTTTCTTTAAAGTAATCGATGAAGGGCTGCCTCCAATCATGTGGCTCTTCTACTATAAAGGCTTCTCATTGCTTTTTTGAAGTAATGACATGCTTAGCTCTTCTTGGTATACTTCTTGTTGATTTTGGGAAGGATGAGGAGCAACGAGTCACATCCTGTTGGGCCGACTTTGATAACTCCTCTATCTGCGGTGATTGTAACTTTGCTAGTTCTAGAACTCATCTAGTAAATATCACAATCATGACATAATCGTCATTCATACTTGCCATCTCCTTAGCTAATTTTTCTAAGCAATTTATTTTGTTATTTTCATATCAAGAGACTCGAGTTAGTGTGACATTTGGTATTTACTTCATAATCTTAAGAACTTGCTTATGATAAAAAGCTAACTCAAGCTTGTTGATTTTATAAATGCTAAGTACTTGATTTATAATAAGCTGATAATCACCAATAAAGTAAGTTTTGAATGCCTATGAAAATAGCATCTTCGAAGCCTACCACCAATGCTTCATACTCAGCTTCATTATTAGTTATTGGCTTGGTCAACTCATATGATCGTCTCATTATCCCTCCTTCTAGTGTTATGAAGACGATGCCAATGCCTACTCTTGCCCTTGGGAGATTTGGAGTTTGGACCTGTTTAATTGATGAGGCTCCATCAAAGTACATTTCTCAAATTTATGATTTTTCTCTTTCATGAATAAGCATAATTTACTTATCGGGCAAATCATCATTAAGAGGTGAGTCTACAGGATTTGGATGTACAGCAAAAAAAATCTGCTAAAATTCATCCATTCACTACATTCTATGGAACGTATGTGATATCAAATTGTAAAAGTAGTACTGCTCATCTTGCTAAGCGACCTGCCAATGCTGGTCTTGTCATCAAGTACTTAAGTGGATCAATCCTTGAGATGAGAGTAATTTTATGAGATAACATGTAATTGCGGAGCTTTTGGGCTGCAAAGATAAATTCCAAACAATGCTTCTCAATCGAAGATTATCTCATTTATGCTCCTATCAATGTTCGACTGATATAATAAAGAGTGTTATGTTTGTCTTCTTCATTATGTTGTGCCAATAGTGCTCCAAAGGACTCTTCTAATGCATATGAGTATAGGATTAGAGGCTTCCCAAGAGTAAGCACTGCAAGAATTGGTGGATTTAACAGGTATCTTTTAATGCTATCGAATTCTTCTTGGCACTCCTTATCCCATTTGAATGGAACATTCTTTTTCATCATGTTTGAAAATGGTTGCTAGTGCCATGATAGGTTTGATATAAATCTATGAATGAACATAAGTTATACTTGTAAAGAATGAAGCTGACTCAAACTCTTTGTCAGGGGCATTTCAAAAATTGCCTTGATTTTAATAAGATTGATCTCAATTCCTCGATGGCGTACAATGTACCTAAGAAATTTTCCTGAAGACACCCCAAATGCACATTTTAGGGGATTCATCTTGAGATCATATATTTTGATATTTCAAACACAATTCTTAAGTATTCAAAGTGGTTTTCATGACTTAATCTCTTAACCACCAAATCATCAACATAACACTCCACCTTCTGGTATGTAGCTCATCAAAAATATGCATCATAGCCCTTTGGTATGTAGCTCCACCATTTTTCAAACCGAAAGGCATGACTGTGTAGCGATAGATGTCAATAAGTGTTTTGAAGTATGTATGTCTTTCATCTTCAGGTGCCATCTTGATCTTATTATATCCCGACGATCCATCCATAAAAGAAAACATGTCATAGTTGGATGTATTATCAACCAATAATTCTGATATAGAAAGTGGGAAGTCGTCTTTTGGGTAAGCTTTATTAAGATCCTGGAAGTCGATACAAATACGAATCTGACCATTTTTCTTCTTCACGGACACTACATTGGCTATCCAATCAGGATACTTTTCTTCACGTATGAATCCTACTTTAATTAGCTTTTTAGTTTCAATGATCACTTATTCTTCAATTTCTAGTCTCATTCACCTTGGAGCTTGTTTAACAAGTGTTGCCTCCAACTTCATTGCTAATTTATGAACTGCCACGTCAAGGGATACGCTTAACATTTCAACATATCTACAGGCAAGATAATCCCTCAATTCACAAAGTAGCACTTTTAGTTCTTCAACTTTCTCATCAGGCAAAAGAGCACTAATGAAGGTTAGACGGGGATCATCCTTAGTTCCTAAGTTGATTTTTTGGAGCTCATCCATAGTAGCTATCTGCCCACCATCTTTGAGTTCTTCATGTGCAGGCTTGGTTTCTATTTTCTCATCACTTGTAAGGAGAACTTCATAAACGTCATTCTTATCATCATTACTAGTTTTGATCTCAGTTTTTATTATATTATAATAGGCTTTATTTTGATGAGATTTGTATTAGATGAACCCAAGACCTTTAGTGACAAACTTATCACTCCTTTATGATGTTTGAGGACTTCTTTGACTCCACATCTTATTAAAGACTTGTGTTCTATGTTTAGTAGTTCTAATATGAATTCTAAGCTTATGTATCATTCTTCATAATTTTTGTGGATAATATACTAGTATTCTCGTTAGTACCATCTCATCAAAATCATCATATTGAGTAGGCCAATCAAAGTTTTAAGGCTGAGACTCTTCAGATTTATAAAATCAAGTTCCTATTCTGCCACTCTCAGGCAACGACGGCACATAAAATATTATCAATTCTTCAATATTATGAACCTCGAGCAGAGTAATTTTTTTGAAATACTGTTGTGGGGTGGGTATAATTATGGAGGAGTCATCTCACACTGCCAAGCGAGCTATCCTTCTTGAGACAACTCTCTGTACCATATTTTTATAAGTAGATTTAAAATCATGGTCTGAATCAGACTCACTTATTTTATGCTTTGCCTTTCTTGAAAGCTTATAAGTTCCCTTAGGTTTTATTGAATTTGTATTGGATGAACTGGTCTTCTTAATTTAGATGTAGAATCAAGTGCTTTAGGGAGAGTCGGCAATTCCTTCTTTCTTTCTTTTTATCTTTTCTCTTTCTTCTTCTAAAGTTATTTTTCAATTCCTAAAGTGGATGCTACCGCCTTAAGGGGCTCTGCTGGCTTAGGCTCTTTAGGGATGAAATATTTCATGTCTTCATAAATCTTTACTTCATGGATGGAGGATGGTTGTAGGTTTCCAGAAATTCTAAACTCTTCTCTATCTCTTAGGTACTTCATACACTGATGCATAGTTAATGGGACCAAATCATACTCATGCAACCATAGCCAACCCAAAAGAGCTCTGAACAATGTATCAGCATCAATCACATGAAACTTGGCTTTTATATACAAATTTTAAAATTTGAGTGGGAGAATAAAAGAACCCAGGATTTTCTGTCTTTTCTCATTGAAACCATGAACTATCAACTTATCCTTCCCAAGATGTTGGATATCAAGTGATAATCCTCTTAATGCTTTTAGACTCATAAGATTGATAGAAGAACCTAGATCAATCAGTATTCGATTGATCAAGATAACATCACTCTCTGCAGTAACATATAGAGGACGATTGTGATCTGATGTTCCCATAAGATCTTCTTCAAAAAATGTGATTGTTGGGAGATCTTGAGTTTGCATTGATTCAGTCATACATTTTTCGGCAAAGTAAGCTTCATATCTCTCTAAATTGAGAGCCTGTATTAAAGTTACTCGGAGAACTTTTGACATTAAGAGAGCCTCATACACACTTAATTGTGTAGGGATCTTTCTAAGATGTGATAAAATAATCTATCTTTTCACTTGATCTAAGTTTCTTTCTAGAATTTTTGAGAATAATATCTTCACTGATTTCAATTTATTTTCCTTTATCTTTATTTGAGTTTTCCATCTTTGATGGTGGTCACTTTACCACTCCTCAATTAAACTTGAATTACCTTGTCTTGTTCATATTCGTCTGAAGAACTAGTTTCTTCCAATTCACCTTTCATTCTAGAGGATTGGCCAAAAAAGCTAGAATCACTTTTCAACTTCATACTTTTCATATGTCATGTTGTTTATAAATCTGACTCTTCTCTATCAGCAATACATAAATTCTCATATGAACTGTTATCTTTTTATTGGGTCATCAGATAAAATTCAGATGTTAACTCCTCAAGCTCTTCTTTCTTTTCTACAAAGAATCTTAATGGGTTGGTCGAGTCTGTTTGACTGTCATTATCATTTTGGAGTGACTTGTGCTCATGAACATCCAATATCACATAAATGATTCAGCATGTCTCTATTGGGAAAAATTCACTATCAACTTCTTCATCCAACTCAATAATATGGAGTTTAGACATAAAGTCTACAAGCCTAACTTGTTGTCTTATCGGCTGATGATACTCCTCTAAATTATTAATAATCTTTTGGGTTGAAGTCTTCTTCTTCTTCTTTATTTTATTTGGTTTGATTGGCTTATTTAAGAGATATGGTAAAATTTGTGCCAATTGCTTTTCTCTTTGGAATGAGTTGGCAGTATTGGGGTGTCTCTGAGTCGACAACGTGGAGGTTGACACATACGATCTCGGCGCTGCTTTCAACTCAATCACTAGTTCAAGAGATGATTTCCACCGAACACCAAGAACTCCTTCAAGTTGCTTCAACATCTTTATTATATTTTTAGAGACTGCAGTCTCTCATTCTTCAATATGAACTGATTTTTCTTTCTCTTTGTCTTTAATGGATAATGAAAGAGAACGTAATCATCCTTGTAGACTCTCGTTCTGGGTTAACTAAAGCACTATTAGATAACATAAATTCACCGTATCGCTACTTCTTTTCTAACCAATCTTTGAAGACATAACAATCCTTAATAGAATAACTCATCACCCGATGATACGTACAGTAATTTGGATTATTAACTTGACCGACTTCTTCAGGCCTTTTACTTTCTGGTAATTATAGACCAATTTTTACTGCTTGTCGAAATAGTTTGGCCATAATGTCCGTTCTAAAGGAATATTCTTTATTCATCTTTTTCTTAAGAGACCCCTGCATTCGCTCATCATCTCTTAATGCTTGTTTTGGACATTCTCCACTGCCTAGAAAAGTTCATGGCTTATTATTGCCTCATAACACCAATTTTGGTTGTGGATTAGAATGAACAAGCTTCTTTCTTTTATCATCACTATACATATGCTTTTTTTCCTTTATCTATATTGTAGATCACTCATTTTTAATCATTTGAGTTATAGGAAGCAGCATGAGTTTCATTTTTTCTTAAGACCGAAGGCTTATTTTTATTTGATTTATCTGTGTAGATTTTGGACTTAGAGCGATTGAACTTTTCAAATTTGGCCACCCTAT
This sequence comes from Cymbidium sinense, assembly GCA_021442155.1. Taxonomy (NCBI): domain Eukaryota; kingdom Viridiplantae; phylum Streptophyta; class Magnoliopsida; order Asparagales; family Orchidaceae; genus Cymbidium; species Cymbidium sinense. The sequence goes on from CM038218.1 coordinate 40,121,858, forward strand.
CAAGCAAGTCTTTGAATGTTATGATTGATGCCATACATAAAAATGGTGTCATTTTATTATCCATAATTTCCATTAACAATTGGTTCGAATGCTCTTCCTCTAATTGTTGTTCATATTTCATGCTTAGGTTATGCCAACGACTTATGAATTTTATCACTGACTCATCTTCTCTTCTTTTCAGCAAGGTGAGGTCAGCAAAAAGTATTTTTTTAGTTGCACTGGTGAACCTTTTTATGAGAATTGTCTCCAGCTCAGCAAAGGTTTTAACTAAATCATTTGGCAGTTCTACATACCACTTGCGGTTAATGGTAACTAGCGTGCAGGCATCATTCCCTCCAGTGTTACCACAAGTTGCCTTGAATTAGGCTAGATGTTGTTTTGGATTACCATACCCACTAAAAGTATTAAATTTTGATGCACCTTTGGTATGACACTTAATCATATTCATGGTATACTTACTCACCGCCTTTTCGCCTTGCTATAACTCCGCCTAATCTTCATTAATTATCATTTCCAGTTGACCAGTTGTTACTACTCTAAATGTACTGACCACATTTTGAATTATCGATTGAAGAGGTAGCTGATTAACTTCACTCCTCCTTGTAGGTATAGCATGTACTGTAGGAGCTTGAAGTATCAAAGTGACCAGTGGTATAGAAGTAGTACTAATAACTACTTGTTGATTAGTAGGTAGAACTGGAGCTACATTGATGTGATGTTCTTCTGTAGCATATCCATCATAATATTCAATTGCGATTGGGGGATTGTGATAACTTCCCTAATCTTTTTCTGATCGACACCTCCACTGAATCTTTGGTTTAGTATGTAGAATAAACATCTCTTCGATTAGGGGATTGCAATCAAAGTCAACTTTCTCCTATGTGGGTGAATCTGATTGATGATGGGATCCCCTGGAGGATTCTCCAAGGTGTCAACCATCATAAGTTTTATCACCAACTTTCCTTCTTTTAAGTATCCACTTCTGATGAGTTATTTTTGAGGTAGATTTCTGAATATGTACAGCAGATGTCATACCTCTTCCTTTCTTCAAGGTAATCTCTTCATGAGGGTTTGGCCTCCATATCTGCTTACCCTTCTGGTGGGACCTTTCGACAAAGAATTCTTGGACATGTGGTCCAAGTGTCACGCTCCGATGCTCACCGTACGAGGCATACTTGGTTTGATGACTAGTCACCATAAGAGATGGAAACCTCCTTGGTGGGGCTTCAGTATTTTCAATCACTGCTGGCCTTTACAATTTTCTTTTCATTAAGCCTCTTTCTTTTGCTACTTTAAGAACTTTGTATATTCTAGAGGGCAGTATTTTAGGCTGTCTCTTCTGCGGTGTTGGGACTTGATGTTGTTGAGCCTAGAAGGATTACTTCACATCGCCAATAGAGCTATTCTTTTTTACCCATTTTAAATTGTCAAAGTTGTTATGGGTAGGAATAATCGCTTCTGGCGATAATATTGCTTGTTCACTAGGTCATTCAAGTAAGTTCTATTGAGCCCTCAGCTCAGCATTTCTTCTCCTTCTTCTTTTCCTTCTAGTTAATTTGTTTTTTGATGAGGAAGCCTCATAATCATGTCCCCCCGGTATAAAAGTTTTAGTTGGCAAAGTAGTTATGCTTTGAGGCATCAAAGATATAGCTTGCCCAATGATGGTCCTCTTCATCACAGGGGCTTTAGGCTGACCTAGTCTTTCAAACACTGAAGTCTCTTTTGAGAGAGCTCCTTAGTAGAGGTTGGTTGTTGCATGGGATGGTAAGCATGACGTGTAGGAGATTCAATAAACTAAGGCCTTCTAGCATGGCCTCGAATAAGTGTACCATGGGTGGGTACTTCAAAAGTTATAGATGCAATAGCTGGGAAATCCATGCTGCCAAATTGAATGGTAGCTCCAACATCTCCTATATTGATGATGGTGTTAGTTAAATGAATGTTTGCACCACACCCCAGTTACACAGTGAGAGGAGTGTTTTTTAGATCCATTATGCCCAAATGAAAGATGGGGATTAGTTATTAGTAATTATCATTTTACCTCATACTTTCAAAATGCAGAGGTACTACTGAACAAGATAATAGTTTAATAAAAGTATACTCTATATAATTATTCATTCAACATAGAGCCTTTCTTATTAATAATTTAAATTTATTACACATTTAAGTCACCATTTTTTATTCATTTACATTTTTAAATATTATGTTACTACTTTAACATATGTAGGACTAGCCAAAGATGAAAAAGAAACCGGTTCCCAGCAAAGTTGCCAGAAATTTGTGGGCTCCAAAAATTCGTCATCGACCTCTCAATTAAGAGAGTTTGATTTATGTTGGTGAAATTTTTAGAAGATAGATGGAATAGTAGATAAGACACTACCTAAAGATTTTGCCCTCATTTTGTGAGGTCTTTAGATCTGGTTCCAGGTTTCTTATAGGCGCAAGCACTTGTAGTTACCTCTCAGTACTGAGAGAGAACTTTCGATTAATGTTAGTCATTAGATCACTGAATGCATAGAGTTTAGTAGTAACATGTGGAGTATAAAATTTAAGATTATGAATTTCATCATTATTTAACTTAAACCGATTGTTTGGGGGAATAATGATGTGACTAATCAAGATCTCATGGTTCCGTAATCCCGGGCTATCATGATCCTTGGTCTACTTAATCATAGGAGATAGTCGACCTAACAAGATCGAAAGATTCTTGTTAGCAGCCATGGGTTGTGTCGTTCAAGAAGACCTTGTATATTAGGGTTAATATTTATCAAAGGGGACAATCTTAAGTCCACCCAAGCTAAGAATGAGCTTTATGCTCTATTAGGTATACCCCATGATTCATAATTCAAAGGAGTAGAAAATCATTTGGGAGCATATGGGCTACAGCCGTGGCCATAATTTAGTGGAGTCTACTAGCCAAATCACTCGGTCAGAGGGCTCGTCGTAACCACTTCATATATAGAGCCTACTGGCCAAACCATACGGGCAAAGGACACGGGTCACGTCCTTGCTGGTGTAGAATGTTTTGAGTGTGAATATAGTAGTATGCATAATATGACATTGGTTCCTTTGTGAACTTAGGTTAACATTAAATTTGTTACATCTGACAAATAATTATGGAAGGCCGATGGATGAATTTATTATTATTTTTTTATAATGAATTTTTATTTAATTAATTTTTTTATTTTGAAATTTGCTTGAATATTTGATAATTGATAGAAATTTTACTTAACACTGAAGATTTTAGGAAATTTTAATAATGGTGAACCTCTCCGATTAATATTCTCAATCAACACAGTCATCATCGGGGTAGACCTTGTCAACTCTACTCTTTGCTCGCAAAGGATCGGGTCAACAATCTTGAAATCTTATTATATATCATATTAAATTTTGTCAACTCTACTTCTATAAGAGGAGGATTGGATCTATGGATTGAAACTTGTAATTGTATTTTAAGATTTTTGAAATTAAATATTTGAATCTCTAAACATGAAATAGTCATATTAAAACTATTAAAGGCTTTGTGAAAGTAGTAAGGGTAGGCTTAATGTGATCAACTTGAAGGTATCATTTCATATTAGTTTTTACATGCAACCTTGCTAAGCTTAATTATTTAATTTTCTTTTGAAATAATCAGTTTTAGCAACTCCAGTCCCTATGGGGAGAAGGATTTAACTACTCAAATACAACTTAAACTTTCTTCATATGAATGTTGATTCATTAAAATACATACATAAGTATATATTTAGAATATTAAATTTTAAAAATATACTCAGGCTTTCAAAATGATTGTTTCTCCTTCAAAACAATTGTATAATTTTTTTGTGTGAGATATTTAAGTCAGTTTAGTTTTTTAACCCACGCAGCATCCTCACACACCTGAATTTAAATATTCAACACTGTGTCGAGGCCCATGCGGGTGTTTAATAATTCTGATAATTTTATTTTTAAATTATGAGATTAATCTCATATATTTTTTATTTGATCTCAACTTACCTTTGCAGCTTTTTCAAACATTATGATTTGCATCTTAAATATCTATGCCCGAGCACATGCAGATATTTTTAGCTTAAATTGTCTCACCCAATTAATAAAATTGATAAATTAAAATATTATAATTTGTATGAACTCAATTATTTTTTGGATCGAAGGAAGCTCCTAAAATTTATGCAAAATTTAATTTAGCATCGCCTTCTATCTGCTTGTATGAAGAATTGCAGATTCGGTGGTGATTACTTTAAATTTTTGTATGGTGCCTTTTGCCTGCTTGCACTTGAATATTGTAGGTTCGGTAGCGATTTACTCTAAATTTTCAAATGGTATCTTTTGCCACTTGCACTTGAATATTGCAGGTTCGGTGGCGATTTACTTTATATTTTCAAATGGTGGCTTCTGCCCGCTTGCACTTGAATATTGTTGGTTCAGTGGTGACGTATTTAGCTTGCAATTCAAAACATCATAGTTTTGCTCGCACTTAGCTTGCTTATTGAATTTTTCAATTCTCAAATATCATTTGGCTTGTAGTTATTAATGAGCTTTTGAATTTTTATCAACTCAACATATTCAACTTTTGCTTTCGCCTAGATGAGTTTCTATGTCTTCTTCAAGCAAGCTTGTGCAAATTCTAAGGTTTTTTTTTATTCTTTTGATACATGAATTTGACTTTGGCACTCAAGAAGTACCATGTGCTTTAATTTTCATTCAAATACAAATAATTGTATTTTTTTTGAAGATGTATCGTTCATAGTCATTTGTGAGTCGTTTAATTAAATTTGTGCTTGCAAGCAAGCTATTATATTTCTTACAAACTCATCCTCAATTTACAATTGGACCTTTAGATTTGTCACCAATGGTTTGCTATTTTGTATTCAATTGAGGTCCTTATTTCACTTGACATCAAATATGGTTATTCAAGTGTTCAATTCAAATCATTTTTAATTCACTTGAAATGAACTATAGTAATTACAATCTTTATTGAAAAGATCATGCATGACCAAACTCATTGGTGAGCATGCAAGTCATGTTCTTTTCCATCTTCTTCATGTATGAGCGATCAAACCTCTACATTAAGAGCAAGCATTTATTTGGTGATAAACTAAGTGAATGAATTCACTTTCACTTAATATATTCTCATATGATAATAATACTTATTGTGCCCATTCAATTTTAATTTTATAAATCTATATGTTTTAAGACTTCATATCTTACAATTTGTATATGTAACAAACTTAGAATAGATTGAGGTAAAAGTACCACATGTTAATACCTGTCATAATATTCTATTATTATTTTGAGTCACATGTGAGCTTCACATTCACTTTTCATTCCTATAAATTGGAGGCTAGAGTGATTCTAACTATTATGCCATTTGAATTCTTTCAATAACCTTCAGAACTTTGGTTTTCAATAGGAAAAGTGGAGAAGATCGAGCTTTCGAATTATTTAAAATTTTTGTAAGTCTTTTTATTCATTTATTTAATCCTCTCATTTATACTTGCTTAGTCCAATTTTAGTTTTAGATTATTTTTAGTGCTTTTATGTAAGTTTTGATTTCTCTATTTTTTTTCTAAGTCTAAAATTTATTTCAACAAAGATTTCAAAGATTTTGAGCTACATCAAACAAGCAGATACGTCAGCCTGATAAGCGTGACGATTGGTATTTTGAAATACCTCGGCTAATTTTTTATCTCATTATGCCCTGATGAGTATAACGAGTCCTTTTAAACCGCATAAAGGAACAAATACAGTATAATTTTTACCCACAAGCAACAATAATAGGGGAACTTCAAGGTTAATTTAACAATTTTAGGTAAATAGTGAAAGCTTCTTTCTTTTTTTTTTTCTATCGAAAGAGAGGGAGAGGGAAGGCATATGTGGGTAGTTTCCATAGAAAGGTTTCAAGATCAGAGAAGATTAATTAAGGACTGTTGAGGTTGTTATGTTGGAAATTTTGCAAGGCCAGAAAGAAATCTAGAAAAGGTTCTAAAGTGTGAAATAGAGGAATTGTAGAGAGAGATGAATCGAGTTGCTGCCCAGCTATGAGGTTCGGCCTCCTACAGGTACAAGAGGAATCCAGATCTTGGCTTTGTCGGGCTCTACTGGATTTCTTGTGTGATCGGCGAACATAAAAGGAGCTCTCGGCCAAATGAAGTGTTCGACTGGGGGGAGAAAGGAGTGAGATGATATGAAGAGCTGTGGTAGAGTTACATCTCAATTGCGGCAAGGGGATACCTGGATTTTGGGGCTTGCGGCTTTGCTGGGCGAAACAAGAGATTCGAGTGAGAAAGACCGGGAGGGAAACCTAGAGTAACCTATCTGATGATAGAGTTGCCTCTCATTTTCTCTCGTATGTGAGAAAGGAAGGTCGGAGAATGGAGATGAGGCTTACGGCTTGAGGGAGACGGACGAGCTTACGGTTTGAGGGAAACGGGGCTTACGGCTTGAGGCTTGGTCGGCGATGTGAGAAAATATTGGAGAAGAGAATGCTTGCGGCTTGAAGGGAGACGGGATGAGAGCGAACACTTGCGGCTTGAAGGGAGATGGGACGAGAGCGAAGCTTTCGGATCGAGAGTCTAGGAGCAGATGAGGGACTTAGGGTTTTTTTAGGGAGATGGATGAGCTTACGGTTTGAGGAAAACGGGGCATACGGCTTGAGGCTTGGTCGGCAATGTGAGGTTGGAGAAGAGAATGCTTGCGGCTTGAAGGGAGACGGGACGAGAGCGAAGCTTTCGGATCGAGAGTCTGTGAGGGGAAGAGCGGAAACAGAAGAGTGGAATCGTGGGAAAGAAATAAATCTATTTTCTCTTTTCATTATTATTAGTTGAATTTTTTTATTTATTATTATTTTTTTATCATATTCAATTTTTTTTATCACTCATAGATAAACTATTATATCTCTTTCAACTTAGCTTATTAAATATAATCCTTATTGCTTAAGCCATACTTGACTTTATATTTACATTTGAATGTTAGATTTTAAACTTATTGCAAATCTCATATGATCTGATCGTTTGTTCAACTGAATTTCCTCTTAAATTACTTGAAGTGAAATATTGCAAGAATTATGTTCAAATTCATTGACAAGTTACCAAATTCTTTGTAAATTTTACTCAAATTTCTTTAACTCTTCTCAACTCATGCAAATGGAGTCAAACATGAGACATTCGTTCATTAAGGATGCATTCTTATGTTCATTGATATACTATTTGGGATCACCAAAGGTCTTCATCTGTGCTCACTAATAAACTTTCAAATGTAATATAAGTTTTATTTTGAAGATTTCTTTGTATTATTTCTATCCATTCAATGTGTTGCATAACAATTTATGTGCTTTGGCAAGCATTTAAGCCCACTACAAATTCCGTCAAAATCACTTTGACCTATTAAATATAATTATAATAGTTTGAAAGTTTATAACTTCATATTTATATTTCTCTTGCTTACGAGTAAATTTTCAATTTCACCACTGATCATCAGTTACTCAACTCAGTGTTCAATGCAAGTTGTAATGAAATCTTATTATTCAACTGAAAGTCACATTTATATCTATGGTTGGGTTATCAAATGATGTCAATTCTCTCATTATAAATTTGAGTGTTATGGGCTTCATTTCATATGCTTGAGTTTGAAGCACTTTAAAGAGGAGGAGAAATATTCTAGCTCAAAATTTCGGTGGGCTCAAAATTTTTTTAGAACCCTTGTAAATCTTTTTATTTGTTTATTGAATGCTCACATTTACATTACTTTGCATGCTTACTTAATTCTTTTAGTTCAAATTTATTTTTATATTATTTCATTGTGTTTTTAAATGAATTTGATTCTCTCTTTCTCTTTTATTTTTTTAAGTTCTGAAATTTTGTCAAAATTAAATATTTTACGATTGACATCGTCGAGCGCCATCTAATCCATATTTACCTCACACTAATGACAAGGACGATGGTGTTTTAAACCCTCGACATTTTCAATCAATAAAATTAGCATAATGGGGACTTCAATCCTACATAAAATTAAATACATATACAATCTCTACATATTCCCCTCATTTTTTTTTTTTTTTTCGAAAGATGGGGTAGAAAGACGGAGAAGGCTAACAGGGAAATCATATAGCACTGCAGCTTAGAGATATATATATATATATATATATATATATATATATATATATATATATATATATATATATATATATATATATATATATATATATATATATATATATATATATATATATATTGATAATAATAATAATAATAATAAAACGTTTTGTGGCTGATCGGCAAACAAGATTCAGAAATCTATTGAGAAAGCAGTTTAGAAGATATATGGCTTAGGAGGAAATCGAGCACTACAATGGGATGTGGGTTAGAGCAACAAAGTGTTGTAGACAAGAATACTCAGAGGAAGAATTCATGCAAGCAGGTATGAGTTTGGATATGCTGCCGATAAGGAGATTGGGAAGACTAATTATACTCGATTTACTGCAGGTAAAAATAAAAAATAAATAAACAAAAGAAATAACTCCATCGACACCTCTGCCAACAGATTATTGTAGTGATTTTGTCACAGTTTATTTTTATTTAAGGAAGTAGGCTGCACATATAATTAGATAGTGAGAAGAGAGGCTGTGCATGAGAGGGGCAGCAGGTGTGTTGCTGATTGCGGGAATTTGTGATGTAGATTTCAGCAAGTTAGAGTTATTGATAAAACCACTGAATCAACCAAAAAAGTCCTCCGTTAATGAACTTGAACTAGTTGGTTGTGACAATTGTCGCTGTTGAGATTATGGGAGATTAAAAGAAGGGTGGAAGAGTTGTTATGTGGTTGAGGAGATGCCAAGAGAAACCCATCTGATGATGACATAGTCGTCTCTCGGTTGCGAAAATCAGAGAAAAGCTAAGAGGAAGAGAGGTGGTTCCAGATATGATCAGAGTGAATGCTGAGAGGAACCCACTTGATGATGGAGTTACTCTCGGCTGTGAAGAGGGGAGGTTGAAATTGAGGTATCGACGGCAAGGTTTATAGCTGAGGTTAGGAGATCGACGGGGAGAACGTGTGAGAGTTTAAAAAAAAAAACCTAAGACTTGAAGACGGCGAGGGATAGCTACGGGAGAAATGACCATAAGAACTTAGAGCAGGCTTGTAAGACGTGAGGAAGATAGGAGCGGCTTGGAGGGACCGAGGCTTGCGGCTTGAAGGAGACGAATGAGAGCGAGGTGTCACGGAGAAACTTTTCCCAAGTCACCCGTGCGGCCTTTGCACTCTTTCCTCGATGCTAAGTCAGCCTAACTTTCGCAACACAGAACTAGAACACTCAAATCTCTTTTGGAGAGGAGAGGTTAGAAAGATTGGGAAAGCGCTTCACTATGTTAAGGAACTTTACAATACAAGAATACTTGGGATCCTTTGATTGTTTGCTTCGTTACAAATGAAGGGTGAGGTCCCCTATTTATAGCCCTCCCCCTATCCCTAGGAATAATCTAGAAAAGAATATTCTAGAATACATTAATATATACATGGTTCTAGCTCTTTCCATGCCACTAACATATATAAAGGGTTCTAGAGTATTCCATACCATTCTAGAGTCCTCTTGAAGCATTCTACCTCCAAAGCTTTCTGGAATATGGTGGAACATTCTAGAGTGCTCCAGGTTTTTTCCCATCTTTCTATAATTCTCTAGAAGCTTCTCTCCTTGTGTATGGCTAAGAGAGCATGGTTGATCTCCCCTTATTTAGCACCGTGACATTCTCCCCCACCTAAACCCGTGATGCCCTCATTGCGTGCCTGCATCTGAATTGCCACGGAGTGTCTTCATCTTCAATTGGCCTCACCATCTGGCAACCCTTTCCATTTGACGAGATAGTTCCGGTGGTTTGACACCTTTCTCCTGCGAACCTCCGTTTCCTCTGCTTCCTTGTCGAAAGGAGTACTTGCTAGTATAGGAGCTCACTTGGAATTTGTTAGGTGTCTCCTTTTCTTCTGATATCCGCATCTTCTCGGCCCTCCGGTTGCCCTGTGTAGTGCGGCCCTGACTATCTCCCTTCCGGGTGAGAGTTCTTTTGACAACTCTGTCGATGAGATGTCCTTGAACTCTTCCAGTTTCACTGCTGCCTCCTTCAGCATATCTTCTTGTGGCCTTGGTTCTTCATTATCCATATTATGAAGAACGGCCAAGTCCTTCCCATGTTTGAATTGGATGGCTGTGAGCATCTTTGCATCTGACCTGGAGGCTCTTATTACTGGCACCGTGCATGTTTGATTGCCCTCCGTGATGCACATGCTGTAGGCAAATGGCATCAAGATTGCCTTTACCTGATCCAGGAAATCCAATCCAAGAATAACCCTATAGTCATCCATAGGGATGATAGAGAAGTTCACCGTTCCTGACCAAGCCCCCACGCTTCTGCAATCCCTCTGCGTAGCATTGCCGCATTGACTACCTTGATGGAGCCCCCTTCTCCAACAGTTGGTAGTCACAACCGCCTTATTTCTTCTACAGAGATGAAATTTTGAGAAGCCCCCATGTCTACCATGGCAGTGGTAGTTTTTTCCGCAATTACCATCTCCACGAAGAGCGCCCCTTGTAGCTGTAGCTCAATCCCATTCAAGAGCTGCATGGATCCCACTTGTGCCACCACATCATTCCCCTCGGCTCTGCTGCCTCATGATGACTTGCTAAGAGGGAGTTCAAGGCATTCTTCTGAGGACAGTCCCCTGCCCAATGAGGCCCTCCACAAAGAAAGCAGTTATTATATGGTTGGCTCTTACCTTTCTTCTGCCTTCCCTTGTATTTTCCCCGGGTCGTGGTCGATTCTTTGTGAGACTCCTCCCTCTGTTGTCCTTCGCCTCCCCCGCCGTTGTCATAAGCACTCCTCCTCTCCTTTGGCTTTGTGGACTCTTTAGTGTAATCGATCAAGCTCAAGAATGGCAGGCAATGGCGCAAGATCTTGCACTCCACGCCTCCTAAGCTCGATCTTTGCCCATGATTGAAATCCATCCATGAAGTAGAAGAGAGAGTCTTTGTCAGACATATCAGGGATTTCAAGGACTAGACTAGTGATGTCTTTGACATACTCCCGGATCGACCCTTCTTGTTTGAGCCTTCTTAATTTGGCTCTAGCCTCATCCTCCACATTCTCCAGATAGAACTGCCTCCTCAGTTCTTTCTTGAAGTCATCAAAGGTTGATATGGTGTACATACCTCTTTCCATATCTCCACGCCTCCTCCTTCACCATAACATCGCGGTCTCTGAAAAATAAAGAGCAGCAAATTAGACTTTGGAGCCTTCATCAGTGATGCCCATGGCTCCAAAGTACTGTTCTAGTCCCCATAGGAAGTTATCCACCTCCTTTACATTGCGGACTCCCCCGAAACTCTTTGGTTTGGCACTTCGATCCTCTTGGCCTCCACAACATGGCTGGATCCGGCCAAGTGTCTTGCATGTGGGAGATGTCCCTCAGATCTTCTCCATGCCTGCACGTAGACTAGTCAATTCTTCCTCATGAGATCGATGTATCCCACGGAGCTCAGTCCTCCATTTTCTTGATATTAGGAGGAGCGATTTGGCCAATGGAGCTCATGATGAGGTGGCCTCCTTCTCTCGAGGCCATTCACCCTTTTCACTAGATTCTCCTAAATATGTTGAGATGACTACATTCGTGGTCTCATCCAACAACTTGTTCTTGCCGCTTGCCATGCCTCCAACCTTGGCTCATACTACCATCAGAGAACTTTCCCAAGTCACCCAGCCTTTGCACTCTTTTCGATGCTCCTAACTTTCAACAGAGTAGAACACTCAAATATCATTTGGAGAGGAGAGGTTAAAAAGATTGGGAAAGCACTTCACTATGTAAAGGAACTTTACAATACAAGAATACTTGGGATCCTTTGATTGTTTACTTCGTTACAAATGAGGGGTGAGGTCCCCTATTTATAGCCCTCCTCCTATCCCTAAGAATAATCTAGAAAAGAATATTCTAGAATACATTAATATATACATGGTTCTAGATCTTTCCATGTTACTCTAGCATATACAAGGATTCTAGAGTATTCCATACCATTATAGAGTCCTCTTGAAGCATTCAACCTCCAAAGCTTTCTGGAATATGGGGGAACCTTCTAGAGTGCTCCAGGTTTTTCCCCATCTTTCTATAATTCTCTAGAAGCTTCCCTCCTTGTGTATGGCTAAGAGAGCATGGTTGATCTCCTCTTATTTAGCTCCATGATAGAGCGCTGATAAAAGAAGAAAAATAAACCAAGAAGAAAATCGAGAGAACTACGCGGAACTCGTATCCGAAAAAAAAAAAAGACAAAATTTTTAAAATAAGCATGGTTAAAACTTTAATTAGTGGATTAGGCACATTTAAAAATAATTTAAAATAGACGCCGCTGCAACGCTAGCTAGAAAATATTAAATAAAAAAAATCTGCACCAAATTGATGATATTTGATGCTTATCTAATTCGAATTTGGTATCGTAATCGACAAATCAAAATGACTTTCATGTTGATCTAGAATTGAGATGATGCCTTGCATAAGAAATTTTGATGTACCTGAGTTTAGTATGATGATTTAATATATATATATATATATATATATATATATATATATATATATATATATATATATATATATATATATATATATATATATATATATATGTGGTATGCACAAAAGGAATCTATATATAAGCTCTATTTTTAAAATAAGGAAAACTCAACCTAAAGGACAATTTATGATTCTCTTGCCCAAGTTTCACATAGTTTTGTATTATGTATATTTTATATGAAGATAATGGCTACATTAATTTTTTTATATAAGGAGTATTTCTTTCTTTTTGATGTCGACCTATGAATTATCTTGTTTGATTAGTAGACTTTGGTCATATTAAAAATAGAAAAATAAATGTGGTGAATGCCTATTTTATATTTTTATGTTTTTTTTACATTTTTTTATTTGTTCACTTTATAAATATATGAGATAAACTTTCATGAAATATAGAATGAATTATTGAATTTTGAATGCTTAGTAGTTTGAATATTGGAGAATTTTGATGTGTTTATTCTTTATCTTAGTGATATTTTATTATTTAGACTATTTTTTAAAAATATAGAAATGTAAAAGATATATATATTTTTTAAAATAATATGTATGTTATGATCACCTATAGGATACTATTGATCCCATAAATTTATTAAATAATGAAATGTGACTAGAGTACATAGAAAATATAGAACAGTGCTAGAACAATATACATCAAGCTATCATATGATCTACAACTACGACTATGCGTGCGTCACTTCTACGGGAGTATAATGTGCAGCGGCGGTCATGCAGGGGCACGGTCAGCAGTGATCTTTAGCGATGCAGCACATCATCTCTCGGCTGGTCGGTGGTGCCTTTCGGTGTCATCGAGAGGTGTAACATCACGGTATCTCTGCGATGGTCACGAAAAAAAGGGGTATAATTTTGCATGCATGGCATGTATACGGATGGGTGAGGATACATGGAAGAGCCTGCTCGGGGCGAAATGGGTGAACATGCCTTCTTGGTTTGATGCAGGGTGGTGTGCCATATGGGTAAGTGTATGGACCGACATCGGCATGGGCGATGGACGCATCGAATCAGCATGTAGGCGAGAAAAGACGCCTTTGCATAGGAACGGCTGCATCTCTATACCTGCTATCTGATATGTGCATGTACTTATTAAGTTTCCTGCATAATTCTTCATAAGTATTGATCGAATGTTGAAAATCAGTGTCCATATCTCTCCCAAAATAAGCTGACAATATATCCTGCGTGTCCAAGATATGATCCCTCTATGGAGACAAAGAAATTATGTTGTCTATTAAACATATAAATTTATGAATAGCATAAAATTTTTTAACACTTACCATTAGTCTCTCTCAGAGCACGAGGATAGTAGGTGGTGGTATGGTGCCCAAGCATGTATAAGGAGGCCCGGATCGATACCACCTCATATATGACTCACCGGGTTAGCTGGGTGGAGCGCACCCACAATGGCATCGTGTCGGCCTCCCACTATAATATGTAAGCACGGTGGTAAACCACGTCAACGCCTTTCCCGTCCATCGACTCTGAAATGAAGGATCTATAGGATCTACGTCGTTCAGGTGATAGCGCACGAGAACAATCGGGGGAGGTACCACTCAATCGCCCGATCAATGGGAGACCATATCTCACGACCAAATAGACATCCACACAGTGTGGATCTGGCCATAAGGTTCCCATATCACCTACAGTAGTCATATAGTAAATTTTATGTCTTCTATGAAATTACAAAAAAAATAATAACCAAAAATGCACTTGGTCATCATCACGAAGCCATCAAGTGCACTCATACACTAACATGAGCGGGTTTCATCTCCTACGGTAACCCGTTCCATACAACCAACACTCAAACCCTCCAACTCCACTGGGAAGGGTACACTCAATGTGGGTCGACCAACATGTAAATGCTCCCGACCATACTGCGGTAGAACATCACGCCATGTTCGTAAAGCGGTTGTTGCCTCATTTCTCTATATAAGTGTGCCAACGGTGATCTAATGCTAAACTTGCTAAATAATCGATCTCTAATAGTGGTAGAAATGCGGAGATGTACCTCGACGGACGTAGGCATGAGCATCCTGGTGATAGTATATGCGCTCGACATGCGAACTCAACATCTACATATCCAAATATGAATCCGAAGAATGTCCATGCAACCCGTAATGGCATGCGGGTCACGTGCTTGCCCCATGCGAAATGTAGACGTCAAATGTGGCTGAATGGGATCGTGGTATAGGACATCGGGCTCGGGATGTCTCCCAATCAGCTCGTCACAACAATCCGGCCATGAAAGCCATCGTCTACCCTCTCCAACATTATTTTATAACATGAGGTCCGTCGAACAAGGATCATACGTCCTAATTATTTGTCATCTCACCAACCGCTGAAATGTGTTCGTCATGGTGACCGGCTCAACCAAAGGTGAGCAAGTGGTGATCTAGTAGGTGCAAGCGAAACACAATGTAATCCAACTTCTCGTAGTCCATCCATGAGCGGGGGCAATTTCGCCATTCATCATAAGTAAATGGCGACCTCGAGAATCGTAGTCTGTATAAAATAAAGTGTATGTATCATCAAAAATTTACATCTGCTATGTCACAAATAGTACAACAACATACCATATCAGGGTGTGCAGCTCTGTGTTTGCCATGAAGCACCACGATGCTCGGATGCACCTCCGGGGGTGTGGGGCCATAATCGACAGGGGGCTCATCTGTGCGGCGTCTATGTCGACGTCTAACTGCTCCTCCTTCCTCCGTCGTCATATTACCTGAAAATTTATTGTTCAGTTAAATGCATTCAATTTCATATGTACATATGTAGCGAAATATGTAAGGTATTACAATTATTTTATTTCATAAAATGCACAGTACTAAACTAGCCCTGGAAAAAAGATGTACAGGAGCAAAATAAGAAACATAGAGTAAAACATACATAGTAAAACACATCTACAGAAATGTACAAGATCAAACTAAGAAACACACATAGGCTGAAAACACACTAGCATTTAAAGAAACATTCACGGGATCAAACTAAGAAAAAAATAAATGACCACATATTAGTATAGTACATAGCGAAAGAAAAATGTACAATACAAAGTTCTCGATCTGAGAAAGGAGCGGTGGCAGTACAAGTAAAACACATATGCCTGACAAAAATACTAATGTTGCCTTTGTGGACAAGTAGTCCTATTATGCCCCGAATTTTTGCATAGACCACATATTCTGTTTGATCGTTGTATGTTCTCGTCCATTGTATTTGTATATCGTAGGTCTGACTACAGTCACTTCTAACATTTGGTGGTATAAGATCTTGTGTGTGCTGACCCGCTAAATACATTAACCAGTCATGACGATCGGGGATAACATGAAATTGAGCTTCGTATGTTTGGCGGTACATCTATAGAGTGTAGTAAGGAGAGACATAGTCTGTGTTTTATATGACGCTGTCCCATTACAGTAATGACATGAGGACATGGAATATACAGTAGTTATGGTTGTCTGCATGTATAAGTCTGGTGATTGATCTTCCTTGAATGACATGGAGGACATGAAAACACGGTATTGTTGTTTATGTCCGGGATCGAGCATCTTCTAGCTTCACACTCATTTTCTTGCGGTGAGCCTTCCTTCACCGATGGAGCAAATAGGGAATCATTCGCCGGAGAGGTTAGAAGCGATGTCTTTTGTTGAAGACGATACCATATTGTAGAAAATTGATGTGATCAAGGATTGGTAACGCTGCCTCTTTGAAACACTCGATGCATTCATTGTCATGGTGCGTAGCGTACCCTCATCATGGCACAATGTCCACTTTGCCACATCTTGCTAGCCACTCTGCGGCTTTGGTTTGATATTCTTGATGTCATGTAAGCGTGTAAATGTGGATGTTATATTTCTGCATACATTTTCTGGCACATGAACACTATATCAGGAATTCTCATTATTCTGCACGCCTTCTTGAAATTTTCCCTGAGGTGGCGTAAACAGTGGCGATGTTTTGCCCAATGTAGATTCTCACGGCATCCACGCGCAATCAATCGGTCAAAAATAATGCATAAATCGGTGTGTGCATATAATTGGAACCAAGTCTTGTAAAGTCATAATAAACGTCCATGACTCATTGCATTCGCAGATAGCAAATGCAGAACAAACCATTAGCATCAATACCAACAGCAGTTAGCAATGTACATCTGTATTTTCCCAATAGGAAAGTACCATCAAGACTCAAGCAGTGCGAATTGCCAACCAATGGATGGTCCAAAAGCCCGAAAAATGCATTGAAATTGATCGAGAATGCTTGTTCGATACAGTCAGGCATAGCGAACATACAACAACCATGAACTGATCCAGCAAACGATACGACTTTTCCCAACTGCTAAATATAGTTTGTATAGCCTTCCTGCGTGCATCTCATGCTTTCATATATGAAACTCTGATATCAAACTTTGAGTTCATTCGACCAATAATTTCCTTAGGTTTCATGTCCAACTGACATCTAATAATAGGTTGGATGTAGTAATAAATAAATTGCGAGGTGCATTGCCTATGTCCGATGCTTAGCATTGAATGAGAACATGTGTGTGGCCCTGACATACTTGGAATCACCAAACCAAACTCTTGCTTTGAGCATGTAGCCACAATATGGCTGTTAGGATTATTGCTATAAATACAACATATCGTGAACCTCATTTTATTAGAATCACATGTGAAATATTCCATATTATTTGTGATTGACCAACCCTGCACTGTAAACTTTAGGTGTCACTTGTCATAGAAACACATTCCCTCAGTTAGGTCTATTGGAATAAAATTATCTTCTAGGAAAAAAGAATTTGATGGGAGACCATCAAAGATTAGTTCTTCATCTCATTGTTGGGTTGACAAGCTTGAGCATTATTCATTGTTACTAAACATGTTCTCCTCAAAGGTCGTTGTTTTGTTAGAGTAATCTCTTAATATCTGACTGGTTACAGCATTTGGATATTATTCTTCTCCCATCTCACCCTCACTATCATCACATTATGCTGCTGTTACGTTGGGCATTGTTTAACCCCTCATCCCGGCGGAGGAGCCACCTCATCACAACATCACTCCATATTTACGAAAGTTGAAGCCATATAGTAGCACGAATAGGAGATCTGATATGTCTACATCTTCACCGCATATGAATGTAGTATTTTTTTTGGTTAAGGTGAAAATTTGAAGACAAAGCGGTTCAAACAAATTACACTGATGGGTCGGACCCAGGATCGACCGATCGGATCGAGGGAGGGTCGCCGGACTCTGGCCGATTGATGGTGGCCAGCGTAGGGGAGAAAACTCGAGTGAGAGATCGGGATGCAAGCTTAGTTTGTTCTTTACTAGGAGAAAACTGAGTGAGAGATCGATCTTCGTGCTATTTTTTAAAAAAAAAAAATCATCTGTGCCTATTTTTAATTTTTTTTTTTAAACCTGCCTAATCCGCTAATTAAGATTTTAATCATACTTATTTTAAATTTTTTGCTAAAAAATGATTTTATTATTATTATTATTATTACTTTTTATTTGTTTATTTATTTTATTTATTTATTTTTTTTTTTTAGACAGTGAGCCTTGAGGGCAATTTAATGCATAAATATATGGTCTCGAATGTGAGTACCACATTGAGAGCAAAACTTCCAACCAATAGGCTCAGCCGTCTGGTGCAAGATGGAGATGGTGTGCCATTATACAGAGGATTTAAACTTGCTTCTAAAATTTAATTATATATATATATACAATTAATTTTATTTTAATTTATCCATCTCGCTTTCACTTTCACTCTCTTTTATTTATTATTTATTTATTTATTATTTATTTTAACAATATTATATTTTATTTTATATACAAACTAATATATATACATATAATTTTATTCAAAATAAATAAAATCTTTTGAATTTTGTTTGTCTAATATATATAAAATACAAAAAAAGATATACAATAGTTAAGAATGTTTATTTAATTTTAATTAATTTTTTATGATGAAATTAAATATATAACAATTATTTATATTTATAAGATATATATAAATATATTTATAACATAGGTGTATATATATATATATATATATATATATTATCATATTTAATCTAGGGATATTTATACACATGGGCCAAAATTTCAAATTAAGCATGATTAGTGATTTAATTAGGTAATTAGGCAGCATAAAAAAATTTAAAAGGTGTCGCCGGTCAATGGGACCGGCGACTGGACCCCTGACGACTCTATTTTTTTTTTAAAAAAAAATTAAATTGATAGTCCTCATTTTTTGAACATATCAGGCTCATTAGGTGTCAGAATTTGGTGTACTTGGTATCGTTGGAAATATAATAAAAAATTCTACAACTTTTATGTTGACAACTTTTGACGAATCTAGTCTGGTGAGCCGCAGTTTTTGCAAATGTGTGACTTCTGAAGTTGGAAAAAATAACAATATTGATGCAGCCCTCGTTTTTTGGTCATATCAGGCTCATCAGGTGTCGGATTTTATCGTGCTTGGCATCGTTGGAAAGATAATTACAAATTCTATAACTTTTATGTTGATAACTTTTGACGAATCTCGCTTGATTTTTGCAAATGTATTTTTTTTAAAAAAAAAAGGTAGACAACCACCTTATTTTGGCTATATCTATCTTATCAGGTGTCGGATTTCGACGTGGTTGGTATCGTTGGGAAGATAATGAATAATTATACAACTTTCATATTGACAACTTTTAACGAATCTTATCTTCTTAGTCACAATTTTTGTAGATGTAAAAAATTTGATGTTGCAAAAATTAAAAATATTACGACAACACTCGTTTGTGTGATCTTAACACAATGCTTGTTGAATACATATATATTTTTTTATAATATTAAATATTCTAAGAATATTAAATTTTTTTGTATGAGTCTAAATAGTTGTGAGTTAACCAAATAAAACTAAATTGATAACAAACAACAGTATAATTATACAATCAGCTGAATCTGAATAAGTGAACATAACAAATAAAAAGTAGCTATGACTACATGGAATAAACTGTTAAAAAAAAAATACAACTATCGTCGTCGATGTCTGCGTGGTAGAATTGCATCGCTACCAGGAGTGTAATGGGATGGTGGTCGACGTGGCCGATCACGCAGATGATGCTGCTGACGGTCCTCCTCCTCGTCCACCTGCTCGTCGGGTTGTTGCGAACATCCCAAGTCCGTAACATGTGGTATCTCAGCGGAAGCCTGAGATGGCAACGAGTACCCGTGGTACACTGCATATGGCGGTGTCATGTGGAATGACGGTGGAGCATAAGTAGGCGGGATTGGTGCATGCCATGGGTTCATCTGAGATCACATTGCATCCTGATATGAATACTGAGATGGTTGTGTGAATGTATAGACGTCCCACCGATATGATGGACCCACATCCATCGGCGGTGCATCTGCTCTGCGATGCGAAGTGCTATATCTATATCCTTGTATCTGTTGTCAGAGATATACATGTTCCGCCTCAGCTCCACGCATAGCTGCTCATAATCGTCGATGGATTTTAAAAATTTTGTGTCATCATCTCGCCAAATAGCGGCGAAATATATATCACCGTGATGTGCTCACGCACAAAGAAAGTAAATTTATATCGTGGTTTCTTTGTAAAAAGCAAATTGTAATTCCACATAGACTTACCATCGACGATCTCCAGCGGTAGTATGTGCGGAACTGTCGTGCCTTCAAAGATATAAAGTGAAGCCCAAGATCGGTACCACCTCGCGGTTGATCGTTGGCTCCGATCATCCTGCTGAATCCACATCACCAACTCCACTCACGCGTAATGTAGTGGTGGTACCAATCAACGTCTTTCCTCGTCCATCAACACAAATAAATGGATCTATCGGATCAACATCAATCATGGGAGGCATCGACACCGATCGATCGAGGCAAATACCACTCCACCCTCTTCCAACAAATCAGCGGTACTCTGGCTAGCCATATCTCCTCTCCCTACAAACATATATTTGTGATGCGCATGCAGATCTGATGTCCATATGGCTCCCAGATGACCTGCACATGTATCATAAGTTATTCTGAAAATTTTAATCTCATGACGAATAAACAAGTAAAAAATGATAGCTATTCAGCGTACCTGACTCTGCAGAAGTCCATCCAACTCATCCCTGTATACTCTGATGTTGGATCGGCATTCGAACAAATCCTTCATTCCAACATCCAATGCTAAGACCATCGATGTATAGATAGGAACACGTAGGTAGGTCGCCAACATGAATGTGCTCCTGTGCCCATACCGTAGTAAATTAATACATCCTATGTTGGTGCGCCCGGTTTGGTTGCCTGCAACTCTCTATATAGATGTAAAAGCTGCTGAGCTACCGAGAAACCCCTAAAAGAATGAATATCCTCTAGTAATGGTAGATCGCAGTGGACCTCGAGCGAAGTGTCGGAAGAAGAAAAGACCCAATGGTAAATATGTATGCTATGCGATATGCATAATAAATTGGAGCTCTGTAGATCTAAGTATGAATCTCGTAAAAGTCCACCTCGACCATCATAACGTGCGTGCATGGTCGACCCATCCAAACTCGATGTGATATGTGGATGGATCGGATCCATATGTTCTCGGGATGCGCTCCGATCAACTCATCATAGCAGTCTAGCCACGTAGCCCACCATCTCCCTCCACCAACACGCCAATAAGGAGGGCCATCTATCTACGCCGTGATCATCGCACATCACAGGTGTGATCGTCTCACCAAAAAGTGGAATGTGTTCGTCTGCGGGCACCAGCGCTCCACTAATGATGTCAGTAAGTGATGATCCAGCTTAATGTACTGTATCTGCGAGACACTGTCAAAGTCGACATCTCGCAATGCACCCATGAATCTAGGACAATTAACAGGCCATTCCTTGAACATCGTAGTGTGCACCAAACGCAATCATGAGATGCATGCATATATATGTTAGTATAACAAACATATACATTGGCTAAATGACTTCAAAAAAAAAAATAATGCAATCGAGATGAGTGCTCTATGTCTACCACGTAACATAGCTATGTTATGCACCCTGGGTGGTGGACCGTAGTCCTCAAGGTGTCTCGGTCGTCGCCTCCTCCTGTGGGGGGGTTCACCGTGACATCTTAACCTGGTACCATTGAAGCAAACAACATAGTCAGCATTTCAAAAAGTATTTCATTGCATTGTAATTCAGAATACTAGTAGCTCAGAGGACTAAAATAAATACCTGCTGTAGAAAGACATACATAAAAATAGCAAGGCATAAAATAATTATAAAAATAACTGTTATTAATTGATAGATTTTAGATTTAAATTTTAGATTTATAATTTTATTTTCCACCATGTGTACTATGAACGCTAAGCAAAGAAATATACACTTTCGAACAAGTACAACAGAGAAAAACTAATCAAAACATGCCTTTTGAAAGTAGACAATATGATATAAAATATGGGACTACTAGTAGACAATATGACATAAATAATAGTCAAACAGATGAGACACAAGTACAGAGACTACTACAACAATAGCACAAGCACACAACATGACATCAAACAACTAACTTAGAAAACATCACACTCTACGCGCATGGCGAGGACCCGTTGACCTATTATGCCCAATAGTCTTACAAACAGTACACGCCCTGGAACTTTTAGGAATGTTCTTATCCATGGTATTTTTAAATCTACTTTTTCTTGGCCTTCCAGACTTTCGCTTAATATTAGGTGGGTTATAAGTTTCATAACTGCCTTCTATGATGTGATCTGCCCACTCCTCCCGATCAGGTATTACATGAAACTCTCCCTGGTAGGTGCTAATATAATTCTGCAAGCTGTAGTACACAGAGACATACTGCACGTGGTTTAGGTGGCGATGGCTCAAAACTATAATCACGTGTGGACAAGGTAGGCAATAAGACTGTGGTTGTCTACACGTACACTTGCAGTCATAGTTCTCAGAAACTTCTACTTTGTAGGTTCGATTGCTGACATCAAACACTTGATACTCAGACATGCTAATCCTAACAGGTTCAGGTAATCTTCGTGCCTCGCATTCATTAGCAATTAGTGTAGCTTTAATGCGAGGGAAAAACAAGTTTTCTTGTTGCCTTTCTAGAGCGGTAGCCGTTTCAAGATGTTTCATGAAAAGAGAAACTATATTATAGTACCGCCATAATCGGGGGCTTAATAGGTAAAACGTGCACGTTTAAGCACTCGTTAAAACACTCGATTTGTCATCATAGTCATTCGTACCCGTTATCATGAGTTTGAGTCCACGTTGAACATCCTTGAAACTAGCCGTATGCCTCACCTTAATATTCTTAATGTCTGACATGTGCCTTTTGAAAATTCGGATGTCATTTGTGTTTCCTGCAACATACATTTTCTGACACATGAATTCTACATCAGCTATGCCGAGTTATCGTACTGCTCTTTTGAAGTTCTCCCTCAAATGGCGCAGACAGAAGAGATGTGCAGCCCATGGGAAGATTTCTCGACAGCCACGAACAAGACCTACATGTCTATCTGAGATGAAGCATAGATCACCCCTCGTAGACACTAATGGGATCAAGTCCAAGAGTGCACAAAACCAAATCAAGACTCTATGCACTCGATTCAACAATCAAGGCGGTGGGAATAACCCATTATTTGCGTCGATCCCAAGATAAGTAGAGTGCCTCTGTACTTACCGGAGAAAAGTCCCATCAAGACCGAGAACCGGCGACAATCAACCTCGTGTGACTCAAACAAGAATAGTCATTGGAATTTATTCGATTCCATGGACTGTACCCGGTATATTGAACCGGGCATAGATATGCAAACAAGCATAAATTTTCTTAATGATCTATAAGATTCCTCCTAACTACCAAAAATAGCCTTAACTGCTTTTCATCGTGCATCCAAAGCCTTCATATAAGATACTCTTATATTGAACTTCGACTTTATACAGCCTATAATCTCCCTGGGCTTGAGATCCAATTGGCCTTTGTGGTGGATGAAATAACTTATAAATTGTGATGTGCTCGTGTCCAGCATTAAGAATTGAGTGACTACAGCTATGAGGAGAACCTACGGAACCAATTCTCCAAGTTCCACCCAACCTCTTAACTGAGCAGGCATGTAAAAGCCACAAACATGGTCTCACTAGGTCAGAATGGCGGGTGCACAGCACAATAAATCTTGATTGGCTTGAGGCATATATGACATATTCAACATTGTTTATAATCGACCACCCCTGAATAGCAAATTCTTGCATAAAGAAAGCATACCTTCCACTAATTCATCGATGCAATTCTCCTCTTCGAAGGTTGAATCATCTGATGGGCCATCAAATGCAAGGTCTTCATCCCATTCTCTAGTGGTTTGAGCACTACGCATATAATCATTATTATGTATCAAATGCTCCTCAGTATGACTTGTTCTCATTGAGTAATCGACAATTAAATCTCTGACCATATGGGATGGTTCTGCTGCCCTTAAATCAGCCCGCTTCGAGTCAATATAATCGTCGTCATCCTCATCACTACTATCTCCACTAGGCATAGTTTCATATTCAACATTTACATCAGATGGTGGGTTCGCATCATTACCTTGAGGATCACCTGGGTCACCCATATGAGCAAAGCTTGTGCCAGTAAAATAATCATTTTCTCTTGCTGCAGCCTCATATATTTCCCCTTGAGTACTTATCTGAGGAGGTGGTGTTATGTAATCAGTGGTGATTCCACCTCTTTGACGGTCGACTATGTTGCTAACCTCCTATCTCCACATGGGAGTTCCTCAAATTGACATACACCACAATAGCGAACATCTTTGCATTAATAGCCTCACAAACTTCATCATCATTAATGTGTGTTGCAATAAATCTAGTTCCAATAAGAAAACGACCCACCAGATTAACAGAGAAATTTGATAGATCAAACTTCAACGACCTCATAACTCTTTTTTTGTAATTCCTCAAATTTAATCCGTCGTGAAATTTGGACTGGACGATTTCTCCCACCAATATATGTTGGAATGAACTCATCACTTACTCTGAGTTCACCATCATAATAAAGAATAATACATACAGTATCTGAACTCATCACTAGCTAGTAATAACGGAACACCAGTATTCAAACTACTATTTATTACGCACTAAAAATCTTGCATTAATATATGACAAAGATGACTGAAATACTTACGCATTCAAGCAATCACTCGATCCTAATATTTCAGCATAACAAATAAAATCCAACTACTGCAATGTGACAAATAAAATCCAAATACTGTAATGTGACAACAACCAATTTATGCAACGTCACACTTATAAAAGCCAATCATTCTCTTTTGCATTAATCAGATCGAAGATATTCAGCAAAATAAATCTTTATAACACCGCGTATCTCCTTTGCCAAAAAAAACATCACACACGAAGATATTCAGCAAAACAGATCAAGCACAGATTTAACTTTTTCAACGAATATGAATCACTACATATGCGCCTAATACAATTAAAGATCTTCATAACACCCAATTAAACTACACATACACACTTCCTAAATCAAAAAAAAAATGCAAAAATTGAAGCTTTCCTAAAAAAAATTGCGCACAAAATGAGATCGATCACAAATTTCCTATGAATATCATAATAATTAGCTTAAACAAACCAAATAAACTCATACAATTCGACATTATACATTTCTTTTTCATTTAGGGTTAGAAATTCCTAAATCAGCGAAAATAATCCTTCCAAACTACTTCTTCACCGACGGTGACTTTCTGCGCGAGCTCTAGGCTGGCTACCGGGCACGCCGTAGCGAGATCGAGCGCAGCGGGGATCGAGAGAAAACCGAGAGCTTGGGCGCTGACCTCTCGGGTTTTCGCTAAATTGGATGAGTCGCTGGTCAGACTGGCACCATCCGACCGAGCCGTCAGCCCACGACTCATAAATATTTTATAAAAAAAAATTTTATGCTGCCTAATTACCTAATTAAATCGCTAATCATGCTTAATTTGAAAATTTGGCTTATATACATGTAAACTAATTAATTATGATTTAACCTCTTTTTTTCATGATTGTCATCTTATAATATATGTATATAATTTAATACTTAAGCAATTACTATTTAATATTTATTAAATCAATAGTTACGGTCACCGGGGATATTATATATATATATATATATATATATATATATATATATATATATATATATATATATATATATATATATATATATATATATATATATATATATATATATATATATATAATATATCATCTCATCTTTTCTTGATTTGAAATTTAGTATATACATGACAGTCAACACCAGTCATGACAGATATTCACATTGTTTCATATCGGAAATCTGTATCGGCATCCGCTATAGAATGGTTTTCAAAATTTCCTAACTATCTATTTAAAAAAAATTAACAATAGAATTATATCATACGAAGAGATATTCATAGAGTTTCAGAGTGATCATATTATGTGTTGCTACTCTTTGCCTGTAAGACTTTCGCATTTCCTTTTTTAATTTAATGAACTCTTCTCTTTTATTTATCAATTTTTATCCGTCTAATATTTTTTTCAGATCATGATGGCAAGTTTTACGCTGATTGTCAATTGCTTAATGTAATCCTCAATTATTATCATCTGGGACTTGAGATCCCATAAAGACAGTATTTGGAGTTGCTCCAGGCACGCGATTTCTGACTAATTTACCGAGCACGACAACCCCCAATACCGTTCTTTTCACCCGTTAAAATAGTACACTCGAAGAATCGAATACTGGGAGTCTTACTTCCCTCCGAGCTATCTTAGTTGATTTGATCACATAAAATATCAGTCATTTGATGATTTAGTTGAAAGTAGATGTATTAGATTTGACATATGTGAAGAAAGATAGAGATAGATCTAAAAAGATTAATTAGATAGTATAAAAAAGTGATCTTATTTTTTTTAAAATTAAATGAGAATTTGACTTTTAATATAATATAAGGAGAAAAAGAATTCATATAACTGATTCTAAGTAGTATGATAAAAACTTGTTGTTGTTATAATTTTTTTTCACGTAAATATGTATTTTTTTTCTTTGTGTGCGGTGGTTTTTCTCTTTATTATTATAATTGATACCACAAGCTATATGTCTAAAAACAAGTGAAGCCACGCTGGAAAATTAAATCTGTGTCTGGAATCCTTAGAAACTCTACGTTCTACGTTTCAACAAGTGCGATCTTCTTTTTCATGTCCCTCTGTCGCTGCAGAATTTTATAAAATTTCTTCTGATTTCATTTTAAATAACAATATTATGTCCCACTTGGCATAATCATTTTAAAATTTATTAGAGTCCTTAGTATTGGGAAAATTTTTAAATTATGCCTAATTATAAATTTAGTTAACAAATTAAGCATCCAAAAAAAATTAATAAAATAGACCTAGTCGTCCGTTGAACAGACGATTAGCGTCAACGTCGCATCCACGTCACGACTGGCTCGTCCTTATTTTTTTTTTAAAAAAAAAAAAAATTTAGGACAACTATAATATTTTGCTCATATCTACCTCATCCGGAATCGAGTAAAGATAGATCGTTGGAATCAGAATTTAAATTTCTCACAACTTTCTGTTGATAAAAATTAAGATTGTGGTCCGATAAACAGCTTTTATGAATGACAGCAGCATCTCAAATTTTGAAGATTTGTTATATATTGACTCATCGATGAATTAAACGAGCTTAATATCGTTGGAATCATAATGAAATTCCCCACAACTTTTATGTGAATCATAAATTATGATTGTTGCCCAAAAATTAATCATTTAAGGTGTGTTTATAGCGTGTGACCTTAGCTTATTATTATTTTGGTATATTACATATCTGATAATTAAACTGCATGAAAAAAAAGGAATTAAAAAATATTAAAATTAAATAAAATCTGAAATATTTTATTATTGTTAGTTTGATGAATCTATTATTTTTCAGAGAATGAGAATATTCTAAAATTATTATTATTATTATTATTATTTGTATTAGTTTCATTGGTTTTATTGATCAAGTTATTTAAAAGTTTGGTTTTGATGATTTTGATTTTTTCGATCTGTAGCTTATATTATTTTATGTGACTAAATATTTATTAAATTCTAATTTTATTTTTTTATTAAATTTATTATTGTTTGCACTATTTTTAAATAATATTATTCTATTTAAGTTTATGTTTTAGTATTATAATTAATTGTATTATTACAAATTTTTTAAAGAATAAAAAATACTTATTCAAGGTTTGAGAATATATGATATATGTATGCATATGTATGTATATATATGTATGTATGTATTATGTTTTAATATTATAACAATTGTAGCTGTGTATGGGGTTACAATCGTAATTTTTGATCAACATAAAAATTGTGAGGGATTTTGTTACGATTCCAACGATACCAAGCTTGTTTGATTCCGACACCGGATGAGTCCGATATAGACAAATAAAGATGCTGCTCAAAAATTTTAAATCGGTGTCGCAATTTTTTCGCGCATTCGTAAAAACTGCTGCTTATCTGGTCACAATATTAATTTTTGATCAACATAAAAGTTATGAAAAATTTCGTTACGATTCCAACAATATCAAGCTCACTTGATTCCGACATCGGATGAGGTAGATATGAGCAAAATACTGCAGCTATCTTAATTTTTTTAAAAAAAATTAAGGTGAGCCAGTTGTCCGTTAAACGAATAGCTAGTGCTGATGTGGATGTCACGTTGGTGCCAGTCATCCGTTCAACGGACAACTAGACCTATTTTGTTTATTTTTTTTAGATGCCTAATTAGCTAATTAAACTTATAATTATGCCTAATTTAAAAATTTGGCACTAGTATTTTGGCCCTTCCCACGTAATTGCTTTCGGATCAAAGGTGCTGTGCTTCAACTCTCAAGTCAATCATAAAATGGATAATTAATCCTAATAATCTATTAGGATTTCGTCAAACCATTGTGGCCAGTTCCATAATTAGTGTTTATTGAGATATGATGCGAACAACCGAGTTATGCATGCGGCTCTAAGGCCCATACTGATATGATGTGTTATTCCAAAATTGGCATTTAGACTCACAAATCTAAAGATATTTGAACGACAATAAGGAATATAATTCCTCATGTGCCTTTTGACCTAAATTGCATCGCATAGGAAAGTTAATTCAGGTCAACGAGATTGGTTAGTTGCACAGCAAATTTTATTTGATCGGAATCTAGCTCAACTGAATCTTTGTGCCCAACTAATTTATTTATTTATAAATCATATAATTTTGTGAATCAATATGGTCTAATTAATCTAAATCTTAACTAATCTAATTTAATAATGCACATCTCTATTTTAAAACGGCTCAATTGACTCAAATCAGAATGGTAATTAGGTAAATTTTAAATTGAT
The DNA here is from genome assembly GCA_021442155.1 of Cymbidium sinense. NCBI lineage: Eukaryota > Viridiplantae > Streptophyta > Magnoliopsida > Asparagales > Orchidaceae > Cymbidium > Cymbidium sinense. The sequence continues at coordinate 40,150,849 of CM038218.1, forward strand.
TTTGAGTTTTTTTGGATGAACTTTTGTTTTTCCGGGTGGACATTTGAGTCGATTTAATGGCAAATTCATAAATATAAAATGTGTAAGGTTTGAACTCAATTCCTCTTTGATGAAAGCATAAGTTTTTAATCACTAGACTAAGATGCTCTGCATATTTTGATAAACTTTAACCTGACAAAAATAATTATCATGTCAATATATCTTATGCAAATAGCGATCGAGTCAATTCAAATTTGAATTTTTTGAATTAAATTTAGATCAAATTATTATATTACGTCATTTATAGACATATCGAAAATTTTACCACGTTGAATATTGCTGTGTATGTGGAACCTTCGTGTAATGCAAAGACATCGAATTCTCTTATTCTACCAACCTGATTATTTTTAATATAATCGAGGTATTTTATATCAACTCTACGATGATAAAAAAAATATCATTCTTAAAAGAAAGTCCAATCATAAGAAAGACAAGTGCACACACTTCAAAGACTATGAAATATTCTTCATCCATGACAAAGAAACTAAAAGAATATCAAATCAATTCTTACTTATTACACGTGCGATAAAGGAGAAAGAAAAAACAGCAATTCAAATTGAATTCTGTATACAAAATAAATTTTTTTCCTTAACAAAAAAAAAATTACAAGAACACAGTCTCACAAATCAATGCATTTGTAAGCCAACAATTTCGATCTCAGCACCTTGTTGACTCCCCATGGATGCTATCGAGTATTGCAATAACTCCCACAACAAAAGCCTGATCATATCCTGGTTGCACCACCACATAATAAAAATCCTTGCTAGTCATCTTTCCTTTTCCTCCCACCTGCCTCATAAACAAAAATATTTAATTAAATTATTTATATTTTAATGTTTTAATAAGTTAAATATCTCATTCCCATCGATAAATCAAGCTCATTATTTTCTTATCAGAAGGGAAGCAACTTAACAAATCTATGCTCATATGAATTGTGTAAGATGTTTTGGGTGAGGTGCATTAAATTATTTTATGCTCATAAAAAAAATTCTTGAAATATAATTATTTATTTCACTTTATTTCTTATTCATATTGGAAATTTTAAATAAACTGTCTTGATTTGCATGATTATATGATAGATGAATGCTTAGAATAAGAGTTGATTACCAGAGCTATAATATCCCCTTTTCTATCATTAATGGTGCAATCCTTCTCACTGAATGATCCCTTGACCTCATAAACCCAATCTTTACTAAATCCTTTGTTCATTATTGAAATCTTGATAGTATTGTTCATGACAAGGCATCCCATTGGCTCTCTCAAGCTAAATAACAACCTTTTTGTTCCTTCATAATCCAATAAATATCCTTTCCACTTGTTGTGAAAGGATAATGCTTGCACCACGCCATTCTGTATTAGAACATAAGGAAATATGGGATATAAGTTAATTAATCACTTCGCAAAAGTAATTAAGATGATGAATTTATATCTTCTTTTGATAAAATAATTAAGATTAATTAATTACCTTGCTACAAATGAAGAGCACCGGTGCTCCATCACCGTCTCTAAGAATCAACTCTTTACTGGCACCCAGAATCCCGCAACCATCTACGCTGAAGATTACTTCCTGATTGTGATTTACAACAACAAAACCGCCACCGCTCGCTAGGACTGGTCTTTTTCTGATTATCAGATCATCCTTCGAAGACGAGCAATAGATCTTGCTCACAATTGGCAATAACTTGATTGATCCAGTCATGGCGGACGAATCTCCTCTATTCATAATGCTTGCCTTTTATAAAGCGTTGAAGGTTTATATTATAAGCGTTTATAAGATGGCGGCAAAATTCTTGATCAGTATGAAAAAGCTTAGGGGCTAAGGTAGAGTTGAAAAGTTGATGAAAAGGTTCTGCATGTGTACTTTATTTGGCTTTATAGGTTTTTCTGTTGAAGAAAATTAGAATAAGCATCTTTGAATGAGTTATTTTATTTGTGTTTTCTCTGGAATAAGAATCACACTTAGAATAGTTATTTTCCATTTATATATTACCTATAATTTGCTCGATAAATTTACAATTTTCACCTTCAATGGATCTAAAATAGTTGGCATATAGCATTTATGATGATGGAAACTTCCTCAAATGATGCAAAATTTAAAAATAAGTATATTTTAAATGTAATTTGAAGAGGTTTCAAAATGGGCAGTATATTAACACCGGGAATAATTACTTAATACGAGCTTACATAGAAGTTCCACATGTGATGTTAACATTGTTAATGCAGAATGTTTTAAATGAATTATATAATAACCACTTCTTATCAATAGTTTTAGATGCGAAGATCTACGTTAACTTGGAAAAATATTTGTTTTATACATAATAAAGAAAAATATAGAAATGCAACATGCAGTAGGTAAGTTTTCTATATAAAAGTATGAAAAGGGAAAGGAATTATTAGATGTAGTAGGGATATTAATTCGGGTTCATGGGTCATATTTAGGTATGACTTAAAATTACATAACTTGAATCAACCCGATTGAAAACTCTTAACTACGATCATGACTAACTCAAACTTGACCCGATTATACATGTATTGCGGGTCAAATTTAAATCAAAATCGAGTCAAATTTGACTTTGTGGATCAAATTCAATTTGATGGGACAAAATAAGATCAATTATGAATTGGTAGGTCAACTTGAATCTAATCTAAAAAATTAAACGGGTTAGATACATTGCCGAACCCGACTCAAAAATATTCAGGTAAACTCAAATCTTAGTTTTTCAAGCCAAATTCGTATTAGGTTGTCTAATCAAACCGATAATTGATACTCCTAAGATTTAGCATAACAGAAATATTTTTCACTAATTATAGTCTTAAATTATAAAGATACATCATTATTTGAAATAACTGAAGTCGTCAATACAATATAAAAAAATTGAAATCAAATCTAGAGGTGTTGATGCAAATGCAAATAATATTACATAATTGTTGTGCAGATAATGAGTGATGGAAAATGATTCTAATGTCAGCTCAGAATCAATTATGAATTTAAAAGGTCAGTTTCCCAATTATTTTTAGATCCATTCCAAGTATATATGTAAAAAGAATCTGTTTGCCTAATTTGATTTTGCTTCTCTATCTAAGTTTCTTCTCTTACAAAATTTGACCATCTCTTCTAAAGTGAAAAAAAGTAAGCAGGCTCAATGAAAAGAGAAGGGCTGGCACAGCTCCTATTCTGCAGATAAGTTTCTTATATAATGATATATTAATCTTTTTTTGCGTAAATTTAATGATCAAATCATAGAAAAACGTAGGAATCATTTGGAATGACTTCTTTTATTTATTTTATTTTATTTTTATTTTGATTTTAAATAAAACATATTTGTTGATTTTAAAAATACTCAAAATATTTGAAAATTCCTGAAGTGTTTTAAAAAACAATATGACTTATTTTAAACATGAAAAAAAAAATACTCTGAATAAATATGTTTTTAATTTTACCAAATTATTAAAATTATAATTCAGAAATTAACTTTGATAAACTTGTGGCTAAGCAAAAGCAAAAGAAAAAAAGAACCAGTCATATGAGATCAAATGGAAGAAAGGAGACGCCTAGTTGCTTACATAGCTTAGCATTCATATATGTACTTAAGAGTTCTTGACTTATCGTGATTAAATTAATCTTTGCATGTGTTAACGAACTGAAACATACTAATGTTGGTGATGACAAAAAATCATAATATACTGACCATTAATTCGTTTGCTAGACAAAATAAACATTGCTGATAATAATTAAAGAAGAAATAATGTCCAATATATATCAATTAACTACTAACTGATCATAGTTTAATGTGATTTAATAAAGAAGTTTCATGGTATATGGTTATTTGTAAAAGCGTAGAGATAATGCCTATCATCTAAAGGAAGATAAAGAGAAGATTCCATCTATTCTTCAATTACGTAAAAGACTAGTCTTGCTAAAGATATCAAAGCTAAACGTAATGTGCATCAACTCATAAATATAAATATTTGTTGACCTCATGCATGCATCATAAGTCAAGTTGAGCTCACAGGATGAATTTGACGAGCTTCAGAGCGCAAATCAGAGATGAAATGCACTTAACATCACCGAAATCAATCGAAATGATCTCCGAACGACAAACGGACTTATGCTGCGTTCACTCAATTGATCGAATATAAATATTCGCATGATCATGATCAGCGATGTGTCGGTGGCCGGCACGTATATCGGAGTTGAAAAGCGTGGCGATGCAAATGATCCGGTCGACGAACAAACTTTGTCATTGCGTTGAGCATTTGATGAATATAAATATAGCACAATCAACGATCAACCGTCGCGATCGGCTATTAATGTGTGCGCCGCATATGGAGTTGAGAGCTACGGCGATTCCCAAATGACCTCCGATCGACGAACGGACTTCGTCATCGCATTCAAAATCGAAATTGGTCATAATATAAATTTTAGATAATCTAATGATCAACCAATCAAAGATCAAGCCGTCGATGTGCCTACTGTTGACCTCCATGCGTGTGCCAAAAGTCAAAGTCAAGCCACTCGAGGACCAAGGTGAGAGTGTGCAAATTAAGACTCAAAATGCTGGGCGTCATTAAAATGGTCGAACGACCGATTGTGACGGACTTCGTTGCATTAAATCGAAATTGATTAGAATATAAATATTACAAAATTTAACGATCAATCGATTAAGCTGAGTTATCAATGTTGAGCATCTAGAGTCGGAAAAAAGGACGATAACTCCATTTAAGAAATTGATTACATCGTCAAAATATCAAAATCTATCAAATGAGATTGTGCTCAATTCAGGCGATGTCATGCAAATGTAGAATGATTTGAAGTGGCGCATCGAAATATAAATGTCATCAAAATGTCAAATGACCTCCGTCGGCGAAAGGACTTTTCGCGACTTGATGATCAGCATCAAGCTTCGGTCATCAACGTTTTGCATACATATCGAGGTCAAGAGGCGGCCGGATCAAATGACCTCCGTTCATTGAAATTGATCACGTCATTAAAATTCAAATGCCATCTATCAAGTAAGATTGTTTCTCAATTAGATGAGTCTCGAAAATCGAGTGATCGAAAATGGCGGCATTTTTATTTGAATTTGATTTGGTCGACGAGCAAACTTTGATCGTAAATGAAACGTCGTTCCAATATAATATATATATATATATATATATATATATATATATATATATATATATATATATATATATATATATTGATTATATCGTTTGTGAAATCATATTAAAATCCATAAATTAAAATTTATTTAAAAAATTTCTAAATTACCCATCATGCTCAATCATTCCCTCTATTTTCAATTTTATAATAAACGGTAAAAAAAATAAGAATAATAAAAAGAAAGAAAAAAAAAGAGCGGTTCTCACTCTCCCCATTTTGCTTCCCATTTCTCTCTCCCTCCGACCTCTCTCTCGTCGGAAACGGAAAAATACAAGTAATTCCCTCTCGATTTCCTCTCGTTCTCCGCATGGCCGCCGCCGGCGCGTCTCCCGCAAGCGCGAAACAGGCCCGCACGTCCCGCGGGCCCGCAGGCCCCGCACCCGCGTCCCGCCGGTGCTGGTCGGCCGATCCTGCCGGCGCACACGAAACCGCTCCGCGGCCCGCTACGCCACATCCGCTGCCCGTTCCGACGCAAAGCCCGCTGCCCGCTCCACTCTGTTCCGACCCGCGCCACTCCAACCCGCCGCACCCGACCTGCTTCCGCGGCCCGCTCCGCGATCCGCTGCCGGACCACCGCGCCACCCGCCGATCATGATCCGCTTCCGCCTTCGCCTCCGGAACGACGCAGTTCTCGACCGCCGCGCCTGGCCGACCCTCCGGCCCGCTGCCCGCACGCGTCGTTCCTCCTTCCTGCACGTGCTATCCGCGACCCACTAGCCCATTGAATCGACCACCCACGCGCATCACCACGGCCTGCACGCACTTTCCACGCCTTCACCGTCCAGCCCGCCAGCCCGCCTTCACCGTCTGCTGCCAGCGGCTGCTCATCCAGCCGACTTCCCTTCTACCCATCTGATTTCGGCGTTCACCCGCATCGGGAAGAATATCGTCATCATTCTTCTTTAATTTTCGATCGCACCTCGATTTTCATTTTGCGTCATGGAAAACGTCGTCAGTGAATTTTTCTATCGGTTCAGTGTAGCACTCATCGCTTTACCCATCCGCATTTGAGCCGCGTCGGAAGAACATCATCAAAAGGCAATTCTTTTGATTTTGACATTGTATTCCGTTTTCCTTCCCACCTTCATTTCAATAGGAAGAACAACGTCAGAGTCTTGATTTTTGTCGCACTCCTTACATTCCCAATTGCATCATAACCTTATTCCCTTGGAGCATTGTAGAAGAATGAGTCAGAACATGTAGGATTTGTTAATGTGAATATATATATATATATATATACTTGTATTTTTTCACAGACTTCGTTGTGCTCAAGAGGTAGCGAGAAAAAAATAAAAGTGGCATCCTGAAGCTCCTTTCGCAGCTCAAGAGGCGTCTGTAAATCAACACAGTTAGATGTATCCCCTGAAATGTTGAGAAATTTTGTCTAATTTTCAAACTTAGAAAAAAAAAGAGAGAAGGAATATATATTGCATTGTATGTATTCTTGACTGAAGGCTCGTCGTCAAAGAGGCGTGTGAGATATTGGTTATTGTTATGAGACACTCATACTAAAGGCGTCTGAGTAAGCCAAGACCGATCTGACCCTTCAGGATGGGAGGCGACCAAAATTGTGTCAAATCTTTTGATTTAGAATGAAATGACCCGACGAGTAAAGGAAAGCTACTAATTTTAAACTAAAAGCATCAACAAGAAAAATAAAAGGGGGAAAGCTTTAAAGAAAATTTTGGAAAGAATAGAACATTCATTTAAAATTTAAGTGAAATTTAGGGGAGGCTAATATTAAACTCTTAAACTTTGAGGAGGCTAGTATTAAACTCACAAACTTTAATTGTAATTCTCTATAGCTTAAATTAAAGTGATAAAGTGAGTTCTCTTTTTTTGCAAATTTTTCAAAATTAAGTAAACTTTAATTGAAATTTGAGGAGGACTAATGCTAAACTCATAACAAACTTATAATAAACTTAAAGTCTAGGGATGAATCCAAATTAGGTTTAATAACTCTTATACGAATATGAAGGTGATTACTATGCTAGCTAATAAGTATGAGTAGAGCTAAAGTAATAAACACTGAAATCAGCATAACTTATCAAAAGTGATTTAAATTGAACATAATCAATTTGAGAGAATTACAAAAACTCAACAAATAAACTAAGTGCAAGTAATGTGTCAAACTACAATCTAAATCAAAATACCTTCTTCGGAATGACCCTTTGTACAAGCGGGGCAGAAGCGATCTAAATCAATTCTATAAAATCATAAGGCTTCTTTCAACCAAAAATCAAGGAATTTTATCCTAACTTTTATTTTTAAAATCAATGATTTCATTAATTAGGTGAAATTATCTAAGCTATAAACACCTGCATGTGCTCGAACATAGAGATTTCAAGTGTGAATTTTAATGTCTAAAAAGGTTGCGCCTAAAATTGTTATACACTCGCATGGGCCTTAGCACTATGTTGAATGCTTATATTCAAGTGTCTGAGGATGTTGCATAGGTTGCTTCCTGGTTTAGTCTTAGGACTGAGTCCGGATTAATAAAATCTAAAAACTTATAATATGAATTTTAAATCAGTGAAATATCTGAGAAATTGATTCTATCAAGTGATAGTAGATCTAATCCTCTATTATCAACTAAACATAGTTGATAGGATCTTAAGCTCTTAAACATATTCAAATTAATCATTCTTTCTAATCAAATTAACTCAAATCAAGTAGCAATCTAAAACTGCTGAAATGAAACTCTATCATTAAAAGCTTTAAACAAACTCAATCTATCCACCTTCCGCAATTGTTTGTCAAGAGTGACAAATTAAGAAAATTCTAGCTACAAAGGAGCTAATGTCAAATCAAGTGTTCTACTATGTTCACCCTCAATCAATCTCACGCTAGTAAGGACGTGACCATGTCCTCATTTCTTGGCTAGCTCCCAGATGAAATAGTGAGAATCCTCGATCGGTGGTTTGGCGGTCCCTCCATTATATTACGATCACGGGGTATGCTCCAATGGCTCTAACCTTTGAGTTGTGAATCATAGGATATATTTGATAGGGCAAACAACCCTCTGTCAGCTAAGGTATACTTAAGATTTGTCTCTTGAACAAACACCACCCCCAGTCAAAGATTTCTTGGGCCGGCGTAACTCATGTGTTATTGATGAGGATCCTTCATAGGTTGTTCTACCTCCTCGACTAAATAGACTAGGGACCACTGCGGGATCGAAATCATGGGATCTAGATCAGACATCATTCCCCAACATCGGTTTAAGCTAAACGATGAAATTCATATCTTAAATTCTAAAACTCTATCTTTGCTCTTCTCTTTACGCATTCATCTAATGACTAGCTTTAATCAAAAATTCTCTCTCACTTACTGGGAGGGGTAATTAACTATAGGACTTACGTCTACAGGAAACCTGGAACCAGATCTAAAGTCATCACCAAAGAAGGTAAATCTGGTGGTATCTTTATCTATCATCCGAAAATTACCGACACTTCAAATCACTCTCTTCAATCAAAAAATTGTCGAGAGGTCTAAATTTTGAATTAAACGAGCATATCGAGTCGGAAGCGTGACGATGTCCAAATGACCTCCATTCATAAAATTGATTGCACTGTTATCTTTAAAATATTGAAATATATCAAATGAGATTGTCCACGATCAATTCGGACAAGTTTGCGCAGTCGAGCTATTGGAAGCAACAACATACATTTTTAAGCTGAAATTGATCAAATTTGGTTGACTCAAACCAAGCTTAGATCAAAGCAACTAGTTATGTCCAAACATCATAATAACCTAAGATTAACATATATATTAAATATGTGTTTTTGGTCATTGCAAAATTGAAATTAGGATTGATTAATATATTAATTAGCATAATTAATATTTTAATTAGCTTAAACTTTAAAATAAAACCTAAAACCCACTTAATTAGCCTCCCACTCGCTCGGTTCGTTCTCCTCCATGACGCCGCTCACAGAGAACACGAAAGCCCTTCGCCCGATCCCTTGCTCGGTTGATCCTCCACAAACAAGCAAGGCTGTATCTTCCCTCCCTCTCTTCATTCAGTTGAAACCACAAGCCACCAAAGATCCTGCCCCCCTTGTTCATAGTCTCCTTATTAAAGAATGGCAGGAGCCACGGAAAACAAAGGCTCCTCTCTCTCTCTCTCTCTCTCTCTCTCTCTCTCTCTCTCTCTCTCTCCATCTCATCTCTATCACGATAGAAGACTAATGAGTGGAGGAGAAGTAATCATAAAATTCTAACAGAAAATGAAAATCCCATTCTCATGGCCGCTTCTCAAAAGGCTAGAACTTTAAATAGGCGGAGCAAGTAAGATCTTGCTCTTTCTATAGTTGGTTTGGCCTCCTTGGCTCTACCAATAAATCTCTGCGAGTGACAAAATGTGCTCTAAAGTTTAGGCATGCAAGGATGGGCATCAAGTGCATGGAATGCGTGGAAAAATTGCCCTTCCGTTGAATGATAGGAAAATATTACGTCCGAGTCGCACGTAACTGCGTGGACTCCAATCATGACGTGGCAGTTAACGGCCAAAAAATGGCGTAAAGACGAAGCGGTGCTATTTTTTTTGCGGTTTAGCGCCCCGACCCGACCCGACCCGATTTACCTCGTCTAAACCTCGGGGAACAAAATATCTGCGTCGTTCGGTATTCTTTCGTAATACTCTGTATAGGGCTTTCGACGAAGAGAATTTCCTGAGCTCCCGTACGTCGGCCACCCGTCGTTCGATCAGCGGCTTAGGGCTTAGCGAATTTCAAATTGAGGTATTACGGTTGGTTACAGGTATTTCCACATGCATTCTTAACTTGAAAGATTTTAGGGTTTTCTCTGTCTTTGTCCATTACAATCCATCAGTAAGTGTTTCTAGGTTTTTTTATGGCATTTTTTTTAGTATATCGCTACCTCTTACCTGTGCCTCTACCTCATGCGTCGTACCCTCTTGATATTAGAGACAATTTTTTATTTTTTTATTGATTGTTATTTTACCACTCTCAAAAGTACCCTATACTTTCTTGAGATTTTGCATTTTTTTTTCCATTTTTCCCGTTTGGAGGGCATATTATGGCTAGAATCCGTTATGAATAACTGGGAAGTTGTGTTTTGCCGGTTTGGGTGTATTCTGTGGAGAAAATGAATCTGTACTCCTGTACCTCTCCTGTACCTCTGTACCTCTATACCTCTATACCTCTGTACCTCTGTACCTCTGTACCTCTGTACCTCTGTACCTCTGTACCTCTGTACCCTCCTGAAATTAGAGACGATTTTGGGCTATTTTTCTTGATTGTTCGGTCTGGTTTTTGAGACAATGTTAACTGCTTTGTGGAAGTAGATTAGAGGTTGTTTGGAAGCTAATTTTGATGCTTGTTTGCAAATGTACTCTCCGAACCCCTCCCTCTGTCTATACTTTCTTGAGATTTTGCATTTTTTTTCAATCCATTTTTTCCCGTTTGGAGGGCATACTATGGCTAGAATCCGTTATGAATAAGCGGGAAGTTGTGTTTTGTCGGTTTGGGTGTGTTATGGAGAAAATGAATCACTACTGCCTGTACCTCTCATACCTCAGTACCCTCGATATTAGATGATTTTGGGCTATTTTTCTTGATTGTTCGGTCTGGTTTTTAAATTTGTAAACTGCTTTACTGTGGAAGTAGTTTAGAGGTTGTTTGGAAGCTAATTTTGATGCTTGTTTGCAAATGTACTCTCCGAACCCCTCTGTACCTCTGTACCTCTATACTTTCTTGAGATTTTGTATTTTTTTCAGTCCATTTTTTCCGTTTGGAGGGCATACTATGGCTAGAATCCGTTATGAATAACTGGGAAGTTGTGTTTTTGGGTTTGGGTGTGTTCATGGAGAAAATGAATCACACCTCTGTACCTCTGTACCTGTACCTCTATACCTGTACCTCTCCCTCGATGTAGAGACAATTTTGGGCTATTTTTCTTGATTGTTTGATCTGGTTTTTGAGACAATGTTTACTTCTTTACTGTGGAAGTAGTTTAGAGGTTGTTTGGAAGCTAATTTTGATGCTTGTTTGCAAATGTACTCTCCGAACCCCTCTGTACCTGCTCTATACTTTCTTGAGATTTTTATATTTTTTCACCCATTTTTCCCGTTTGGAGGGCATACTATGGCTAGAATCCATTATGAATAACCTGAAAGTTGTGTTTTATTAATTTGGGTGTATTATGGAGAAAATGAATCACCACTCTGCCTGCACTCGTACCTCGTACCCTCGATATTGAGAGATAATTTTGGGTTATTTTCTTGATTGTTGATTCGGTTTTGAGACAATATTCGCTTTCTTGTGGAAGTAGTTTAGAGGTTGTTTGGAATTTGATGCTTGTTTGCAAATGTACTCTCCGAACCCCTCTGTACCTCTATACTTTCTTGAGATTTTGCCGGTTTGGATGTGTTCTGTGGAGAAAATGAATCACGTACTGCACCGCACTGTGCACACCTCTGTACCCTCCGATATTAAGGTGCTTGCAATCCATTATCTTTGTTAATATTCGATTACCTTAACTTTATTTTGAAGTTCGGATGTCGCAAAAGGATAACGTCCGATGCGGTAAACCATCGAGCATTATTTGATAATATTACCGCTTCACTAATGAAGTGGCGAAATATTGAAGCGCTTCACTGAACCAATTCGTTAGATTGCATGCAAACGGTTTATAACCTCTATCTATCTTTGGGACATGACAAGCCTTTTCTTGGGTGGTGCATTTCTTTCACCGGATGAAGTAAATTTGTGATCTTGGGGATGCCAAACAAAGGAAAGAAAGTTTTATGGCAGAAATCCCTATTATCATAGTATCGATTATAAGAATAAGCTCGAGCAATCGGATAGCTCGTTGCCGGCGGCACAGTTTGTACAGTTGTACATACATTTTCTTATTTCAAATTTGTTCTTTGCATATCACAACTATAGAGTAGCTTCTAGTTTAATTGCCTACGATATCTGAAAATTTCTTTGAGTACAATTGGTTTGGCCATTTGGGCCTTCTTAGTGTCATAATTCAATGGCATTACAAGAAAGATACTGAACCTGCACGGCTACATGAGTGGCTTTGTCCCTCTTCTTATGGTATGTTCGACGTCGGTTATGTTTTACTTGATGTGAGCAAGTTAACAGTATAAATATTGTAGATCGGCGGTGAGCATTATTAGCATTAGCCATTTTGTGCATACGACCCATTATGTTGTGTTGGCCTAAAATAAAGTTTGCAGATGTTGCCTTCGATGATTTGGGAGGAGACCAGGTACAGGACATTAGTTATGTTCATTCATTTCGGTGTAGTAATGCATTTACCTATATTATTTATCGTCATATCTATCTTTGGCTTAACACAGGTCCGCCTTACACTCGAGGACTTATCGGAAGGAGACTGCTCATTGAATCATCCTTTCATCCCCATGAAACTTCCTAGAGCTTCGACATCAGCCATCAGCGGTCCGACCATTCTTGCTCCTCGATTCCTCTCTCCCGGATATTCCCCAAGCGGTGTCTTGCCCTCTGTACTACCCCAATCGAAGGATCTGCAATATAGGTTATTTGCGGGTTTGAGGGAGTTGAGAAGTTGTGGCATCTACCATGCTGAGGAGAGAGAGGCGGATGGCATTCATGCAGTTCACGCTATGAGGTACCCCTTGGCGAGAAGAGTGCTTCCATCCCGGGTGGAAGGCTCTGAGGAGACCACTATCTTCTCGAGACCTTTATAGTGGAAGCCCCTGGAGTCTTGTGCGAAGCTCCGTCGGTAGAGGCTCCCAGAGCACTGCTATCATCCCCTTCATTGGCGACCTTATGCATCGGTGAAGGCACGCAGACGAGGAAGAGGAAATGTTCTCTCAGTTCACCTTCGCACGGGCTAAGAGTGGCAGATCGCCTCCACCCCATGAAGCGGCGGTGCAGGTGTACGTTAATTTCATGAATAATGTGATACAATAGATGTGTTGTTGGTTTCACCCTTCAATTCAGCAGTGCGTCGTGGCCGATTTCCTCTGATGAGCCATCAAAGGCTATCGTAGTTGTGGAGGAGCACCAGTCCGAGGTAAGCAGAAGTTCTGATTCTCGAGCTTTAGATGACAATGGATATAGCTTTTTACCAATTAATTTCAGCCTAAATAATTATATTACAGCCAGCCGAGGCACAGCAGCTCGTGGACTTCCCATCCAGAGATGGCATGCCTGAGCCGATGCTCCAACTCATAGGCCGTGTGCTCGATTCCAGGACAAGTAAGTCACCCGGCATCCTTTTCACAAATTCAAATGTCATATCATTCTAACTACTTCTATTAATTTCTCGCTCAATAAATTACAAAAACAATTATTTCGATGCGGGGAATCTGATTGCGCGGTGGAAATATTATTATTTGTGGTGATTAATGATTCTTGATGGATCGGTATCATGGGATGCACCGTCGATCGTTCACATATCTGTTAGAAGTACTCCCTGTGCGATTGTATGTCCCATTCCTTTACATTTCATGCTTACATTGGGTGAGTTACTCCTCCAAAATTACGGTTCGCAATTCATTCTTGATATTTGTATGTTCTGTGACTTATAGATGTTATCTTGCATCTCTGCAGAATTATGCGTATGGCTTGCTAAAAGAAAGCAAGATGTATATCCAGCATGTCACTGGAGACAGTGCATCCAGGGCTGAGGCGCTCTTACTCCCAGTTATCCATAATCAGGACTGGACACTTCTTGTCGGTAATATCAAGCTTGGCGTGTGGTCATTTCTCATTGCCAAAAGACACATAAAGCCATTACGGAAATGGTATGCACTCTTCTTGCGGGTTCTCCGGGATCTAACTAACACCTTATCCATCTTCTGTGATTAAATTCTTCCGGGATATCGGCCATTATTTTGTGCAAGTAAAATGGCCGGTTGAAGCGGTGGCGGGTTGCGGTCAGTCTAACGATTCGGCGGCATGTTCATTTACAAATACATGGAAGCATCGAGAAGCCCACAATTAACGGGCTTTGAACCCTGGACAAAAAAATGAATAGATTTAGGGCGACTTTGTTTATGCGATTTTTTGGCCTCAAAAACACTTAAATAAAATTTGGATGCTTGAGTTGTTCTCATGCAATCATTAGGTAGGGATAATTCATTCATTATTTAGTGGGTTTATGTAGGGATAATTCTTGTTCTCATCGACATTCTGTTAGGCATGTTCATTTGCATTTTGTAGCTTTCAGTATACGATTTTTTCCAATTTTTCACTTTTCGTAGCACGGTTGTTCGGATCACTAAATCCCAACCGAAGCAATAAGGTGGCTATTCTGATGAATTTTAGGAGATTCCTGGTATTTGTACTGTGCGGGGTTTTGTTTCACTTTTCAGTGGTTGTTGATCATGGTAACTAAATCTCCAAAGGGCAATGAGGTGGTTTGCAATTTTAGGAGATTCTGGTATCACGTACCTCTGCACCTCATTTTTTTTAATATATTTAAAATAATTATCACTATAAAATATATTTTTCAAATCAAAACATAAATAAAATAAAATAATAATAATAAATGAATAAATAAAATACAAGCGATGCCAAATAGTCCAAAAAATACAACAGATTACTTAATTTCTCTTTTTGTTTACTTAATAAACATTGTAACATAAGTATATATATAGTATTTTTTTGTTTATTGATTATTTTAAAACAAAAAATGGTAAGATTAAAAGAAAAGAAGATGCTCCACGTGTGATCATATAAAAGTAATGTAAATCCATAATTAAATACCACTATACAACAAAATTCATTAATTGTGTGTATTTTTTTGTCAAAAAAAAAAGAAAATTTATATAGACAATTTTATAAATAATTTTTATATATATATGTAAATTAAAATTTAGTTAAAATATGTAAATAATAAAATATTAATTATGTGTTAAGTATATAAATCTCTTAAAAATAAATAAAATTGCAAAAATAGGATAAAATTGGATCCAACCATAGGAAATGTTTTTAATAAATATTTATTAATTTTATGGTTTAATTGCGAGCCTTCTATGATTTTGAACTCGACAATAGACTTATTGAATACATCGAATTGAATATTGCTCATCCTTTTATGACAAGGTTGATATCACGATGATAAATTTCCAATTTTCTCTTCTTTTTTGTTGTTTATTTTTGTATGTACATTTGGTTAAATGCTTTATATTTTTTGTTATGAATATGTTTCCAAATACATGATTATGGTATTTCTTATTAGAATTTAATTGAATATATGTTTTAATCATTGAAATTATTCTAAAATGTGTTAAAGGAAAGAAATCAACATGAGAATTTGATCGTTCAAGCAACATATCTATTACATTAGAATTTGATCGTTCAAGCAACATATCTCCCAAAAAATCATTTTGTTTGTATAGTTAAGCTCAACTAATAAGAAATTAAAATAATTTAGAATCTATCAATATGCAACATAAAAAAAACAAATGAGATATAAGCACAATTGAGAGCTTGTCTATTTGTAACATAGTTGGAAGATGATAGCAACTTCTCATTAAACTCACAAAAAATTGAAATAAAGGAAGTGGTTTAAAGAAGATCATAAATCATTGATTGATTAAATCTAAATCATTGTGATTGATTGAATCAAATAAGATTCATAAATTAACTTGGAACAATCTCAATTATTTTCTCTTTTTTTTTTGGAGATCATGACTTATTTCATCTAATAACACAAATTTGGACACATCCTTCAAGAAAAAAATGACATATAGGTTTGTTATTTAACTTCAAGAAAATAATACCAATTTAAGAGAACAAAGCAACCATAAAAAATCATTCTAGAAAGAAAAAAAGGCATGAACAACTAGACCTACAAAACAATCAAATATTAGACCTCATCGCTATAGAGTTAAACAATTCTTCACCAAATAACGTTTAGACTAAAACAACAAAAAATTTGAGAAGACATTAAGGAAAAATGTACAATTTCACTTGCAAAAATGGTAAGATTAAAAGGAAAGAAGACTTTACTAAAGTTATGAAATGACGAGAAAAAAATACAAGCATTATGACTAAAACAGCAAAATGAAATTAAAAAATGCCTTCTTGGATAATATCATGCATCAAAATGCGTAATAATATCCATCATCAGCTTAGTGTACCCTTCAGCATGTTGGTTGATTGATGAGGTCGAACTGAATTCCTGTGGTACAACATCGTAGTAATGGTACAACATCTTAGTAATGGATGAATGTTTGACGGCGTCAATGTGAAATATTCTAGGCTTACCTGTGAAAAGGGGCATACAGAGAGTGGGCGCAACCGTGGCGCATCCGTTCTGACACTCTCAGACTTCACTTTTGTTTCTAAGACAAGAAAATATAATGAATTAAATATTTACAGGAGCCTATAAGTAATAGCAACATCAGAGACAAGTAGGATAAGTACTTGTGGATTTTTTGGATTTCTCCCAATAAGCCTTGAGCCTTGCATTGGAAACACCCTTTGGGCGTCTCTTGATTGGATCCTTCTGTCCTTATCCTTAGGCGATGATGTGGTCGCCTTCTTCCTCTTAAGCGATCTATCAACGATGGAGAATTCCCACTTATTACGGACTCCACTTCATCGAGATGTCGCTAAGAGATGCAAGCATGTAATCCTCGGAATCTTATTACCCTGCTGAGCTAATTTGATATGCATATCGACTTATATGGTTCACGAAAATAATGCCCGTTCCATCTCACTCTCCACATGTACTAACCTTCAGATGAACCATCGATGTAGATGTCCCTCTTTGCTCGGTAGACCACACCGCATGAGGAGGTACTTATCCGAATCAAGCATCATTCGCTAAGAACTCTGCGGTGTGCACAAAGTATGCCCATCATTTCAAATTTCGGCAACTACAAGAAATATCCATAGTAGACACATCAAAGTGGACAATCCGGGTTTTGGATGCATTCTTCTTCTCTAAGTTCCTCACCAAGTACTCCATGGGCCTATCATCGACCTGTAATAGATAATCCCCAACTCCATGCGTAAATTCTTCTTGAACATAGAGTAAAGCTTCCTCAGATAAAACAAAGCGACTTGCTTAAGAATTGGACTACTCTAACAACAGAACAATTCTGGATACACTTGAAGTCTTCATCATGTTCATTTCGGTGCCATGTTTCCATCACCTTCTCCAATCCCAAGAAACAATCTGTCAGCGAACTTGTTGGCTTCGAAATACCATGACACACGCTATTTGTGGCCTCACTACGCTGAGTTGACAAGATGCCCATACAAAATTTATCTTTGTTGAATGCGGTGGACCATTTCTGCCTAATTTTGTAAAGTTCAGATAGCCAAGCATGATCATGCAAATTGCCCTCCTCTAGCATGGCAGACCAAGCATCCTCAAACTCATCCTCACATTTGCATTTGCTGCATGCATAGAATAGCCCTTGAACTCTCTTGTTACTACTAAAGCAATGGACCTTGAGGGGCTTTCTTTGAGATATGCCAGGCACAACCTATGACAGATGCGGTAGTACATTCTCGATAGCTCGCCATAGCGATCTTGATCGGTAAATATCGTTAGGATGCACGCCACCATCAAAGAAATGTCCGAATAACCATGTGAATGACTCATGGTCTCTTCCGACAAAAGGCTACTCGAATAAGACGTTTTGCCAATGATGATTCACTCCAACGAGTGGGGCAGACAAGATTATATTTATTGAGCCGATATAGTATCAAAAATTATCACATCCCCAAAACAATCAAATTCAACCCTAGACATACCATTGCTCCAAAAAAACTCACCAAGCAATCGACGCATCAACCAACATCCCATGCAAACATCGTCCGGCTTGTCTTTCCTTGAACAATGTATTAATTGCTATCACCACTTGCAATGACCTTCGCTCTTTCGGATGAAATTGAAAGCATCTCTTTTGTGAATCCAATATTCTCTACCCCACCAACTTCCTCGGTTAGATATAACGCGTCTTGCACTAATCGCCTCGTCATCGTCTTCAAAAGCGATGCCTTCTCATCGATAATGCATCGCGTCGAGAAGATGCAGATCACCGTCTTTACCGGTGAATGATTATGGCTCTCATATATTTTTAACCGACCAATTCCCTCCAAATCCACAGATTGAATCATCGCCGGACAACCATCCTCGTATCGCTTTTCTTGAATTTGTTATATGGTTTTGATTGTGAGTTTTTTGACTGCAACCTAAAATCTTTCGATTTCAATTTCTTAGAGTTTGGCCAATAACTTGTATGGTCTTTTCTAACACTGAAGCAGTTTGATGTGCATAATCACTGATTGCATAAGCGGTTTCATTATACCTGTGCCTAGAATACCCAAATTTGGGTCATTAGATAAAACAACTTCATCATCGCATTGCTCATTCACCACATTCATCTAAAACATAGAATCCAGGTTCACGAGATAATAGAGTACAGATGAAACAAAGTCAGAGAGCATAGAGTGCAGTTAGTTGAGAGTATGACACAAAAATACCCAAAAAAATCATTGAGCGACACCAAATTGCAGGAGGAATGCAGAGGTATAGAGTGCAGGAGGTGAGTGGGTATAGAGGTACAAAGGTATAGAGGGCAGAGATGCAGTATATAGCGATGCGAAGGTATAGAGGTATAGAAGGTATGGCGGTACTGAGGCAATAGAGGAATGAGTCTGAGATGCAGTGCGAGATATAGATCTGATCTGAGAGGTACGATGCAGAGAAGAGGTGCAATCTCTAAAATAAAGCCACATCATTGCTTGATTGGGATTTAGTTACCATGATCTAAAACAACTAGAAAGTGAAACAAAGCTGGAAAAATCATCTATACTCGAAAGACACTACGAGAGTACATATGTAAATAAGCACTAAAAATTAATCAAAGCGACCACCAATTTCCTCCTGAAGGATTACATTGAATATGTTTTCTCCGAATAGACAAAAAAATCATGAAAAATAAATATGAATACAGGCGAAGGATTACAACTCCTTAAAAATATTACCGATCCATTTTTATTTACGACATCATCAGCTATTTCCTCAACGCCTCCATTTCGATTCATTCTTCATAGCTCTTTCAGTAATGCTCTCATTTCGTCACAGAATAAAAAATACAATACCCCAAATGAAGATATTTTAAATTTCTCCCACGTATACTCATTCCCCGCGGTTTGGTCGGTAGGCCGTGAAAAATAGCACCGTTTCCATCTTACGGTGTTATTTTTTTTGGTGCGTACCGCGCGTATCGATTGGAGTCCGCCGCGAAAGCTACTGCGGACTACGCAATATTTTCTCGAATGATAGAGCTCGCTCATTAATTCTGCTGGCAAAGGTTTTTTTTTTGAAGACGAGTCGATCAAAAGCTTGTTCGAGGATATATAGTAGCAGATCTTTTAGCATGCACTAACCGTAAGTGAAGTAAAGATTTTGACCCATCATCTCTTAGCTCAGTTGGTGGGCGAGTACGACTGAGAATTTTCCGGAATGCGCTCGATTCCTCTCCAGGGTAGAAGCGCCTGCCATGGGTGGGGACCCGATATGAGTGGGTGATGAATGTGTCGCTTATGGCCCCCGCGGGATTAGTCACAACGACATCCCCACCTACAAGATGGGTGAGGTGTTGGGTGGATACCCGTCCCATAAAAAAGAATAAAGATTTTGGTAGACTATATAAGTGCTCCACTGATCAACATGATCAAATTAGAAGATTGCATAGATAGTGGGGGTTCTCCAAATGGTGAGGCTGGGGTTAGTTCCTCGGTTGGTGTTGGTTCCTCTAGCTTGATACCATGCTCTATGCCTTTTGTAGTAAAGAAGGTCAAGTTAGAAGATTGTATACATCGGGGTTCTTCAAATGTAAAGGAGGAAAGTTTTCCAAGCTCTTCTAGCAGTCATTTCAAATCATATCTTGTTGGAATGGGTATTTCATTGGTTCTTGTCGACAAAGTGATTGAGGAAAATGAGTAGGATGATGTGAATGTCCTATTGGAGGCTCTCTTTTCTCAATCCTTGCTTGTAAGCATCAGGTTTATTTGGAATCGAGTCCAACTTTAATATCTTTATTTGAACACTCTAGTGCTAATAAAGAAGATGGCAGTTCACCATTTAAGTTTATATTAGATGATAATGAGAATAAGCTCTCACGGGATGATGATGCAATGTCACATGTTGGTGTGGAATAGAAGTCTTATTTATTGATGATGAATTTTACAGAAGAAAAGATAGATTTGGCTCTAAGTCACCTTGGTTTGAAGACCTCGTCACACTCATCAGGGCGTGACGGGTAGGCCAAATAGTTTCGATGCAGCCTCCTATGCCGAAATGCTACCGAAATTTAGACTGAATTTTGGACTTAAACAAAAAATGGGCTTAAATGAGTATATATTGCATTGTATTGGTTTCTCTTACGCAGGAGATTAAAAACCTCATTATGCTCATCAGGGCATAACAGGATTGACATTCGGTCGAGGTGCTTCAAAACACCAACCGTCACGCTTATCAGGGCACTACAGATAGACCAAAATAATTCTGATGTAGCCCCATATAAGGGGATGATGCGGTAATACTGTCGAAATGATGCCAAAATTTTGTCAAATTTTTTGGACTTAAATTTAAAAATTAATTGGATATTAAATTAAATATGAAATATAAATCTTAAAAATATAAAAAATTCACAAATATTGAATTTAAATGGGCAGCATAAGTATTTTTTTATGTAAGATTATACTATGTGAAAATGAGTTCATTCACTTAGTTCGTCAATTTTGTTGCTTCATATATTAAAATAAACAAAAAAATACCCAAGTGAAATGTAAGCAAAATTTGAGATTAGTATTATGCTCATAATGGACTTGCAATAAATTTAAACCTAATTTTGAATAAAATAAGACTTGAAATGGAATTAGGAAATAAACTCAAATTGAGTTTGATGTCTTTTATATGAGCAAGAACGTGACTAGAATGTCGGCCAATAAATATACATATGACTCATATAATAAACACTAAAGTTATTATAATTTATTCCAATCAGATTAAAAATGATTTCAATTGAATACAATTAAATATGGAGAACTTATATGAAGCTTTTCTTACAAATAGTTGAAAAGTATTGAGAAAGTTTAAGTGAGATACACAAAGAATTTGATACATAATCAATCACTATGAATATAATTCTTGCAATTCTTATAATGTGTCACTTTTAAGTGATCTAAGAGAAAATCTAATTGGATTTGTGATCAAATCATAAGAGACTTGTAGTAAGCTCAAAAGCTAGCATTTAAATACAAATGCAATTCAAGCATGGCTTAAGCTACAATGCTTATATTTAATAAGCTAAGTTGAAAGATATATTACAGCCTGTCTATGGGTGAGAATGAAAGTTGAATATGATGATTAGCAAAGATGTAAAATCCTATCAATATGCATAAGCTAAATAGCCATTCTATTTTGCTATCAAGTTGAGTATAAGCAAAGTTACACTACTTTGAATCAAAAATATAAAGTTGAAATCAATAAATGCCCGATCTAATTCTTGTATAAGCATGATGCTAAATTAAATTCTCCATGAATTATGGAGCTTCTTTCAATTAAAAAATTAAGAAATTTCATTCTAATTATGATTTTCAAAGTCAATAACTTCATTAATTATATGAAATTATCTAAGCTATAAATACATGCATGTGCTCAAATATAGAGATTTAAAGTAAAAAATTTTAATGTCTATAAAGGTTGCGCAGACTAAGTTGAAATTAAATAAAAATATAAAATTAATCTCATAATTTAAACATAAAATTATCTAAATTACTAAATACCTTCATGGGCCCTGATGCTACACCAAATGCTTAAACTTAGTGTCTAAGGATGCTATATGGGTTGCTATCCGATTTGGTCTTAGGACCGTCCTTAACAAAACCTAAAAATCTAATTATAATAAGAATTTCAATTTATTAAAATATCTAAGAAATTAATTCTGTCATATTACAATAGATCTAATCTTCTATTATTAAACTAAAATGGTCAACAAAATCTAAAATAATAAATTAAATGATCAAGCAGACACATAAACCCCGATGATGGCTATATTGAATGAAAATTTCAATCGGGGGGATATTTGCTATTAAAATATGCTTACAAGCTCAAATCAAATTAATCTAAATTAATTATCAATATAAATACAAAATTGAACAAATCATTAAGTTATAAATGGTTAAATGAAATTCAATATCTTTAAAGCTTAAAGCAAAATCTAACCCAATCCACCTTCCACAATAGTTTGTTGAATGTGACAAATTAACAAAACTCTAGCTCACAAAGGAACCCATGTCAAATTAAGTGTTCTACTATATTTACTCTCAATCAATCTCATGCTAGAAAGGACGTGGTCCGTGTCCTCTATCTGCATGGCTTGGCTAGTAGGCTCCATATATGATGCAATTATGATTAGAGTCCTCTGATTGGGTTGCTGCCACCAAATGACACCATTATATTATGATCACGACTGTAGCTCATATGCTCCTTAATGACTCAGCCTTTTGAGTTATGAATCATAAGGTACACCTGATAGGGCAAAAATCCCTCTATCAGTTAAGGTAGACTTAATATTATCTCCTTAGACAAACACTACCTCAGGTCTACAAGGATTACTTGGGCGACGCAACCCATGGCTGCTGATAAGGATCCTTTTATCAGGTTGGGTCGACCACCTCCTCTGACTAAGTAGACTAGGGACCACGATAGCTCAGGATGACAGAACCATAGGATTTAGATCGGGCACATCATCATTCCCCCAACTATTTGCTTTAAGTTAAAATGTTGAATTTCATAAACTCTAAGTTTTAAAACTCCACATGTGCTAATATATATTATGCGTTTAACGATCTAACGACTAGCCTTAATCGAAAGTTCTCTCTCAGCATTGAGAGGGATAATTAACTATAGGTGCTTGGGCTTATAGGAAACCTAGAATCAGATCTAAAGTCCTCACAAAATGAGAGTGAAATCTCTGGGTAGTGTCTTATCTACTATTCCATCTGCCTTCTAAAAATTTCACCGATATAAAAATCATACTCTCTTCAATATGAGCAGTTGGTGATGAATTTTTGGAGCCACAATATTACACACACACACACACACACACACACACACACACACACACACACACACACACACACATATATATATATATATATATATATATATATATATATATATATATATATATATATATATATATATATATATATATATATATATATATATATATATATATATATATATATATATATCCCTTTATTTTTGAAATCAAGTTATCTTTCAGAATCATAATTAATTCATATTATTTAAAAAGAGAATAAAAAGGCTTTAGGAAGTTTCCAAGTCAAGAAACAAAAAATCCATTATTTAAACATAAATATCTCATTTTTTTTCTCTTCATAAATGGTTTTTTCCTTCTCCCAAAATAAGACTCAATCAAATCTCTATCAAAAGATTTATAATTTTGATAAGAGGATTGCATGATATATTTAAGG
Source organism: Cymbidium sinense (assembly GCA_021442155.1). NCBI lineage: Eukaryota > Viridiplantae > Streptophyta > Magnoliopsida > Asparagales > Orchidaceae > Cymbidium > Cymbidium sinense. The sequence goes on from CM038218.1 coordinate 40,174,546, forward strand.
AAATCTACTTTATAAGGAGATTATTCTTCATTTACCATCTAGAAAGATAATTGATAATAAGTATTATCAATAAAAATGCTTCGATTGAAGTCAAATGGCTTCTATGGCATCAGTATTGGCCAATTTCTACCTTGATTGAAGAATGTTTAAAAATGCATGGCTCCTACTTTTGTTCCACATAGTTCAATGAGCACTTGAAGTATAATACTTAACAATATTAATGAGTGTGCTAATTTATGTGGAGAGCTTTTATAGAGATGAAGATTAATAAAGATCTGCTTGGGGCAGCTATAACAATGTGAAAATGTAGTGATGGAGTTCAGAATAAGCTGTTATCTAAAAAATAATGGTGGAGCTACTAGAGACAAAGTTAATGTATTAAAACTGTGATAAATATTAATTTTTTTTATTTTAAAAAAGTTAGACTGCAACTCTTTGCTAACTACCACACTTTATAAAATCAAGTTAAAAAATACAATTTTTTCATCATATTTTTCAAAATGCACCCATAACATAGTTTCCTAAACACCACTAATGGTGTAGATTGGATCGCACCATAAGTGGATAGCAGCACCAAACAAAACCTAAGTAATGGGAGCAAGATTTTGATTTTCATTTCTCAAAAAATATATTGATCTACAAATACTAATTTATTAACCTTTACTGTTTAACTTTGTTGTATGCTAGAAAATCAGTTGCGGTAGAATAAAAGTTTACGCCTTAACTTTGTTGTAAAATCCAGTACACACACAGAGATATTTGAAGAGTGAATAATAAACTCCAATATTTTTACGTGAAAACCCCCAGAAAGAGGGGGAAAATCATGGGCCGTAGCCTAGTAAAAATCTTTGACTATGTACCTATTACGGAGTACAAAATTTAAGTTTTTCTGATAACGGGCTTACATAATTGTATATGAAAAAGCCTAACAATGAGAATCATAGCAAGGTTACATAGTTTTGTGGCGGGCGATGTGGAACCCGCGGTCGGTGGCCGGTAATGGTGATGATGACCAAAATTGAGTTCGCATGATGTCAGTGACCGATGCGGTGGTGACAATGATCGATAATTAATGAGCGTGGTAGTGATTAACGCATCAGCAACCGGTGCATATGGCAGCGTCCTGCGTGACGGCAACACGCGGTAACCGGGTCAGCGGGTGCAACAGATAGCCGATGATGGTGATTAATGGATCGATGGTGGTAGCGATAATGATGCATTATCGATGCGCCGCATGGCTGTGGTCGGCAGTGGTGATGGGCGATGGTGGTTGGCGGTGGTGACCGATGACGGTGGTCGGTGGTAGGCGGCGATAACCGACAGCGGTGGTTGATGGTGGTGAGGACTGGCTGGTGGTGGTCGACGGCGGTGTGGCCGGCGATGGTTGGCGGTGATGACCGACGATGATGGTCGACAGCCGATGGTGGTGGTTGGTGATCATCGACTAGTGACACGATTATGCTTGGAGGATCTTCAAGCCTTAGAGTTCTCTCTTCTCTTTAGCTTGAGCTCCCCTGAAGGAGAGGCTATTTATAAATTAGAGGATTGACATTTCTGTGAATATGTGCAAAATTCAAACCACTCCATCGGATGGCTCGAGATGATTCCCTTGATCACCTGATGTATTTTAAATATTTAAATACTCAAATGAAGTCAAAATCAAGAGATCAGAGATTGGAATATGGGGTCTCGAGCAGTCCTACGCCGCGCGTGCACAAATGTGCATCGATGAGCATTATTTTTGGTTTTCTTCTATTTTTTTCCATTTTTTTTGCTTTTTTATTTATTCCCTTTTTCCCCCATAGTGGATCTATAAAAACCCCCCTAGGGCAAGTAAGGAGACACAATTCCCATATGCTCTAGTATTCTTCTACATTAGATGAGAAATTATCTAGCAAAAGTTCAGGGGCTAAGGGTAATAATAAAAAAAAATTTCCTTTTGTCAATGAAGCTCTAACCTTCTTCTTAAAGAAGGTCATTTGCTTTGCTGATCAAGGCCCGTAGCTCATACAACGAGGCTCTAATTTTCCCTCGAGAGAGGTGTCAATTGTCCTCATTAGACTGACCAGGTTTAGAGGCGATCAAGACCCGTAGTTCATATGACAAGGCTCCAATTTTTTCTTGAGAGAGGCGTCAACTATCCTCGTTGAACCAACCAAGTTTGGAGGCGATCAAGGCCCATAGTTCATATGGCAAGGCTCTAGTTTTCCCTCGAGAGAGGTGTCAATTGTCCTCATTGGACCGATCGGGTTTGAAGGCGATCAAGACCCGTAGTTCATACGGTGAGGCTCCAATTTTTTCTCGAGAGAGGTGTCAATCCTGGGATACCGGGTTTGAATCAAGGTTTTACTTTTCTTGTAAGAAATTGAATTTCTTGAAACTTCAATAGATGGTTCAGTAGTTGACAACTGTCAGTGTGGCGGGGAAGCATCAGTTAGGAATCATCCCTTGAAAACTCAGAAAATATGGCACGTAATTTCGGAGTATAAGTAGAGAGAAATAGCTTTTTTTTTCTTTTTTTGATCTCATATGTATGCGTATATTTTTTATCAGATCGTAGGCAAAAATTTTTAATAAAAATTGTCCAGGAGCAACAAAGTCAAAAAAAGAATATGCCCAAATATTGGGGTGAGTAAGTTGCTTCACACAGTTCTCAGACTTTATCTTTCTCTCCTCTTTTTGTTTCATATATATAATGTATTTTTGCAGGATGATGGCTGAAAGAAAACCAATACCGTGATAGCTATAGATGATATATCATCTACCATCACAGCTGACAGTTTAATGGTGCTCCATAAGAAATTTCATTTCTCAAATGAGTTGGTGGCTATCATTGCCAAAAAGTCTGATCAGGCATGTTCTCCTCCACAAGGATACTTTACTATTTCTGAGATGATTATTCATGCAGGACTGCAATTCTCATTGACTCCTGAATTGATTGAGGTCTTTAAAATATGCAGTGTAGCTTTGTCAGAATTTTATTTTGATATTTAATGATCATCGTTGATTTGATTGTCTTCTTTAGAGAGAGTGGTGTGACTTTGAACATCAAGTACTTGTGTCGAAAGTGTAGATTCACTTGTGATGCTCAGGGATGTGTTTCATATCGAGGTATAAATAATTGGATATAATTTTCAGCACAGGATCCATCTAGAAATTGGTATATTGGGTTCTTTTTTGTGAAAATGAGTGGGGCCTCCCTGAGAGATGGGGAAGATTGATTGACCTTCCGGATCTACTACTGATTGAAGAGAATGAAATCCTAATAACTCTTAATATTCCTAATATAGGAGTCTTGTAGCATGAGTTATGTCACATTGGCAAGTATATAATTGAAGATAGAATGTTCAAGTTTGGCCTTTCCATTCAGGCAGGGAGATCTCATGCTCTTCCACTAAAGAGATCAAGTAAAGGTGATGAAAGGTCTCTTCATATTCACAGGATTCTTTCAAGAAGCCCGTTACAAAATCATTGTGACAACAATACTTCTTCTTTAAAGAAAAAGAAGACATGCGTCAAAGTAACTATGTCAAATATTTATAGAGAAGATGTTCTCCCCTAGTTGGCCTCTGAGAGTTTAGATATCTCAACTCATAATAAGGGGATTTGTGTCCCAAAGCTGCACATTCCTGAAGAGGTGTTAAAGTATGTATGCACTAGACGTCAACGAGCAGACAAATTAGTACATTATCTTCTCTTTCTCTTTCTTTTCTTCTTTTCTTTTTTCTTCGTGTAATATTTGTGATTTTTTTATTATAGGTAGCCCAAATATTAGGGCTTATGACTCATTTGGGTGTTGCTCTAGATGAGTAGAATACTGAATTTGTGAAGGTAAAATACTTGCAAGTACAAGTCAAAGATGAGTGCTTTGGAGGATGTAATGTAGGAGCTAGAGAACATCTCAACTTCTATTTCTCTCCATCATTAGGAGGTGGAGCATACTCATGATGAGTTGATTGAGGTGAGGGCAGAGACTCGCTAGACAGAGAAAAGACTCAAGGATTTTGCAGCGGAGAAGAAAGCTCTTGAACCCAAGAAGAAAGCATTACAGGATCATCTTTCTAAGAAGGAGCTTATAATATTAGAAGCAAAAGCAAATGAAGTATCCTTGAAGGTAGTGGAAGACTTTAAGAACTCCCTAGCTTATCACGATGCTATCGAGGATTATATATAAGAAGCTCATAATCATATTCTTAATGTTAAAGTGAATGACTTGGAGCACCAATGTTTGGAAGAAGGCTTCATTCAAGGATTCCTAAAAGGAATCCTCTTAGTACATCACAAAATTGGGGCTAGTATTAAGAATCTATCTCCCAGTCAAGTATCTCAAGACCCTTCACCAGATTCAGGAGATGAAGGGGTTGAGAGTGAGTTTAAGGGAGCATCTTCCAATGATGAGGATGATGTTGATATTATGTAATATCAATTGAGGATGCATTTCTTTTCCTTTTACCTATGTATTATTATTTATTATTTTCTTCTTTTTTTGTATCCAAAATTTTGATTCTTTCTTATATCATCATAGTCAGTCTCAAAATTTTGGGTGATTTTTTTCATTTTGTTTTGACCTATCGGTGATTGGTTAAAATTTTTTGGCAACAACAACCCAAAGAGGTCATGGGAAGTCCACCAAAACCTATCCAGTATTGTTTGACTACAAGAGGCCATGGAATGTCCACCAAGGATTGTTTGACCTATCCCTTACTTGACTATGGAAGAGGTCTGATCAAATTCCTATGGGATTGATCATGCCCCGACTGAGACATAACATGAGTTGTGCATTCCTTAAGTGGGAGAATTAAATGAAGAAGGTTGTTTATATGCAACAAGCTTGAAAGAAAAAGCCATAAACTCATTACTTTGATAAGGTCGGTGATACAATATTATCATAAGATGACTATGGTATTTATTTTGAGGATGTGGGACATCACGTAAATCTTAGGGGATACTTATTAGAGTGATCGGGTATGACATTAAGCAATGATGTACTATCTCGAAAGATAGAAATCACTATCCTATAATAGACCTAATCACCTAATAAGGACTCCTAAGGCATGATGGGTCTTCGAATATACCAGAGATATTTCCCCTTCTTTACATGAAAAAGTAAAGTAGAGCTTATTTTAAGCCGGATTCATTAAGTTTCCTATAGAGGCAATCCCTCATAGTTAATTACACCCTAAGAAATGGGAATTCCTTAAGAACTCCAAAGATTTCAATGTTAAGACTATCAATGGATTTGCTATTTTAGAAAATCAAATGGGATAGATCAAGGAGAAGACTTATTTTTGGAATCCAAAGGGAGGAAGTAGGAAATGCTCATAATACTAGAAAGCTTAGTGAGCATTCCGATTTACCCTATAATTGGGCTTTATATTTTTGAAATTGAAGAGAGTTAATTATTTGAGTTGACATTTTATTAGATTGCTAGGGAGCTTTGGCGAGGGCCGAAGCACGACCTAATATAAGATTATAAAAATACCTAAGAGGTGAGGATTTATGCTTGTAGCCCAAAGAAAATAGCTACCTTAGATCCTAAGCTAGGGAGCTTTGGCGAGGGCCGAAGCATGACCTAAATCCAAGGTGAAAATGGGTTTATGGTTTACCTCTATAAGAAAGAATAAACTACCTGACTGGTAGACTTATTACCACCTAGAGTGGCAGCCAACTAACTCCCCCTACGCTCCATGTAGGCAAGTCTTATGCTTTACAAGATGGCTAGGCTATTGTTTATTTAGAAAGACTAAGTCTCACTCACTCAAGAGACTAGAGCATGAGGTATGAATTCATGACTTAATTTAATGCAAATTTTATCAAATTTATCGATTCTTTTGAACTCTTTGTTTTAACATTTATGGGATTTTGTATTCCTAAATGCATGAGAACTTGATTATGGGCCAAATCAAGAGAAAGGGTGTTCTTCCATCAAAGGCTCTCACATGAGAACTTGTTTAGGTTAATGATTTAATTAATGACTTAATGCTTTAAGCTTAAACTAAGAATTGATTGGTATTTAATTGCATTTATGTTTGATTAAGTTTAATTTTAATATGATTAATTTGATTGACTTTGATTAGTTTACTAAAGATGTGTGATCAAATTAATTAGTAAATTAATTATGTGTTTGATTTGAATTAATTTTAGTCCATTTATAGTTAATTTGGTTTATTAAGATGATGGATTAATTTATTAAGTTTGCATTAATTAAGTGTTTATTCAATTGGGTAGCTTAAGGGTAATTAGTTTAATTAAGGAGTGTGTTTAAGTTAATTATTAAATTAAAAGATTTATTTAATTCTTAATGATGTAATTAATGACTTAATGGTTTAGGTTTAATTTAGGTTTTGATTAAGATTTAATTGCATTTTGATTATGTTTGATTAAAGGTTTAATATGATTAATTTGATTAACTTAATTAGTTTTAGGGTGTGATTAATTATTAAATTTAATTAGGGTTTTGATTTAAGCTTAATTTTAGAATTAATTTAACTTATTTAAATTAATTTGATTAATTAAAATGATGGATTAATTCATTAAGTTTGCATTAATTAGATGTTTGATTAATTAAGTTTGATTCAGGGTAATTAAAATTTTAAATCATTAGATTAATTAAGGGTTTGTTTAATTAGAGATTAATGACTTAATTTCTCTCATGTGAGTGATTTGATTTAGTTTAGAGTTTTACTTAAGTTTGATTTGATTAAAAGATTATTATTATTATCATCAATATTATTAAGTGAATTAATTATTTATTTCATTTCAATTAAGTTTGATTATTTATGATTAGAGTTTTATTTGATTTGATTCATTTATTATGTTCGTTTGATTTCATTAACATGTTTGATTTAGTTATTAGGTTTAAATATTTAATGGTTAATTAATTATCTTATTCCAAGCATAAATGATTATGTTGAATTGGTTTAATTCGATTAGTATTAAATGATTATGTTGAATTGGTTTATTAATCAATTTGATTTTTTTAGTTTATTTAATGATTAATTAGTTTCAGTTTATTTATACTCATTAAGGAGTTTCATATGATTAAGATTTCATGCTTAGTGTAGGCTTAGTTATACTAGCTTGACTTGTTAAAGTTTCCTAGATTTGTTTAATTTTAAGTTTTATTTAAGATTTAATCATTTAATTATATTTTATTAACTTAAATAAGTTTAATCATATTTAATTTAATTTCCTCTAAGGATGATATTTTTTTTGATTTGAGGTTTGATTAATGATTGCTTAAGTGTTATTTCATTTTGATTTTGATTTGATATTTAAATTATTTTTAAACTATGTTTTAATTAACTCTTGATTGATTAAACTTTAATCTTAAGTGTTTGTTTGGGGTTTCATTAGTATTTAGAAAATTACATTATTTTTGTAAGAGTCCTAGATGTCGATTGAAGTGATTTAAGCTATTTTGAAGATTTTTTATAAATTTATGAAATTTTTACTTGATTTATTTTATTAAAATGGACAATCTAAATTTCAAAATTAATTTCTCCCAATCCATAAGTCTTTTTTACTTGAAATTCTTATGATAGATGTGTATTAACTTTTATTTCAACCCTTGTAAATTTTAACTTAATCTGACATATATTTTTGGTTTAATTAATGAAATTTAAGTTTTACTAAAACTCAAATTAAGCTTAGAATACTTAGTAAAATTTGGGGATTTTATTTTTTAGATTCCTCTCGAAAAGACTAATACAACGAGCCCTTGTTTGTAATTTTGGTTAAGTATTTTATTTTCTATAAATTTTTAAAATTTTAGGTGATTTAAATTAATTTTTAAAATCAGAAAAATCCGCATGGCGTTACATTAAGATGGTCAGCGGTGCGGAGGGTCACGATGCGACGTGGTCCATCATAGATCGACTTTCCGATCAAATCGTGCGATCCGGTGGTATGCGTGATTGGCATGATTTGAGCAGTCCAATCAAGCGAACCGCGTGATCGAAGGTTCAGGTCGCATTGATGCGGCATGATCCATGGTTGATCCAAGCGGCGATCCGTGAATCGAGATCGGCGGTTGCCGCCAATGACAGTAAAAAATAGTTTTTTTAAAAGGAAAAATGGGATTTCTAAGTGAAAACTTATTCAAATGGACCCATTTTTGCGTTGATTCACACCAGAAAAATTCTATTTTCTAATTGGGATGATTTAAAGTAAAAATGTGGGATTATCTAGGAGAAATTGCAAAATTGTGAAAAAATTAACACAAAATGCGAGAAATCTTAAGGTCAGCTAAAGTTTGGCAAAATTTACCTCGTCGAGGATGGTTTCCAGCGGTGGTGAAGATCTGAGCAAACTCCTAGGTATGTGAGGAAGCTTTGGAATTACTTTTAACCTTTTCCTCCCTTTGTAACGTCATCTTCTCCGATGTTTACCATCGCCTCACCGGAAAAGTAACTATTTCTATTTTTGAGCTCTTGAATGGCTCAAAGAGGTGGGGGATTGGTTCCTTCTTGCTTTGGGGAGCTCTTGGGGGCTGAATGGTGGTGGGAGAAAGAGAGGTGAAGCCTCATTTCACCCTCCTTTTATAATGGTGGAAAATCCATTCTTTTTTGAACTTTTTTTTGCTCCAAATTGATTGCCATCTTGCTTGGGGTGGTTGGGATGGATGATAAATTGATTGAGGACTTTGAATTTTTGCTCCAAAGTTCTCTCTTGCTGCCATATGATTAGCTATATTCAATGTAAATGTTGGGAGGGGAGACATAAGTGCATGTGATGGGGGAGAATTAAATGCGATTGGGTGGAATCCTATATGAAGGAGGATCCATGAGGAATTTAAATGGGTTGGGTTGATTTTGGGTTGATCCCAAATGGGTCATGGCTTGGTTTCAAGGCATTTGGCTCAATTTGGGTCATATGGGTCATATTAGGTCAAGTTGACCAATTTGACCAAAATTGGCCAAATTAGCTTGGGTTATGGGTTGATTCATGTTCAATTGGCTAATTGAAGATGAATGTGATCTTTGGTTTGAATTAATTTATATTTAATTTGATTTCCAAATTGACCCTTTAGGCCAATTTGGGCTAGGTTCAAGTGACCAATTGGGCTTGATTGATCAAATTGGTTTTATGCTTTTGGTCAAGTTCAATAATCAATTTGGAAATGAACTTTTGATTACAATCAATTTAATTAGATCATGATTTGACCATTTGGTCCTTTTTAGGCCAAAGGTCAACTTGGATCATATGGCCAATTGGGCTTGGTTTGGCTCAATTGGTGGTCAAGTCATATTTAAATATTGGTTTTGAGTTGATTCAAATCATTAATTTCAATCAATTTGGTGTAGGATGAGTTTTGGCTAGTTTTGGTTTATTTGGGCTAAGAGTTGACTTGGTTAAATGACTAACTAAACTTGGTTTGACCCAATTGATTTCAATTGATCATTCTAGGGTGATCAAAAATCACGGTGGAAGGTTTTGGTGAGCTTGGTTCAATCCAATTTGGGTTGGATTAGAAGTTGGCTCAAATGGGTCCTTTAGGTCACTTTGGGTCAAGTGGACCTAAGTGGGTCAATTGGTTGAACTTATATATGAGACCTAGATTAAAATATAAATTCAACGACAATCAATTTGGAGTCGAAAGGATTTTGGCTCATATAAAATTTTCAAGTCAAAAGGGCTAAGTTGGGGCTTTGACTTGAATTTAATTTGATTTGATGATTGGTTTTATTTATATTTGGATAAATGATTGAATGAATGATTGACTAAGAGAAAATCCATTGATTTTGACTTGATTTGGATAGAATTTGGTTAAGTCCAGAGAATTTGCTTAAAGGGCTTATATTGTGTTTGGATTTGATTTTTGATATAGTTTTGGTCATTTAAATTTAGATTTTATTTGTATTTATGAATATAAATGAAAGAATAATTGATTTATAAAGAAATCAATTGAGTTTGATTTCATCTAAAAGGTGTTTTGGCTAAGCTAATGAATGTGGTTCATATGGCTTAGGAAGGATCTTAGGATTTGAATTTGATTTTGGGTTTCAATCATTTGGAGTGAAATTTGAAATTAGATTTGGAATTTGAATTTTAATTTGAAATTTGGTTTGAGAATTGAATCTACGTTAGATTTGAGAAAGTGTATCTAGATTGGGTTTAGCTATGGGATAGGTAATTTCCTTAAGCCCAAGGCATAGCCTAATCTTATGGTTAACTTTCTAAGTCTCTAGGCTTAGATTAAGTGTTCACCTAATCACTAGAAGTGTCTTATGACCAAGGAGTTATTAGTTTCTAGAAGAGTCCTAAGTATAAGAAAGAGGTTAAGAGCTCACTCCAAAAGTGAGGTCAACACCCCCAGTGTAATTGACAAAGACACCATATATGGCTGACCAAAATGATCAACAACATCTAAGATTGCAACTAATAGAAGTGATCTATACCTAGAAAGGTAGATATAATCACGATCATATGTAATGGAGTTTCTGCCAAGGGCATAAGAGAGCAAGAAAGAATCTACAATTGAGTACATGAACCTTTCTGTAAACAAAGTGAATCCACTTGGATATGAATGAATCCACATGAGTATGATTTTTTTTAGATGTACCTTAGGGATAAGAATCAATACCCAATGGGGATCAAGATTGAATTGATTTTAATTTATTTTATTTTAATTGATGTGGAGGCATATCCGCCATGGATATGATCTATATGGATATGTGAACCTTTCCACTGGGAAAATGGTTCTATATGTGGGGATAAGAATTTGATTGGATTTCTTTTGATTTGTTTGATTAGACTCCAGGGAGGTTGGTTTAATTTTATCTCCAGGAGAAGGGTTCTAGATTGATGGCATATCCTGGATATATCCAAGAAATTTGTTTGATTTAGATCATTCCACAGGAAAATCAATGGGGAGAAATTTGGTTTGTTAAATATATTTAATTTGACACCATTGGGGACGTTGGTTTTGAATTTATTTTATTATGGACACTATCTATGGACCACATAAAGCCATTCTCTCATGCCTTAGATTTATAAGTCCAAAGGATAGTCTACCTCCATAAGGTAGGATTATTCTAAAGTTGCCTTTGTACTTTTAAAAGAAGGCATAAACTTACATCTTCCAAAGTGGGATCATATATTTATCATTTTCAACAAATCATAAAGGCAATATAATTGTTCCATTTCTTACCTCAACTCAAGAGTTGTCCTGATAATTAATTTAATTTATATTGATTCAATTTGAATTGATTTAATATAATTTGGTTTATTATATCATGGACATCTAAGCACAATGGAATATCTTTGGCCTATCTTAGATTTATAAATCCAAATAGCCTACCACCACATTAAATATCAAAATTGCTTTTCCACTATACAAAGAAAATATAAAACTTACCTCTTCAAAGTAAATTCATGATTTCAATGGCAATATCAATCCTCAATACTATTTGAGTGAATGCCATTAACTTATATCACTCAAGAATAGTCAAATTAATTTAATTTTAGATGGACCCCAAAATGGATCTACTAAGAATAAGCTAATTTCATACCTTTACAAATCCAAAGGATCACTAATTATAACTAACCAACCTTGGGTGTCTTCTTTGTAATGGTCAAGTTAAAGAAATCAACTCACATCTTCCTAACAAGGAACCAATCTGATCATCACATAAAACAAATTCTCTTTAGAAAATGATCAATTAAAATGTAGACTTATATCTTTCAAAGCAAAGACATCTAACTCGTTGGTGGCACAACAAGTTGAACCCACCAAAACTAATCGAGAGAGTCACCACTTATCTCAACTCAAAGAAGTCAAGCAATTCCAATAGGGAGTTTTGCTGGCATTGCCCTAAAGATAAGATGTATGCTTGGGAAAGGGACCACCAAGGGCTTAAATTCCTAATCCACAAGCAAATTAATTTTTTTTATTTGTTTAGTTTATTTTGACGTGGACGTTGGTTTAATCAAACAAAAGCTTATATCAACCTATCAATTTATTGAACCAAATAATGTGCACATCCAATAAATTCTCCAACCACACATTTGGAAAGACTACCCAATCCAAGTAACCTTAGTGTCTAAATATTATGTTATCCAAATAGAATGCAAGGAATCCCACCAAAGGATTAATCCAACACAGAGAATGGCATGGTTTGTCATATATCAAAGTATTCAACCAACTCAAGGAGAAAGCAGGACTCACATGCAAGAGTGGTGTATCCAAGTGAGTCATCAAGATAAAACATCAACCAACCGTTTGCTTTTTAACCGCCTAGAAGAAAGCTCAACATCCAAAGTTAAACCCATTTTGGGATAGTCATCTTAGCACAAAGTCATCCACCTAGTTACTACCGAGTAATGCCACCGAGGACTTACATACTCAAATGTAGTCGAGGAAAGGAAGGGACTTACTAAACCTTAAATATACTCAACCTAGTTAGTAACATGATGGCTAGTTCAAGAAGAAAGCACAGGGACTCACATATCCTTAAGTAAAGTCAACATGAGATAGCTCATCAAAAATCTACCATACTAATATACACTTTGGTTTTCAATGGTCAAGTAAAGATAGCATGGGACTTACATCCTCCAACAAGTGACCATCATGACATACTACATAAAGATGTAAACCCAACCTTTGCCTAATGAGTGAGTGCCCCAAGGGTCTTGCACATCAAAGTAGCAGACAAAAGATATATGTTCATTTGTGTTAAAGAGAGAATAGATGCTTGGTTCTTACACATATCATAAATATGTTGAAGAATGGATGAAATGGTGTCACAGGGGCAATTGTGATTCCACCAAGAAAGGATGTCGCTCGGGTTCTCTCACACCTATCTTAGTTGTACTCAAATAGATGCCTCATTATCTTACACATATCCCAATAGCACTGAGGATCATTTTGTAGTTTGTTTGTGTGAGGAGAGATAGATTCCTCTTCTCTTATACCTACCCAAATATATCATGGAGGATTCGCAAGCAAAAGATATTTCTAACACAAAAGATGAAATTGATGAAAAGAAGTTTTATTGATAATCATTTTAAACAAGATTTATGATATTATTTCAAGTAGAGCCCATTAATTGGAAGCATCGTGCACTCTTTCAAATTATGAGTTGATAAGATTCTCCTTGGTAGCCTTCTCATGGCATGGGTCTTCCCAAGTGGGTTCAAACTTGCCTCTCTTCTATGGGCAACAATTGGCCTCCTTAGAACCAAAAATGCTCTCTTAAAAAAGCTCTGGGATAAAACTTATTATTATCTTGAATCATCTTGGCTTTGTATAACTCAGGTTCTAACATGCCCTGAGCTGCCCTCCTCCACACCTTGAGCTCTTCCAACCACAACTTGGCATTCTACTCCATTATGATTTTACTACCACCACTCATCCTTAGTGATGGGAGTTGACTCTAATGGTGAACGCTTCAGTCATACACTAAGGAGAAAGTGGTAGATTGAGTTGGAGTTATGTATGTTGTACGGTAAGCCCATAAGGCTTCAACCAACTGTTCATGCCATCATCATTTATTATCTTATAGTGTCTTCTTCAGTATTTGAATGAGAATTTTGTTGAAGGCTTTTGCCAACCCATTTTCCCTTGGGTAGTAGATGATAGAATATCTCCAATCTATGTTGTATCTCCGAGCAAAGCTATTTATTTTAGTGCTCTTGAATGCTGTACCATTATAAGATATAATTCATCGAGGCACCCTGAATCGATATACGATATAGTTCCTAAAAAACTAGAGCACATGCTGAGCTAAGACCTCTCTAAGTGGGATTGCCTCCACCCACTTGGAAAAGTAGTCAGTAGCAGCTAGGATGAATCAATGACCTTTGGAAGAAGGAGGATCGATCATACCCATAATGTCAGTACCCTAATGGTCAAATGGCCATGAGACCAATGTAGGATGTAGAATGTTGGGTGGTTGATGTAGGACCACACCATGTACCTAAAATTAGTGGCATCTCTTAGCTACATCTATGCAGTTTGTTATCATTGAAGGCCAGTAGTATCCTAGTCTCTTGATCTTGCCTTTCATCTTTGGGTCGGATTGGTGTGCTCCGCATAACGGGCTTCATGTTTTTCCGCACAACGTAGTTTCATATATGATCAATTACCGGCCATAAGGTGTCATCCATGAAAGCGTAGGAAAGGGCTACGACCAAGGGAACCTACCCCTCCTACACCACCCATTGTGGTAGGGCCAAGCTCTCCTGCTCGACCTTCTACCCTAGTCATGGTGTGGAAGGAGTGGAGACCCCGAAGTGTCGTGGTCATTCCTTCACCAACTCCCCCAAAATGGATATGGAGATGGTGATGCTATTTCAACTATATGATGACAAGATCGCTATAATGGAACCTCCCTAGGATTGTTACTCTTGTAGCTAGTAGCAATCAGGATTATCATTCATTTAGTGAGTACAATCCAATAGTGATTGACTCCCCCAGATGAGGTCCGGCCTCTCGCCATGATACATCACAAAGCGCCTAGATCATTCGTACATGTTTAGATGGATCATTCTATAGACGAGATAGTAGCTAATTAATTCATGCAAAAGAAGGAGATCCTAGGGTATGAGTTGTCAGATGAAGAAAGAGTCAACTTCGATCCCAATGAAGATGACTTGATGGGGGATTCAGCTGGTGTCTGCATGGTTGACACTAGGGGATCTCTTTTTAAGGAGCAATAAACTATGGAAGGTGATGAGGTTGATCAAGAAGACACTGCAGAATCAGCCCAACACCTTCAACTTTAGTTAAGGCAGAAGGACGAACAGATTGATAGGATGGCATGCCAATTGGGACTTATGGCAGCCCTAATCTCCTCAGTTCATTTAGTCAACTAGCTGAGTGCATAGACTAGTTAAGACTCTACCTCCCATTGAGCAAGGTAGCACTAGCTTATATGGGAAGGTAGTGGAAAGTACCTCCATACATGAAAAAGATCTAAAATCCATGGTTGAGCAGCTAGTGAAGGAAGCTTGCTCAAGCCCGGGAGGATCATCGGTCAAAGGTAGACCCTACCTAGAGGGAATTGACCCATTCCAAGATCCCAAGGGTTTCTGCCTCCTTCCTTCAAAAGCTTTGATGGCAGTGGGAACCCGAGGCAAAATATAGCACATTTTAGAGCCGCCCAATGTGTGGCAACATGTTTTTACTCTTTAGACTCTGTCAAGAGTCTAGTGGGTATTTTGATTGGTATACAATCCAATGGTTCAGTAAAGACATTTGCTAAGTTAAAGCAACTCTTCATCAAGAGATTTGTTAGTGCTCAACAAAGGGTTGTTGTTGGTTATCTCGTTGTAGCACAATAACACCCCGGTGAATCCCTCGTTCATTATATTCTTTGATGGCATAACTTGAGTATGAAGTGTGAGCCGCAGCTGTTTGAATAGCATGCCATTGAGATTCTCTTAAAGAACATCCATGGTCTGGTCGCCTTCATGCTTATGGGCTTCTCCATAAAGATATTTGAGAAGCTAATCAATAAGGCAGCTAGTCTACAAGGAGAGGCCAAATAGTTGCCTTTTCAAGATCTTGACAAAGTAAATCAAGGTTTATGAAAAATAAACCTGAGAAAGTAGTGGTTGATAAGGGGAAGCATCCCCTAGAGATCACCGAGAGACCATGATCGACTCCACCTCCTTGCCACCACCGAAAGCAATACTAGCCTCCATCAACCTCCATGGCCAAAGACCACCCACCTTAGCCATACCAAAGAAGAAGCAATGCATACCCGCCACCTATGGTCCACCTACTCTTTTAGATAAGTTAAACAAACCTTATTCTTTTAAGAGGGAGGTAATTAGGAAAATCTTTAAGAATCTCTTAAAGAAACCTGATTTTCAGCTACCCGAGCCTAGGAGACCGGAGGAAGTTGGCAAAAGTCATGATCCAAACTTTTTCCCTTACCACCGTATACTAGGTCATGTTTTGGAGAATTGTTTCACATTTAAGGACTGGCTTGAACACAATTTCAAGACCAGTGGTGTAGTTATCTCGAAGGAATACCTTATGGAACAACCTTCCAATTCCATTAGGGTAATCCTTAGGGATACATGTGATCCTACCAAAACCAAAGAAGGTTGGGATATCTTTTATTCCATCTAAGAAGATAATAAGATCAAGAAGCTTTCAGAGGTGCTTGAGTCACTCAAACCCAACACCAAGGAAGGTTTGCAAGTTTCTAGTGCCAACTCTAGAAAGTGGGAGCTCAGCATCGCAGAAGAAATGCATGTGTCGCCCGGATAGCCCTTTAGCATAACCACCGACCGTGTCTAGCCTCCAGCCTTCAATTGCAGTTCCCACACCTGCAGCTTCTTTCATTTTAGCTAATTCTTCTATTTCTTCTACTAGAGAACTCTTGTAGCAGCAGATAATGGCATCAAATCCCTTACTCCACTTACTCTACATGACTTCTACTTTGTACCTCCAAAAACTTCTAAGAAATTGAAAAATAAAGTTGATTTGAATTACATCTGTGTCACTTCTGAGGGGTTATCTTCTTCTATTCCAAATGATAACTCTACAAGTCTAAATAACTATAATAATTTTGATCTTCCTCTTTCTGATTTAGAGTTGGACTTTCCAACTCTGAACACTATGGGTTCACCTCTTGAGATAGACTTGGAATCATCTGATTTTGAGGGTCCCATAGGAGAAGCTACAGGTGAGCCTGAAGTGCATGTAGAACTTGCCACCACCTTGCCTCAAGAGATCACCGAAGTCAACCTCCGTAGTGGCAAGGTTTTACCTCCTAGGGCAGCACCTCAATATAGATGGAAATAAGTCATTGGTACTGAAGATCGAGAATCCCTTCCACAGGATGCTCCACCCTTGGATATGCTTATGGAAGACTAGCCAATAGTGGATTACAATGTCCTTTCTCATCTAAGAAAGTTACCATCTAAGCTAAGCATATATGATGCCCTTGTCTTATCCAAAGAGATAAGGGAATCACTAATCAAGGCTCTTGATCCTAGATATGCTTAGCTAATTAACTATAGTGAGGAAGCACACTACACAAAAGAAGCCCAAGGGATTACCTTCACAAATGAAGACCTTCTGCTAGGGGACTTGGAGCACAATCGTCCCCTCTACATCACAAATAACATGGATAGTTCAGCTGTGGTTCTGGACATAGGTATGAACATTATGAGTCTAAAGACCTTTGCCTATTTGAGAATCGACATCTCTACTCTCCGAAGAGATAAGATGATGTTAAGAGGATTCAATGATCAAGGTGAGCGGGCTTTAGGTTCTATAGCGTTACTATTGGATATCGATGATTGGAAGATGAAGTTCTACATTGATTTGATTCAATACATTCATCGCTTTTTTAGAAAGCCTTGGATACAACAGAACAAGATCATTCCATCCTCCATTCATCAGTGCATCAAGTTCAGAAAAGATGGAATTGAATATCAGGTCAATGATGAAAAGTCATTTTTAGTTAGAGAGGTTGAGATTTCTGAAGATGTGACCTGCTATCATCCTCAACACACCCTTTCTCATGAACTTGGAGAATTCAAATGCAAAATAAAAGAAAAAAAAATCAAGAAAAGGAAAAGATAAAAGAAAATGGAAAGAAAAATGGAAATCCAAGTCCACAAGAAAGGGGAAATGAGAAAGAAATAGAGTCAAGATATCACATTTCCACCCACATAGTCCATTCATATGGACGCGGTGGAATGGCTCAACTCCACCGTGTAGGCAAAGGTAGAAATAGGCGTTCTGAGGTGGGAGACCTAGTGGCCTTCATCTAATAGGTCATGTTCCAGTTCATGGAGTCCCTACTATTCACATTGACTTGGAATCCAGAGGATGAGTCTAATGTGATTAGTATACCGCCCAACCCTCTCGGGTCCATTGAGGTGACTTTCATCCATAAATGATGAAGAGGCCTCAAGCAAAGCAAAGCATTCAAATTTGGTTTATGTAAACTATCGTTGGGAACCTTAGCTCTTATCTCACTTACATCTCAAAAGTTGAAGGTTTATAGTTAAGGAAGTCCCTAAGTCTTCCAATTATGAAGCGTAAGAGGTTCTTTTGGTTCATCATCCTCAAGTCTATGTGATGGGACTTGAGGAAGATACTTTAAAGAATTAATGAAATTACAAGTTGAATTTTTACTCTCCTTGTGCTCAAAATCTTATTCAGAAAGGTTTGGTTCCTCACACTTGGTCCAAGCATAGGTCAAAGTACTTTAAAAAATTATGGAACAATTCAAGCAAAGGAAGCACAATCAAAAGCAGGGCTATGATTAGGTATAGTGGGTCCAATCGATGATGGTGATTACTATTTAGTTGTTACCAACCATTTGGAATCTGATAGGTTCTTCCCACATATCCCAACTCTTATGAGAATGTGTGTTTAGGAATCTCAGATGATCCAAATGATCTTCAAGTCAAGGATGCACCTCCAGAATTTGAAAAAGAAATCCATTCAACAATAGACAAGTTAAAAGAAATCAACCTCAGGACAGAAGAAAATCCTCTCCCGAGTACATCATTTCATTACTGAATGAAGAAGAAACCAATGACTTAGTTAGGCTATTGATTGAGTTTAAAGACTACTTCGCATGGAGTTATGAAGAAATCTCCTATTAAGCAAGCTCCTAGACGCATGCGATTAAAAATTAAACAACAGGTCATTTCTGAAGTCAAGAAACTGATCGATGCCAGTTTCATCAGGGAAGAAAAATATTCTACCTAGTTAGCCAATGTTCTCCCAGTTAAGAAGAAGAATGGCCAAATTTATATTTGTGTTGATTTTAGGGACTTAAAGAAGGCATGCCCTAAGGATGAGTTGTCTCTTCCTATACCAGAATTAATGGTGGACATTGCCTCATTTCATGCAATCTTCTTTCATGGATATCCGCTATAACCAAATCAAGATGTCTTCTGAAGATGAAAGAAATACTACTTTTCAAACCCGAATCTTCTATTATAGGGGTCATGCCTTTCGACCTTAAAAATGCTAGTGCTACATACCAACGGGTCATGACTTCGATCTTCAATGAACTCATCAATCATCAGGTTGAGTGCTACATTGATGATCTCACAGTCAAAAGCAAAGAAAAGGAAGACCACCTCTTTGACTTGAGAGTAATTTTTGAACGGTTAAGATAATATAACCTAAAAATGAATCCCCTGAAGTGTGTACTCAGAGAAATTTTAGGAAAATTTTAGGTTTGTTGTTCGCCACCAAGGAATAGAAATAGATCCTAAAAAGATCAAAGCTATCTTAGAAATGCCACCTCCTAAGAGTTTAACTCAACTCGTGTCCTTTCAAGGATGGTCATATCTAAGATGCTTTATCTCAAACTTATCGAGAGATGCAAGCCATTCTCATCACTTGTCAAAAGGATGCTTCAAGTGGGATGACAAGTGCGACACATTCAAAGACAAGTGAGATCAATTTTTTTTAGAATACCGATATACCGGAGATACTCTACCATCTACTACCCCAGAAATGGTTTAATAAAAGCATT
Source organism: Cymbidium sinense (assembly GCA_021442155.1). Taxonomy (NCBI): domain Eukaryota; kingdom Viridiplantae; phylum Streptophyta; class Magnoliopsida; order Asparagales; family Orchidaceae; genus Cymbidium; species Cymbidium sinense. Next base: position 40,194,009 of record CM038218.1, read on the forward strand.
CAACAAACTATCATCCATATATTGAAGAAAACTTTGATAAAAAAATAGTTTAGTAATGATTGAAGCCTTGTGGGCCTATCGCACCACATACCGGACTCTGACTTAGTCTACTCCATTTTCTTAGTGTATGGGTATGAAGCCATTCTACCATTAGAAGTTTGTCCCCTCACTAAGGGTAGCATTGGGTAACAATATCACTTTAGAACAAAATGCAAAGTTGGTTAGAAGAGCTCGAAAGTTTGAGGAGAGTCATTCTATAAAAACCTCAAGTTTTATAAAGCCAAAATGATTCAAGCTCACAACAAGATGGTCCAACCTATGTATTTCCAAGTAGGAGAACTTGTGTTAGTCCTAAGAAGAGCAATTTTTTCCCATTGAAAGATGGGAGGCAAATTTGAACCCACTTGGGAAGGCCCCTATGTCATAGAAGGCCTGTGGAGGATCTTATCGCTTATTGATTGTAAAGGGGAACACCCGATGCTTCCAATTAATGAGCTATATCTAAAGAAACATTACCGATGAAATAAAACATGTTTGAAAACAATCATTAATAAATAAAACAAAATCTTATTTCATTCATCAAATCTTCTCTTCTTTCAAAGTGTTGTTTACTTATCTTATGAATCTGCCATGACGTGTTTAGGGTAGGTGTAAGAGTCCCCCAGTGGCATCCTATCCCTCTTTCTTAACACAAACACAATCTCCCATTGCTTTTAGAGTAGGTGTGAGAGAACCTAAGCAGCATCCAATTTCAATTAGCATAACTAAGTTAGGTGTAAGAGTCCCCAGTGGCATCCTTTCTTAGTGGAATTCTTGTTTCCATCCATGGCATCATTTAATTAATTCCCCAACATGTTTTAAGGTACGTGTGAAAGTCTCCCAGAGGCATCCTATTCATTTTAACACATGCACAAAACAAACACAAATTTTTTGTCTCAGGCTACTTTGATGTGAGAGCAAGCCCCATCACTCACCAAATGCTCAGTCGCATGCTACCTCTCTGTCACCCTAGTGGTCATTTGTTGGAAGATGTGAGTCTCCAAACTTTCTTCCTAATTTGATCATTGCAAACCAATGAGCACCTTAATAGTATGGTAGACTTCACTACCCAGCTAGTAAGCTACCTCATGTTGACTTTTCTTAAGAAGGTGTGAGTCTCCGTGTTTTCTTCTTGAACTAGCCACAATGTTTAACTAGGTTGAGTATATTTGAGGTTTAGTACCCCAGATTCTTTCGAGTTTATATAAGTCCCCCAATGGCATTCACTCAAGAATCCCTAGGTCAAGCACCGAAATGATAACACTATCCCGAAGTTCTATAGGAGGAGTCCCTGCTTTCTTCCCGGGTCGATTGTTGCAAACCAACCTTAGTTGGTTGATTTTCGCTATGTCGACAAAGAACTCACTGAGTACACCACTCTTGGCAAATATGAGTCCCCACACTTTCTCCTTGAGTTGGACACCGAATACCTATTGAATTTATGAGTAGCCATGTTATCTTTCCAGGGTGTTGGATTAAGCCCTTTAGTGGCCCCATCCCCTGTGGGAACTCTATTTGGATCACGTCCTTTGCAGCCCCATTTAGATAATAGTCAGGTTACTTTTGGATTGGATAGTCCCCCTTTCTTAGTAGCTACCCCTATGGTTGGAAAATTTGTCCAACAGATATGCAGATTCTCTCTTGGTTCAAAATGATAGTTTAGAAGCTCCTTCTCGGGATCCCTCACAAACCAATAGGGTTCACATTAAAATAAATTAAATAAAAATAAGAAAAATTAATTTGCTTGTGGATTAGAAATTCAAGCCCCCAAAGGGCTCCTTTTCCCAAGCAGGCATCCTATCTTTAGAGTAATGTCAATAGAACTCCTTATAAGAATTATCTGACTACATGAGTTGAGATAAATCTCTCCAGACTCACTTTGTAGTGCCCCAGTTGGGTTCAATTATTTTGTCACAAGTTACCCACAAATATCTCGTTTTGAAAGATGTGGCTATGACACATTATTTCTAGATGATTGTCAAACCAAGTGGCCCTAAGTCGCTGATTTGTGCCTAAAGCAACCGATCACCCCAAGGATCTTTTCTGAAGATGTGAGTCCTCAGCTTTTTTCCTTAAATTGATCATTGAAACGAAAGACTTCTTTGGGGATAGCTCTCCCATGCCGAAGTTACTCCCTTGGTTCAAGAAGAGATTGAGGCCTCCATGGTCTCTATTCAATTTGAACCATCGCAAACCAATGGAATCCATCAAAATAAATAAAATAAAAAATGAAATGTACCTTTGACTATCCTTGAGTTGATTTAAGTTCCCCAACCATTCACTTAGTCACTAGTTGGGTTTGACTTACCAAAGCAACCAATCACCCCAAGGTTCCTTATCTCTAAGATGTAAGTCCCGTTTTCTTAAAACTTGATCATTGCAAATTGAAAGGCATTCCTTTAGTTGGATAATTCTACCTTATGGTTGGTAGGCTACTCCCTTTGGATTGGTAAACTGAAGTTAGTCAGCCTCCATGGCCCCTACTGTAATTCATCAAACCAATGGATCAACCCTAATCAAAATAAATTAAAAAATGAAAATTAATCTTGACTATCCCTGAGCTAATTTCACCCCCCAGGGCATTCACTCAATAATGCCTTGTGGTTTGATTTGTTGCCAAAGCAACCCATCACCCGTTCCTTGTCTCTAAGATGTGAGTCCCCATGCTTTCTTCTTAAAACTTAATCATTGTAAAGGCTTTCTTTTGGTTGGATAGTCCTACCATGTGGTTGGTAGACTAATCCCTTTGGATTGGTAAATCTGAGTTAAGCCTAGGCCTCCATGGCCCTTACTCAGTGTAGTTCATCCCAAACCAATAGGATCAACCATAATCAAAACAAAAAATCTAAAAAAATGAAATCTTCTCTTGACTATCTTTGAGTTGATCTAAGTCCCCATGATTCACTCAATAGCCTCTAGGGGTTCACCCATTGCCTTACCAATAGATCACCCCAGTAGCTGGTCCCTACTTTGCAAGATGTAAGTATACTACGCTTTCTTCTTAGTACAGCTGTTGTATACCGAAAGGCACTCCTTTGGTTGGATAGTCCTACCTTGTGGTTGCTAGACTACTCCCTTTGGATTGGTAAATCTGAGTTAGGTCTAGGCCTCCATGGCTTCTACTTTGAAACAAACAAATCCAATTAAACAAAATAAACAATTCATCTAAATCAACCTTCTTTTGCCCCTCCTCAGTGAGATGCAAATCTTTCTAGTTCTCCCAGTGGATCTAGGATTCCAATCCTTTAGTGGATTTCTCAATCCCTCTATTGTGGATGATTTGAACCTGCTTCCCCAATGAAGAGTTCATCTTTCTATTCCCCGTGGAGTCTAATCAAAACAAATCAAAATTAAATCAAATCAAACAATAAAATTGAAATCAATTCAACCCTCTCCCTAAGCAAAACTCAAATCAAACCTCTCATCCCCTCGTGGATGACTTGAACATGCTTCCCTAGTGGAAGGTTCACACTCTATCCCTTAATGGATTTTTTCCTCTCTCTAATGTCTTGGACGAAAGTAGGCCACATTGCATTAGGCTATGGATTCTTTCTACTCTTTAGGTTAGGGATAGACTATTTTTTCTAATGCTTGTGATCTTCCGGTGTTGTTGATCGTTTCAGTCAACACCAATACGTGCAATGTACCTGGTCAGTCACACACACCTACTGGGCACCCTTTATTGACCTCATTTTTAGAATGATATCTCAACACCTCCATCTTAGATAAAGGATTCCTCTTAGAAATTAAGAGTTTCTTAGTCTTAAGACACATCAAGTGATTAGGACACCCCCCTTTAAGACTTAGGGTTAGCCATAGGAATAGGTCATGCCTTAGGGGTGTTAGGAAACTTTGCTACCCTTAGCTTGCACCATTCCTCACCTTTCCTTCTTTCAAGTCAAACTCCAAATCAATCCTATTTGATTTTTTTCCAAATCAAAATCAAATCCATGATTGAAATTTTTGATTGAAACCCATGATAAAAAATCCATCAAAAATTTCTAAGTCCAAGTTTTGCCTAAGTCCTTAATTTTCCCTTAAGGACTTAACCAAAATCATGATTCAAACCTATTCAAATATTTGAGATATTTCCATAATCCATTTATATTCTCATTTATATTCACATATATAAATTAAATATAAATTAAAAGCCATCAAATCAACTCAAAATTCAAAATTAATTCATGAAATTTTTTTAAGTCCCTTTAATTTTTCATTAAAGGACTTAGCCAAAATCAATCCTAAACTTTGATCAAACCTATTCAAATCCTTGGGATATTCTCAAAACATATTTGTATTTTCATTTATGTTCTCATATATAAATGAAATATAAATATAAATCAATCAAATTCAACCCAAAAATGAAATTCTGAATTTAAAATCCTTGAAATACCTTAAATCCTTTAAATTCCCTTTAATGGATTTAACCTAAACTTTGATCAAACCATTTCAAATTCATGGGATTTTCTCAAAACTTATTTGTATTCTCATTTATATTCTCATATATAAATGAAATATAAATATAAATCAATCAAATCAAAGGCAAAAATTAAATTTTAAATTAAAAATTTCCTTAAATTCCCTTTAATAGATTTATCCTAAATCATGATTAAACCACTTCAAATTCTTGAAATTTTCTCATGATCAATTTATATTCTCATTTATATTCACATATATAAATAAAATATAAATTCAAACAATTAAAACCAAATCTGAAAATCAAACTCAAATCCATTCAAAATCAAATCTAAGCCTTTTAAGCCAAAATCTTGAGCTTAGCCAAAACACTTTCAAATCAAGTCAAACCCTTGATTTTCTCTCATGGTTCAATCAATCCTACAATTATGAGCTCATATATAAATCCAAACTTCAATCACTCAATCAAAACCCAAATAAAAAAAATCTAACCCAAAACCCTCATATTCTTCCTTTGAATATGAAATTTTCAAATGGATCAGAACCCAATTGACTTCAAACCACTTGTAAATGGATTTATATTTCAATCATGAGTCTATATACAAGAACAACCAACTTCAAATCACGCTTTGACCAAGCTATTTGACTCACTCAGGCTCACTTGACCCAAAGTGACCTAAAGTACCCCTATGAGCCAACTTTTGATCCTAACCAAATTGGATTGAACCAAACTCATATTTCTCATCATGATGAACAATCATCATGATCAATCATCAAATTGGGTCAAAGTCAAACCTAAGGGTTGACCAAGTCAACACTTAACCTAAAATGAAACCTTACATAACTAAATTCCACCATAGGCCAAATTGATTGAAATCATTGATCTAAGTTCATTCATGACCTATGTTTGAACTTGACTAAGCCAACATTTGAGCCTAACCTAGCCCAATTGGCTCACTTGACCCAAGTTGACCCATTTTGACCTAAAGGGCCAAAATGTGTCAAAACTTGATCTAAGCCAAATTGACTCAAGCCATTGGGTCAAGTTCATTCCAAATCACTTGTTGAAATTAACCAAAGCCTCAATTGGCCAACTAGACCCAACCTAGCCCAATCGACTTAGACCCAACATGACCTAAAGGGGTCATGTTGAGCAAAAATTAAACTTAACCCAAATTGATTGGAAATAAAGATACCAATCCACTCCATATGACTGACCAAACCTAAATCTACCCTTGACCTACTCAAATAAGTCACATGGGTCAAATTGGTCAACTTGACCCATTTGACCTAAATAGAGTCATATGAGCCAAAATGAAAACAATACCAAATTGAACCAAACCAAAGGCACCAAAATATTTCAAATGGTCATATGAACTTGGCCCAACCCTTGGTTTGACCCAATTTAACCTATTGGTCAACTTGACCCAAGATGACCCATTTTGACCTAAATGGGTCAACATGAGCCAAACACTATCAAATGGATTCCAAATCCCTTGAAACTTAGCCAAACCTATTTTCTCAACATACCAAACATACCCAAAGTGAAAAAAATAGCAAAATGACCATTTTACACCTAGGCCATAGAACAAATTTTGGCATAGCCCATGGGTATTTTGGTCATACATTCTTAACAATCACTTGAGGCTTTCCAAAAAGCTCAAGAGAATTAGTGATGAGTGGTGCACCCAACCCAATGGGTTTGGGTCAACCCATTTAACCCATGGACCAAACCCGACCTCTAGCCTTGAAATTGAAATTTCAAATTCCCTCTTAAGCTCAATTCAAGCACATGGGAGTCATTCCACCCTAAGGGATCAAACCACCATGTGCAATAATCTAACAACCTAAACAACCCTCCTAATCTGGTCAAATGGATCAAAATGACAACTAACTGGTCGCCATCCGATTTCCATAGGGAAGATATAATCCCCCTGATTGAATGAAAATTAACTTGACTCATACTCGATTGAGGCCTGAAGAGAGTTAGCAATCATCGAAACACCCCAAGCCTCTAGGAGGATTAGATTTTCTTTTTTTCTTGGCAAAATAAGGGAGAAGTGATTAGCAAACTTCTACACTTGATCTCATCCAAATTCCTTCTACACTCTTCATCTAAGGACCAAGTCGAGACTGCCCAAGCATCCATTTGAGTTCCCACAGTAAGGAGAGCTTCAATTCAATCAAAGTTGCAAGGATCATGACCCATCAATCCACTTAACCCCAAGGCCTAGGAACTTCAACAGGACTTTGTCTCCACTAGGTGAAGCTACCTCATCGATCTCAAGAGTCGATGATCACCTCGGGCGAGGTATGTGTTTTTTCGACCACTTAGATTATGAGGTGTTGGTCCTTGTGAAAGGAATTTTCATTGCATGTGAAATCTATAGTTGGATTGGGTGCTCTACTACTTTAGATGGTGTGGGTTGAGTCTCGAATGATTTTATGCTAGATGGGCTCGGATCTCCCTTTGGATCATGGATGATTCAAATTCATCCTCAGGGAAGAACTTAGCTCATCTCAGCCATCCATCCGCACATTTTAGATAGAAGACTGAGATTATTAGGCACATTTTATAAACCCTTTATCCGATTAAAATCATGGGTGTATCCTAGCCCGATCCTTGATCTGACAATAAGGATATTTGCGCCGCCGCCACTTGATGTGATGTTTTAAGGGTGGCTCATGCGCGTGTAAAGTGCACCACCCGCCACCATGTGTCACTGTGAGCCAGTGAGATTAGTTAGGGATTTTAATTAATTCCTAATTAATTCAACAAACTTCAAAATTTCATAATTCCTTCAATAAAAATCAAAAAATAAAAGAAAAAATACCTTGGAATAGATAATTTTATCTAGAATATTTAAAAAATATTTTCAATGGATTTTGAATTCCCCTTTTCTATGAATTTGGGTTTCTTTGAGAAAATTTAATTAGCTAATAATTCTCTAATTATGTCACCAATTGATCTTAAATTTCTAGGCTTCATTTTAGGGGATGACCTCTGCCTCCTCTAATTTTCTTGAGATTTATCGAGGGCTTAATGGAGAAAATTGCTAGCTCATTTCCTAATTATCCCTTTCATGTATTAAGGGTAATTAAGGTGTGATTAGTGGATTTATCTATGATTAAGTTTGATTAAGGTCAAAGTAGGGTTTCATGGAATAATTTTGGGGCATTTTCCTTAAGATATTCCCTAAACCCCCTTTTCTCTCTTTAATCCCTTCTTAATTAAGGGTTAACTCATTAATCACCCCTTTAAACAATTTTAAAATTCTAAAAATTTGTAGAACTTAATTAGTCTAACTTGGGTAAATGCTTAGGTGTTTAATAGCCTAAGTTCAATTAAAGAAATTAAAATCCCTTTCATAAGTGTGAAGGGGTGTTTTAAAAGTACTTAAGCTAAAACCCCTTAGCTTAATTAACTTTTAATTGTGAGCCAAATTGCATTAGGTCTTTTCATTATCAAGTGCATTACAAATTTAAATACCTTTTGGGTTTTATGTCATCTCATTGGCTCATAATTATTTAGTTAATCCTTTTAAGGTGGTGTAGGTAAGGGTTAATTAAACCACTTAATTCATACCCTAACCTAATCAACACATAAAAATGGATCTAATTTTTTTAAAATTAGACAAAAATCTCAAACACATGTGGGAATGGGTTGGGAATAACAAACTCATCTCACCTTTTCAAAATTAAATCAAACTTCAAACTAAACAAAAATCATTTTGAAATTCACTTTGATTTATTCTAAATTTTCTTATTCCTTAAGAATGTCTTTAGGATTTAAGTAAATTGAGTTTATTTACATGATTGCATTGCATTAGATCTTTCCCAACATGTTAAGTTGTATGTCATGTGATTCATGCATTCATAAGTTCATGTTTCAAATTCTAAAATGAAAATTGTTTACTTTATGTCAAAAGTACATGTGTTGGCTAAAGTAAAATATGAGTGGCTATTATCACTCCTAAATCCAAAAATATTTTCAAAACATATAAATGAAATAGCAAATCTGAAAGTAAACTACTTATATTTTAATTATAAGCTTGCATGTGATGAATTATCAAAGCATGTTTAGCATAGGTTTTCTTTTTTTCTTATGTTAGCATAGTTTTGAATAAGGGTTGGTAAGATGTAAGGTTCATTTGAAAAGAACCAACACTTACTTAATTCCATACCCTATTCATCCCTTTGCTCTCACCTAAGAAGGGTTGCCTATACTTGCATGCATAAATTGCATAAAAAAATGAATCCATTAAACAATTTTTGCATTCTCCTTTTCCATCTCATTTCTTTTATACATGTGTTTGTATTTAAGGAAAGTGGTATATTAGTCAGGACAACCTCGAGGTTGTAAAGTTTTAAGTATCCCTAAGTAGGTTTTATACCTTACCTCTCTGGTTAACAATGGCGTTGTACTCACTTATGCCTTTCTACTTTCATATGTGTATGTGAAATTTTGGATAAGGAAACTTTTTTCTACTTAAGAAAATCATACATCTTAACTTCTAAATTTTCTTAAATGGATTACTTAGCATACATCATAAAGTGTGTTAACTACTCTCATTTACATGTATAGATATGCTTAGGGTCCATCCATATGCATATATATATGTTGGGAAAGAATTGAAGTAATGTGTGTCATGTGAATTTTGATTCATTTTATTTAATCTTAAAATGCCTTTCTTTTGAATAGGTTTTTTAGAGTTTATCTAAACTTAGATTGATTAAAGATGTAATCAAAACATTCACCTAAATGAAATTAAAATATGAATCTACTTTAGAAAATTACTTATTAGGGAAGGAAAGAGAAGTTCTCTCTTTCCTCTCTTCATAACTTAGTAATTAATTGGTTTCACTCAAACCAAATTAAAACATGAAATAAAAAAAATCCAAAATACTTAAACAACTTAAATGAAACCTGCCTCTAAGTTGAATATGTCCTTCACACTTAGAAAATTTGAACCTAAAGTCCTAAGCTAAGCATACCACACAAACCTTCAAAGCACACACATTAGCCTAAGTCACCACTTCTAGCTTTAGGTTAGGTTGGTGCATGGCTTGATACTTTGTTTTATTTTGTGATGAATATTTTAAACTAGATGTTAGGGTGTATGCTCATAGGATGAATGGTAGGACGTGCTTAGTCTAACTATTCTTTTCTACAAGGGATTGTGCTTATGGGGCGCTATCATAAATAAAAAAAAGAATGCTTTTGCTTGCAGGTGCTTATACCCCTAAGCATAATCCATAGGCCAGGTGGACTTAGTCACCCATGTGTGAGGTGATAATTCCAATATACATGCTGGAGATTTATGTGGTGTGATTTACTAACCTTTGTTTTGTAGATGTTAGTTAGATTTCCCTTTTCCTTTTCATGTAAAAATTTGTATAATTAAGATTTTGGAATGATTTGTTATGGGGGATTAGGATGAACATTGGTCATAAGATCCCATCTTATGTACCATGTGAAGCCTTTGAGTATCCACTTTCCAACCATCCAAGAAGGAATAACTAAAAGAAGAAAAGAAAAGAAGAAAGAAGAAAGAAAGCTTGAAGACCCTCATAACAATGAATTTTTTGCTTAAATTGTAATTCAATTCATTTGTAATCCAGGTTGTATAAGGGTAGAGCTCGGCTACCCACATTTGATATTTTCAGGTTTGTGCAGTGGTGCCCGACGACAATGGTCATTTATTCTTTTGCACTATTTATAAATTGGTTGATGTTTGTTTAACTTGCACATTAAGTGGAATGATTTTTCTAGTTTCTTTCTTGCTTTATGTATGGCTTGGATGAAGATTAAGATCTTTAGGGAAAAATAAATCTTTTACCCAACTTAACAACTCAAAATAAAGATAAACAACTCATAACCTCATCTAAAGCTTCAGTTTAAATCAAGATAAAAGAATTAGTAACCCCTTAGGTGGATGAGCATTTCTTTATAATATCATGCACAAATGCACCTTATTTTACTCTTGATTGGAGGGCTTCACCTTGCTAGAGAACCCGACTTGACCTATCAGAGCCGTGGTGGAAACTCACCTCCTCCCTTCTCGTTGATTTTGGCCAATAATCTAATTTCTCATGCATTAGTCATAAAATCCTATTATTCTAAGTCAAAATAATTATATAAAAATGAAATAAAATAAAATTTGAAATGCATTAGATTTAGATCATTTGAAGCATGTCTATTTACATGATCTAGTCTCTCTAGGGAGTGAGTTTAAGGACTTAGTCTCTTTTTAAATAAAAATAGTCTAACTATCTTGCATTAAGCATAAAGACTTGCCTACATGAATTTAAAATCGTAGGAGAAGTTATGGCGCCACCCCGTAAGTCCAAGTTGCCGGTGGTTTGTCCTCTTATGGAGGCAAACCAATTACCCATTTTCTTAAATTTAGGTGTTCAGTCAAGCTCCCTAGATTTAGATTCCAGGTTGCTTCTCCCTTATGGGACCATAAGCGTAATTCCTCATCTCTTAGAAATTTCCTTAATCTTGTGTTAAGGAATCATAAGTCCTAGATTTCTAATGAAGAATGCAACTCAAATAAACTAAATCAATTTCAAAAATGTAAAGCCCAACTATAGGATAGTTTGAGATGCTCGCTAGGTTTCATAGCATCGTGAGCATCTCCTACTTATTCCATTTTTGGCTTCGATAATAACTCCCTCTTTTGATCAATCCCATTTGATCTTCAAAAATAAACCAATCGATTGATAGTCTTTCTATTGAAATTTTTAGAGATAATGATCATTTACCTTAATCGAGAGTTTTCATAAGGAATCCTCATTCTTTAGGATGTAATTAACTATGGGGGCTTTCCCATGTAGGTAACTTAATGAACCCAGTTTTAAAATAAACTCTTTACTTTTCCATGTAAAGTAAGAATCTCACATATGGACCCATCATCCGTAGGAGTCCTTATTAAGGTGATTAGTTCCATTAAAGGGTAGTGATTTCTGTCTTTCGAGATAGTACACTATTTCCCTGACCTTTAACGGCATGGAAGGGTATTAAAGGGATATCGAACTACGAGAGTATCATGGACCAATGAGCCAGATGTCCAAAAAGTGTTGGCCGTGTCATAAGATACTGCAGTGGATTCATCCTGGAGATCAAGTTCACCTTATGAGAAAGCATGTAGTGTCGTAGCTTTTGGGAGGCAAAGATTAAAGCTAGGCAATGTGTCTCAATGGATAAATAGTTTGCTTCAACAGAGATCAGATGATGGCTGAGGTAATAGAGGGTACTCTCCTTTCCTTTGTCGATTGGGGCCAGAGCTGTGTCATCCAATGCAATAATGTAAAATATGAGTGGCGCGGATAGGTCAGAACTGGCCAAAGTACTGCTTGATATCTTAGAATACGTGCTGACACTAATCATCCCACTTGAACATAGCATCCTTTTTGACAAGTGTTGAGAATGGTTTGCATCTCCCCGACAGGTTTGAGATAAAGAGTCTTAGATATGCCAGCCATTCTTGAAAGGACCTGAGTTAAGTTAAACTCTTAGGAGGAGAAATTTCAAAGATAACTTTGATCTTTTCAGGATCTATTTCTATTCCCCGGTGTCGAACAATAAATCCAAGGAATTTTCCTGAAGCTACTCCAAATGGACACTTCAGGGGATTCATTTTCAGGTTATATTCTTAACCATTCAAAAACTACTCTCAAGTCAAAGAGGTGGTCTTCCTTTTCTTTGATTTTGACTACGAGATCATCAATGTAGCACTCAACTTGATGATTGATGAGTTCGTTGAAAATCTGAGTCATGGCCCATTGGTATGTACCACCAGCATTTTTAAGGCCAAAAGGCTTGACCCTATAGCAGAAGATTCCGATTGGGGTTCAAAAAGCAGTGTTTCTTTCATCTTCAAGAGGCATCTTAATTTGGTTATAGCCATATGACCCATCCATGAAAGAGAAGACTATATGAGATGAGGCAATTTCCACCATTAATTCTGATATAGGAAGAGGAAACTCATCTTTAGGGCATGCCTTATTTAAGTCCCTAAAATTGATGCAAATGTGAATTTGGTCATTCTTCTTCTTAATTGGGATGACATACAACTGTAGGATATTTTTCTTCCCCTGAAACCAAAGATCGATCAATTTCTTGACTTAAATGACCTATTGTTCAATTTCTAATCGCGCATGCATCTAGGAGCTTGCTTAATGGGGTAATTAGGTCTATTGCTAGCTTAAACTATAACGTTAGGAGATAATCTGAGCATTTTTCATAACTCCATACTAAAGTAGTCTTTAAACTAAGTCAATAGCCTAACTAAGTCATTAGTTTCATTTTCATTCAACAATGAACTGATGTACGTCGGGCGAGGATTTTCTTCTGTCCCGAGGTTGATTTCTTTGAGCTTGTCTATTGTTGAATAGATTTTTTCTTCAAATTCTGGAGCTACATCCTTAACTTGAAGATCATTTGAATCATCTGAGATTTCTAAACACACATTCTCATAAGAGTTGGGGATGTGTGAGAAGAACCTATCAGACACCAAATGGTTGGTAACAACCAAACAATAATCGCCGTCATCGACTGGACCCACTATATCGAATCGTAGCCCTGCCTTTGATTGTACTTCCCTACCTGAGTTATTCCATAATTTTTCAAAGTACTCTAACCTATGCTTGGACTAAGTGTGAGGAACCAAACCTTTCTGAATATGATTTTGAACACAAGGAGAGCAAAAATCAACTATAAATTTTATTAATTCTATAAAAGTATCTTCCTCAAGTCCTACATCCAACTCTAGACTTGAGGATGATGAACCTAAAAGAACCTCTTCTGCTTCATTTCACTCGAAGACTTAGGGACTTCCTTAACTATCAAACCTTTAACTTTTGAGATGTAAGTGAGGTAAGAGCTAAGTTCCCAACTACTGCTTGATAGTTCTACATAAACTAGATTTGAATGCTTTGCTTTGCTTGGAGGCCTAGTCTTCATCACTATTTGGAATAAAAGTCACCTCCAATGGACCCCACTGAGATGGGTTGGCTGGTATACTAATCACATTGAACTCGTTCTCCGAGCTAGATTCCAAGTCAATGTGAATAGGTACTCGTGCCAACTGGAACACAACCTCTATTGGCTGAAGGCCAACTAGGGGGTCTCCCACTTCTGAAACTACCTTTATTTCTACCTCTACCTCTGCCTGGTCAAGGTTGAGCCATTCTACCCACACGTCCATGTGACGGAATGGACTGTGGGTGGAATGTGATATGTAGCTCTATTTCTTTCTCATTTTCCCTTTCTTATGGACCTGGATTTCCATTTTTCTTTTCATTTTCTTTTATCTTTTCCTTTTCTTGATTTTTTTTTCTTTTGTTTTTGCATTTGAATTCTACCCAAGTTCACGAGAAAGGGTGTGTTGAGAAAGATAGTAGGTCGCATCCTCATAAATCTCAACCTCTAACTAAAAATGGCTTTTCATCACCTCTAACCCAATATTCAATTCCATCTTTTTGAACTTCATGCACTGATGAAGGGTGGACAGAATGATCTTGTTCTGATGTTTCCAAGGCCTTCTTAGCAAAGTAGTGAATGAAGTATTCAAATCAATGATGTATAGAACTTGGCTTCAATCTTCCAATCATCTCTAACTGTATCACTATATAACCTAAAGTCTGCTCACCTTGATCATTAAATCCTCTTAACATCATCCTTTCTCCTCGGAGATTAGAGATGTCGATCCTCAAATAGGCAGGGGTCTTTAGACTCATAATGTTTACTGATGCACCTACATCCATGAGAGCTCACGAAGTCCAACCTGTCCATATTGACTATGATGTAGAGGGGATAGTTGTGCTCCAAGTCCCCTAGCAGAAAGTCTTCATCTGTCAAGGTAATCCCTTGAGCTTCTTTTGTATAGTCTACTTCCTCACTTATAGCGATCAACTGAGCTAAGCATATATCAGGATCAAGGAGAGCCTTGATTTGTGATTCCCTCATCTCTTTGGATAAGACAAGAGTATAATAAATGCTTAACTTAGATGACAACTTTCTTAGATGAGAAATGACGTTGTAATCCACCTTCGGCTGGTCTTCCACAAGCATATCCAAGGGTGGAGCATCATGTGGAAGGACTTATCAATCTTCAATACCAATGACTTATTTCCCTCTATCTTGAGGTGATTCTCTAGAGGTAGAACCTTGCCACTACAGAGGTTGACTTCGATGATTTCTGGAGGCAAGGTGGTGGCAAGTTCTACTGCACTTCAGGCTCACTAACAACTTCTCCTATGGGACCCTCAGAATCAGATGATTCCAAGTCTCTCTCAAGATGTGAACCCATAGTGTTCAGAGTTGGAAAGTCTAACTCTGAATCAGAAAGAGGAAGATCAAAATTATTATAGTTATTTAGACTTGAAGAGTTATCATTTGGAATAGAAGAAGACAACCCATCAGAAGTGACACATATGTAATTTAAATCAGCTTTATTCTTTAATTTCTTGGAAGTTTTTGGAGGTACAAAGTAGAAGTCAAGTAGAGTAAGTGGAGTAAGGGATCTGATGCCCTTATATATTGATACAAGAGTTCTACTAGTAGAAGAAATAAAAGAACTAGCTAAAATGGAAGAGGATACTGGCATGGGAATTGCAACTAAAGGCTGGAGGCTTCACACGATCGGTGACTGTGCTAAAGGGCTATCCCGGGCTAACACATATTGCTGCTTCTGCTGAGCTCCACCTTTCCTAGAGTTGGCATTGACAACTTGCTAACCTTCCTTGGTGTTGGAGGTTTGAGCTGACTCAGGCACCTGCAAGAAAGCTTCTTGATCTTCTAAACTATCTTCTTAGAGATATGGATAAAGAGATCCCAACCTTCTTTGGTTTTGGTAGGATCACATGTATCTCCAAGATTACCCTAATGGAACTGGAAGGTTGTTCCACAAGGTATTCTTTTAGGATAACTACAACACCAATCTTGAAACTGTGTTCAAGTCAATCCATAAATGTGAAGCAATCCTCCAAAATATGGCCTAGCATACAGTGGTAAGGGCAAAAGCTTGGATCATGACTTTGCCAACTTTCTCCAATCTCCTAGGCTTGGGTAGCTGGAAATCAAGTTTCTTTAAGAGATTCTTAAAGATTTTCTTAATTACCTCTTAAAAGAATAAGATTTATTTAACTTATCTAAAAGAATAGGTGGACCATAGCTACCGGTGGGTATACATGCCGCTACTACTGCTGGTATGGTTGAGGTGGTGGCTGTACTGGCCGTGGAGGCTATCCTGGAGGTCGGTATGGCTACCTCGATGGTGGCAAAGGAGGTAGAGTTTGAGGTCATGATCTCTCAGACTAATCTCTAGCTGGTTACTTCCCCTTCAACCGGCCGCTACTACCTGTGTCTTTTCATAAACCTTCTATTTTTTTGTAACTAATCTTGAAAAGGCAACTGTTTGGCCATTCCTTGTAGACTAGCCGCCTTGTTGATTAGTTTTTAAAATTTCTTGATAGTGAAGCCCTTAAGCATAGGCGATTGGGCCAAGGATATTCTTCAAGAGAATCTCAATGGCATGTTGTTCAGATAGCTACGATTCACACTTCATACACAGGTTACTCCATCGAAGAATATAATCAATGAGGGACTCACCGGGGTGCTCTTATGCTACAATGAATCACTTACAGTAACCCTTTACTGAGCTCCAGTAAATCTCTTGATGAAGAGTTGCTCTAGCTAAGCAAATATCTTTATTAAACTTGGGCGTCAAAGATACCAATCAAAAGTAATACTGCTACTAACAAAGAGTATAAGAGTAAGTGCCACATACTTGCATTCATAACGACTAGCTCGAATAAGCTATATGTTGCCTCATTCCCACGCCATCAAAGCTTTTGAAGGAAGGAGGCATGAAACCCTTGGGATCTTGGATATCAATTCTCTGGGTAGGGTCTACCCTTTGGAACCAGATGATCCTCCCGGGCTTGAGCCAAAGCTTCCTTCACTACTCAACCATGGATTTCAAATCTTTTTTATGTATGGAGGTACTTTCCACTACCTTCCTATACAGACTAGTGCTACCTTGCTCAATGGGAGGCATAGACTTAACTGGGTCCAAGACATGCACTAGCTCAGGCTGACTGACATCAACTGCACTAGGATGAACTGGAGGGGCTTGTTTCTAAAGCATTGACACTACTGCTAACAAGTCCTGTAACTGACGTGTCATCATATCAATCTACTCATCCTTCTACCTTAACTGAAGTCGGAGGTGTTGGGCTAATTTGTAGTGTCTCCTTGATCAATCTCATCACCTTCCATAGCTTTTTGCTCCCTAAGAAGAGATCCCTTAGTGTCAACCATGCAGACACTAGCAGAATCCCCAATCAAGTAATCTTCATTGAGATCGAAGCTGACTCTTTCTTCATCTGATAACTCATACCCTAAAATCTCCTTATTTTTCATAAAATAATTAGGTACTATCTCATCTATAGAACGATCCATCTGAACAGGTATGAATGATTTAGGCTATCCGGTGTGATCACTATCATGAACTGAGAGGAATCAGACCTCACATCAGACTGGGGAGTCAATCCTGTGTGGACTGTACTCACTAGAAGAATGATAATCCTGGATGCTACTGGCTATAAGAGGGGTAGCAATCCTACAAGGTTCCACTATATCTAATGCAGCTATACTGTCATCTAGAATAGCTGAAACAATTGTCACCATCTCCACATCTAGTTGAACTGGCAGAGTTGATAAAGAAATGACCATGACACTTCGTGGTTGCCACTCCTTTCGCACCACCACTGGGGTAGAACGTCGAGCAGAAGAGCTCAGCCTTCCCACAATGGGTGGTGTAGGAGGCGTAGGATCCCTTGGCCTTAGCCGGATCACCAATGGGATATGTTTTTCCCCAGATGTGGCCTTCATGAGCTTAGATGGAATGGGTGATGCTAAAACCTATACTGGTGATGGCGGACAAGGGGTAGAGCGGTGGGGGTGGATACACCACCGACTCTCTCTGTATAAGAGCTGCCCTCCTATGGTGGCTGGTCCCCGTAAGGAGAATACTATCAATGTGGTCAGCACGGGTAGCGCACCTAGCTAGAAAATCTACCAAAGCAGAAGCGGTCGACTGACGGCTGAACCTCCGTCACTCCCTACTAGTAATGTGTGATGTATGGGCCTCACGGGCCCTCTCCTAGTGAATCTGCCTCCCTCGCGGGGATAGGTGAAGATTAAGCGGGTACTAAACTCGCATCCATGATGCCTACACGGCAAGGGATAGATCGAGGCGTGCTCGCTCCTCTCTACTGTGAAAGTGCACCCGGAGGAGGTGATAAATGAATCCTCTGCATCCTCTATCTAATCAGAGAGGGATGAAACTTCCATAACGATGGTGAAGTAACCATGGGAGACTCATCCATGGCTGATCTAGCTGCTACCTCTAGCTCTCTGGCTATCCGAGTATGGAACCATTTGACCATATGATTCTTGTTCTGGGTGCAGTAGGATGAGAGGAGTGCGAGCTAGACCCATACTCAAATGTGAGGGAGGCAAGCCCTAAAACCAGGGGAGCCTTACCCTTGGAGGGTACAGATGGTGGGGTGCTAGCATGCACTGGGGAAACATGTGCAACTCTGAGATGAACTATAACTGAAGATGGAACTGCCAGTACTGTAATAGCTGATGTCTGTGATACTGCCACATCTTTCCTCTTCAGTGAGGATACATCCGAATCAGAAGGTAAGTCTACCCTGATGACCAGCTTCTGCGCAGCTACCTTCTTCTTGCTTACTGTGATGAGGGGAATGCCCTCACAAGTGATCTTGGCCCCCACAAATCCTCAGCCAAAATGGACCAGGTGGGTATGGTCCAAACGAGGGAAATCAGCCTAATCTAAGGCAAGGTCCATGTCCTGAGGGAAGGTAAAGAAAAATTTTTGGGAACTTGTCATTGCACTGATTGAAGTAAACTAAAACTAAAACTACTTTCTTGGGGATCTATGAACTTGCATCAATTTTTATCTCCATAGATTTTGAATTTTTAATTTTGAAAATTTAAACCGACATCCAACAATTTGGAAGTGTTAAGTGGGGTCAAATAGATTTAAATAGATTGATTGATAGAGGAATTTGAATATGAATCCAAACTTCAACAAATTTAGGTATGTTGAAATATGGATTCAAAATTTTGATAGGATGCTTCCATAGGTTCATTTGAATTTTTGTTTTGAATTTGAATTTTTATGATTTTGATGACCCTTTCCTTTAACAAATTTGGATATGTTAAAGTAAGGGTTAAATGATTTTGTTTGATTGTTTTGGAAAACTTTACTTAGCAAATTCAGGTATGCTAAGTAAAGTAATAGTGATTGTTTCTTTTGAAAACTATATTTTAATTTTGGAAAAATTTGAAATTCTTACTTAGCAAATTTAGGTATGCTTAGTGAAGAATCCAAGTGTATTTTGTTAAAATAAATTTTTTTTTGAAAATAGGATCTTTAGCAAATTTAAGTATACTAAGAAAATCCTAAGAGATTCATCTGTTTGGAAAGTTTTGATTTTTGAAAAGGGTAGGATCCTTTAGCAAATTTGGTATGAATCCTAAGTGTTTAAAGGGATCCTTAACAAATTTGGCTGTGAATCCTAAGTGTTTTGTTTTGTTTTTGAAATGATTGAAAGTGGAGATTCAACTTTAGCAAATTTGGTATGCTAAAGACGGAATCCCACTTTGTTTTGTGAAATGGAAATTTTACTTAGAAATTTGAGTATCCTAAATGAAATTCCAAATGGTGTGTTTAAAATTTTGATTTCATTTTTGATTTTGAAAAATGGAAATTTCTCCTTAGCAAATTTGGTATGCTAAGGGAGAAAGTTCAAAGGTGCTTGAATATTTTTGTTTTGTCTTTGAAAACTTTACTTAGCAAATTTGAGTATGCTAGGTGAAGTTCCAAAATATGTTTTGAAATTTTTTTGAAAATTTTTGATTTGGAAACTTCACTTAACAAATTTGAGTATGTTAAAAGAAATTCCAAAGTGTGTTTGAAAATTTTTAGATTTTTTTTATTTGGAAACTTCACTTAACAAATTTGGGTATGTTAAGTGAGGTTCCAAAAATGTGTTTTGGAAATTTTTAGATTTTGAATTTGGAGACTTCACTTAACAAATTTGGGTATGTTAAATGAAATTCCAAATGTGTTTAGAAAAAAAAAAATTTTTTTTTTTTGTATTTTGAATTTGGAAACTTCACTTAACAAATTTGGGTATGTTAAATGAAATTTCAAATGGTGTTTTGAAATTTTTGATTTTTGGAATTTGGAGACTCCACTTAACAAATTTGGGTATGTTAAATGAAATTCCAAATGGGGTTTGAAAATTTTTTGGATTTTGATTTGGAAACTTCACTTAACAAATTTGGATATGTTAAGTGAGGTTCCAAAAGTGTTTAGAAAATTAAATTTGAATTTTTTGGATAGGAGACTCCACTTAACAAACTTGAGTATGTTAAATGAAATTCCAAATGGTGTTTGGAAATTTTGTTTTGATTTTGAATTTGGTAACTTCACTTAGGGAATTTGAGTATGCTAAATGAGGTTCCAAAATATGTTTTGAAAATTTTTGGAAATTTTTTATTTGAAAATTTTACTTAAAAAATTTGGGTATGTTAAATGAAGTTCCAAAGTGTGTTTTTTAAAATTTAGATTTTAGATTTGGAAACTTCACTTAACAAATTTGGGTATGTTAAATGAAATTTTAAAAGAGAGGACAAACCATTTGCTTGGACTTACAAGTAGGGTGGCTTTCTAACTCCTCCTATTTTAAATTCATGTAGGTAAGTCATATGTTTTATGCAAGATACCTAGGCTATTATTTATTTTAGAAATAGACTAAGTCCATAAACTCACTCCCTAAGAGACTAGATTATGTAAGGGCATAAAAAATGACCTAGATCTAATGCAAATCATATTAAATTTTATTTATTTATTTTTGTACAATCATTTGACTCAGGCTTATATGCCTAATGCATGAAAAGTAAGATTATGGGCCAAAATCAGAAAAAAAAATGGCAGGTGTATTTCTACCATGGCTCTCAAAGGTCAAGCCAAGTTCTCTGGCAAAGGTGGAAGCCCTCCAATAAAAAGTGAAACAATATGCTTTTATGATGATAAAAGAAATACTCATCCAAAAGGGATTGAATTCTTTTATCTTGATTTTTAGCCTAAGCTTTAGGTGAGGTTATGAGTTATTTAATTTTTAATTTCGAGTTGATTAATTTGGTATAAGATTTATTTTTTCTTAAGAGCCTAATCGTCATCATGTCCATACATCAAGCAAGGAAGAAATTAGGAAAACATGTCATCTTAATGCACAAGCTAAACAAAACATTAAACATTTTATAAAGCTAATTAAAAAAAATAAAGGCCATTTGTGGTAGAAACCACACAAAAAAATAAATTGGTAGCGAATCTACCCTTAAACAACCTGAATTACAAATGAATTGATTTATAATCAAGCAAAGAAATTCATGATATGGGGGTCTTCATTCTTCTTTTCTTCTTTCTTCTTTCTTCTTTCTTGTTTGGTTCCTTCTTTTGGATGTTGGAATGTGGATGCTCCAAAGGCTTCACATAGTACATCAGATATAATCTTATGACCAATGCTCATCCCAATCCCCCATAATATTCATTCCAAAATCCTAATTACAAAATTACATGAAAAGAAAAAGTAAATCTAACTAACACTTGTAAAATAGAGATTAGCTAAACAAATTATACAAATCCCAAGCATGTATATTGGACTTAGCACCCCACACATGGGTAACCAAGTCCACTTGACCTATTAGATTATGCTTAGGTGTATAAGCACTTGCACAACATAAGCATTTATATTTTTATTTACAATGCCTCTTAAGCAAAATCTCCTGTAGAAAATAATGATTAGACTCAGATCGTCCTACCATTCATTCTACGCACATTCACCCTAACATCCATACTAGAAACAATACATCAAAAATAAAAGCAAACATCAAGTCATGCACTGCCATAACCTACTTTAAAAAGTTTGAGGTATGCTTAGCTATGGCTTTAAGGTTTAGATTTTGTAAGTGTGAAGATGTTCAACTTAGATGAGTGTTGACCTCACTTTTGGAGTGAGCTCTTAACCTCCTCTTCTTATAGTTAGGACTCTTATAGACACTAAGAACTCCTTAGTCATAAGACACTTCTAGTGATTAGGTGAACACTTAACCTAAGCCTAGAGACTTAAAAGTGTTAATCATAAGATTAGACTATGCCTTAGGGCTTAAGAAAATTACCTATCCCATAGCCTAAACCCAATCTAGATACACTTTCTCAAATCAAACCCAGATTCAATTCTCAAACCAAATCTCAAATTCAAATTCAAATTCCAAATATAATTTAAATTTGACTCCAAATGATTGAAACCCAAAATCAAATTCAAATCCTAAGACCCCTCCTAAGCCATATGAATCACATTCATAAGTT
Source organism: Cymbidium sinense (assembly GCA_021442155.1). Taxonomy (NCBI): domain Eukaryota; kingdom Viridiplantae; phylum Streptophyta; class Magnoliopsida; order Asparagales; family Orchidaceae; genus Cymbidium; species Cymbidium sinense. The sequence continues at coordinate 40,215,941 of CM038218.1, forward strand.
TAGCCAAAACTCCCTTTAGATCAAATCAAACTCAATTGATCTCTTTATAAATCAATTATTCTTTCATTTATATTCACAAATACAAATGAAATCCAAATTCAAATGACCAAAACTATATCAAAAATCAAATCCAAACTCAATCTAAGCTTTTTACCTTTTGACTTAGCCAAATTCTATCTAAACCAAGTCAAAACCAATGAATTATATCTCGAATCAATCATTTATTTGATCATTTATTCAAATATAAATAAAATCTACAATCATCAAACCAAATTCAAGTGAACCCAAGTCAAGCCTAACTTAGCCCTTTTGACTTAAAACTTTCAATTGAGCCAAAACATTTTGGACTACAAACTGATTGCCTTTGAATTTATATTTCAATCTAGGGCTCATATATAAGTTCAACTAAACTTGAATCAAACCAAAACCAAACCAATTGACCCATTTAGGTCCACTTGACCCAAAGTGACCTAAAGGACCCATTTGAGGCAACTTCTAATCCAACCCAAATTGGATTGAACTAAGCTCGCCAAAACCTTCCACCATGATTGTTGATCACCCTAGGATGATTAATTGTAATCAATCAAGCCAAACCAAGCCCAATTGTCCATTTGATCCAAGTTGACCCAAATTGGCCTAAAGGACCAAATTGGGTCAAATCATGATCTAACTCAAATTTATTGCAACCAATGATTGAAGTTCATTCCAAATTGATTATTTAACTTGGCCAAAGCCATAATTAAACCCAATTTAATCAATCAAGCCCAATTGGCCAAATTGATCCAACCTAGCCCAAATTGGCCTAAAGGGTCAATTTGGCCTAAATCCAAATTAAATCCAAATTAATTCAAACCAAAAATCACATTCATCTTCAATTAGATAATTGAACATGAATAAACCCATAACCTAAGCTAATTTGGCCAATTTTGGTCAAATGGGTCAATTTGACCCAATATGACCCATATGACCCAAATTAGGACAAATCCCTTGAAACCAAGCCAAGACTCATTTGGGGCTGATCAAACCCGACCCAAACCCATTGGGATCTACCCAAAATTAAACCAACCCAATTAAACCCCTCATAGATCCTCCCTCACATAGATTCCACCCAACCTCATTTAATTCTCCCCCATCACATGCACTTAACTCCTCCCCAATATTTACATTAAATTAAGCTGATTATATGACAGTAAGAGAGGACTTTAGAAAAAAATTTAAAGTTCTCAATCAATTCATCATCCATACCAACCACCCCAAGCAAGTTGACAATCAATTTGGAGCCAAAAAATTCAAAAAAAGAATGAATTTTCAACCATTATAAAAGGAGGGGAAATGAGGCTTTAGATCTCTTCCTCCCACCACTATTCAGCCACCAAAAGCTCCCTAAAGCAAAAAAGGAACCCATCCCCCACCTCTTTGAGCTATTTTTAGCTCAAAATATAAATAGTTACTTTTTTGGCGAGGTGACGGTAAACATCGGAGAAGATGACATTCTGAAGGGAGGCAAGGGTTAATGATCATTCCAAGCTTCCTCACATACCTAGGAGTTCACTCGGATCTTCACTACCATCAAAAATCATCTCTGGTGAGGTAAATTTTGCCAAATCGTAGCCGGTCTTAGGATTTTGCGCATTTTGTAATAATTTTCTTGTGATTTTAGGAATTTCCCATAGATAATCCCTCATTTTTACTTTAAATCATCCCAATTAGAAAATAAAATTTCTTCGGTGTGAATCAACATAAAAATGAGTCCATTTGGACATGTTTTGGTTTAGAAACTCTAATTTTTCCAAAAAAAAGGCAGTTTTTATTGTTCATCACGAGGCTACGCCGCTTGGTCCTGCTCACGGACACAGATCGATCATTGGATCGCGACCGGCCTTCGGATCACCTAATATGATCTGGACCATTTGATCTATGATCGGACGGTCTAGAGCAAGCCACTAGTCACTTTTCATGGGTCGACCGTCTTACCAACCGACATCGATATGTGTATTTTTTTATAAAAAAATTAATTTAAATCACCTAAAACTTCAAAATTTCATAAAAAAATAAAATACTTAACCAAAAATTGCAAACAATGGCTCGTTAGATTCATCTTTCTAAGAGGAATCCAATAAACCCAAAATCTAAATTTTACTAAGTATTTTAAGCTTAATTTGAGTTTTAGTGAAAATAAAATTTCATTAATTAATCAAAAATATATGTCAGATTAAGTTGACATTTTCAAGATTGATAATAAAGTTAAAACACATCTATCATAAAAATTTCAAGTTAAAAGGACTTCTAGATTGGGAGAAATTAAATTTTAAGTTCAAATTATCTATTTTAATAAAATAAATCAAATAAAAATTCAAAAATTTATGAAAATCTTCAAGAGGCTTAAAATTACTTCAATTGACATCTAGGACTCTTAAGAAAATAATATGATCTTCTGAATCCTAATGAACCCCAAACAAATATTTAAGTTTAAAGTTTAATCAATTAAGGAGTTAATTAAAACATAATCTAAGAATAATTTAAATATCAAATCAAAATCAAAAATGAAATAGCACTTAAGCAATCATTAATCAAACTTCAAATCAAAAAAATATCATCCTTAGAGGAAATTAAATTAAATATGATTTAAGCTAATAAAACTCAATTAAATGATTAAATCTTAAATCAAACTTAAAATTAAACAAATCTAGAAACTTTAACATGGGTGAAACAAGTATAACTAAACCTACACTAAGCATGGAATCTCAATCATATGAAACCCCTTAATGAGTATAAATAAATTGAAACTAATTAATCATTAAATAAACTAAAAAAATCAAATTGATTAATAAACCAATACAATATAATCATTTAATGCTAATCGAATTAAACTAAATAAAGTGAAATTAAACTTAATTAATATATGATTAAATCACATCCATTTGGAATAAGATAATTAATTAACCCTTAAATATTTCAGCCTAATAACTAAATCAAATATGTTAATGAAATCAAACAAACATAATAAATGAATCAAATTAAATAAAACTCTAATCATAAATAATCAAACCTAATTGAAATGAAATAAATAATCAATTCACTTAATAATAATGATGATAATAACAATAATCGTTTAATCAAATCAAACTTAAGTAAAATACTTAACTAAATGAAATCACTCACATGTGAGAAATTAAGTCATTAATCTCTAATTAAATAAACCTTAATTAATCTAATGATTTAAAATTTTAATTACCCTTAATCAAACCTAATTAGTCAAACACCTAATTAATGCAAACTTAATAAATTAATACACCATCTTAATAAACCAAATTAACTTTATAAATCATATTAAAATTAATTCAAATCAAATAATTAATTAATCTACTAATTAATTTGATCACACATCTTAAGTAAACTAATTAAGTCAATCAAATTAATCATATTAAACCTAAACTTAATCAAACATGAATGAAATTAAATACTAATCAAATCCTAAATTAAACATAAATCATTAAGTCATTAATACATCATTAATCTAAATAAATATAAAACCAAATTAAAAATTAAATAAATCCTCATTTAATTTAATAATTAACTTAAACACATTTCTTAATTAAACTAATTACCCTTAACAAACTTAATTAATTAAATATTTAATTAATACAAACTTAATGAATTAATCCATCATCTTAATGAACCAAATTAACTTTTAAAATTAAATTCAAATCAAACACTTAATTAATCTACTAATTAATTTGATCACACTTCTTAAATAAGCTAATTAAGTCAATCAAATTAATCATATTAAACTTAAACTTAATCAAACACAAATGCAATTAAAGATTAATCAAAACCTAAATTAAACCTAACCTATTAAGTTAGTAATTACATCATTAACCTAAACAAATATGAATAAAATTAAAATTAAACAAGCCTTTATAATTAACATAAATACACTTCTTAATTAAACTAATCACATAATCACATTGAACCTAAGAAAACCCATAGACTAATAAAGATAATCAAATCAAATTAAATTAAATTAAATAAAGAAAAACTCTCATCAATTTAATATGCAATCAAATCAAATCTCATTCAACCTACTTAAATAAGATAAACTAATTAACTATCCAATGTATGAAATCAAAATGCAAACCAAACTTTGATAAACATGACAAATGGATGAGATTAAAAGATAAAATCCTAATTACAAGGAATCAAACTCAATTAAAATCAAAATAAAATCTCAATCTAATTTGATCAAACTACAAATGAATGAACCATAATCAAATAAAATAAACATAAAGTCAAGTCACATAACCATAATCAAAGAAAAGAATTAAATATTAATTTAAAAGAATATTGAATTATCAAGATTTAATTAAACCAAAACATCTAATCTAAAATTAATCAATCAAAAACACATGAATTTAAACAAACTTAAACTTCATTAGAGATCAAGGATATTGAATTATCAAGATTTAATTAAACTAAAACATCTAATCTGAAATTAGTTAAGCAAAAATACATGAATGTAAATAAACTTAAATTTCATTAGATATCAAGAATCAATCAATCAAATACTTAAACAAACTCAAATTCTAAATTCTAAATCAAATCAAATAAATTACACAAATTCAAATGGGCTAATTAAGATACTTAAGGACCTTAGTTAGATTCTTTAGGAATTAGGATGTAGAATAGGGTGAGTTCCATCTACAAATGGAATTCATTCTACTCTTCATTCTTGAAAACCTAAACATCATTTTAACCAAATAAAAGTGAAATAAAAAAAAAATAAATCATTAAATCATTTAAATTGAAATCACCCAAAGGTAAAATTTAAACAAATTCAAACTCCAAATTGAAACTTAAACTAAAGAAGCCTAGTAAAGTCTTGCCACAAGCCTTAAGCACACACATTAGAATACTAAGTCACCACTTCTAGTGCTAAGTTAGGGCGTTGTATGTATGATGTTGTGTTTTATTTTGTGATGTAATATTTTAGATTGGATGTTAGGGTATATGTTTTGTAGACTGGATTTAGGCCATTATTAACCTAATCATATTTTCTGCAAGGGGTTGTGCTTAGGGTCATAATAAAAAATATAAATATTTTTTTTGCAGTTGCTTAGTTAAGCATAACTCATGTTAGAGAGGTGGGCCCATTACCATGTGGGGTGCTAAGTCAAATTATTCATATAATTTCTTGGGTTGTATGGTGTGTTTAGCTAACATTTATTTTCGGTGTAGCTAGATTTACTTTTCCTATTTTTGATGTAATTTTGTATTAGGAATTAGGATTAGTGTTATGGGGATTAGGATGAGCAGTGGCCAGAAGGCTTAGTCCCAGGTGCCATGTGATGCCTTTGGAGCAAATCAAATCAAAAGAAAGAGAAGGAAGAAATGAAGAAAAGAAGACCCCCCATAGCATGTATTATTTTTTTGTAATCCGGGTTGTATAAGGGTAGAGCTCGGCTACCATCTTTTTTTTTTTGGGTGTATGGCAACCGCATTGCCTTTTTCTCTTATGGTAGTCTATAAAATTGTTTAATATTGTGTTTAGATTACGCATTAGAATAATATGCTTTTCATAGTTTCTTTATGATTGAGGCATGAATGTGTGTCCTGGAAGTGGTAGGCTCTTAGGATAAAATTAACTTTTCTACGTCAATTAATAACTCATAACTAAAATTTTAAAATAACTCATAACCTCACATAAATGCCTAGGAATTAAATCAAGATAATAAAATTTTTAGCAACCCTTAGCTATGAATGAATGTATAATATCATGCATGTCATATTATTCCACTCTTATTAAGAGGGGCTTCCATCTTTGCTAGAGAATGAAGGCTTAACCTATGAGAGCCTTTGATGGAAGAACACCCCTTTCTCTCTTGATTTGTCCCATAATCAAATTCTCATGCATTAGGCATACAAAATCCTATATCTTGTCTCAAAATAAAGAGTCCCAAAGAATCAAATAAATTTGATAAAATTTGCATTACATTAAGTCATGGTTTCATACCACCCATGTTCTAGTCTCTTAGAGAGTTAGTTTAAGAACTTAGTTTCCTCTCTAAATAAACAACAGCCTAGCCATCTTGCAAAGCATAAGACTTGCTACATGGATTTAAAGTGTAGGAGGAGTTAGGCAGGCTGCCACTAGGTAAGTAATAAGTCCAAAGTGGGTGGTTTATTCTCTCTTATGGAGATAAATCATATACCCATTTTGCTTAGATTTAGGTGCCTTTATTTTGTCAAGCTCCTTAGTTTAGGAGGTAGCTATTTCTTTTGCTACATATATCCTCACCTCTTAGCATTTTCACAATCTTATGTTGTGGAATTATAAGCCCTAATAATCTAATAAAATAACTCAAATAATTAACTCTCTTCAATTTCAAAAATATAAAGCCTAATTATAGGGTAGATTGGAATGCTCACTAGGCTTCTAGTATGAGCATTTCTACTTTCTCCCTTTGGATTCCAAAATAAGTCTTCTCCTTGATCTATCCCATTTGATTTTCTAAAATAGCCAATCCTTTGATAGTCTTAACCTTGAAATCTTTGGAGACCCTAATTATCTACTTTAATCGAGTGTATTCTTAAGAAATTCTCATTCCTTACGATGTAATTAACTATGGGGGCTTGCCGCCATAGGGAACTTAACAAACCCGGCTTAAAATAAACCCTACTTTACTTTTCTATGTAAAGTAGGGGAAAGATCTTTGATATATTTAAAGACCCATCATGCCTTAGGAGTCTTTATTAGGTGACTAGGTCCATTATAGGGTGGTGATTTCTATCTTTTGAGATAGTACATCATTCCTTAATATCATACCCGATCACTTCAATAAGTATTTCCTAAGATCTACGTGGTGTCCCACATCTCAAAAAATAAACACCATATTTTTTGACTCTGGGGGATCTTCTCTCTCCATCTTTAGTAGACAATCATTGTCTCCAACATCGATAGTGGACTTATATTTTATATAGGCCCAGACTATCATTCTTTCCATTGGCACTTAGCTTATTTCATCCTTAAGCAAAGCTCAACATCCTTTGGTTTTAAGACCTCACCCATGTAGGTCTTAAAATCCCTATTGATTCCCCAATAGGTGAAAATTAAAATTAATCAAACAAAGGAGATGACCAAAATTAAGAACCTCTTGATCATCCTGATGGTGAGGTAAGATTCATCCCATGAACAATAAGAAAATAAAACCCTTCTATAAAATAACATGTCTTTCGAAAGGCACTTTTTCAAAATCCACATAATAAGAGATCTTTACACAAAAAAATTTTGCAAGAAATTTTCAAAAAGGCACAAAACACATATAACCAAACCTCATTTAACAAATTATATGATTATTACAAGGAGGTTCCTTTTTAAAAATCAAAATCAATCATTTTTAATGTATTTTTCAAAAGCACATTTTCTTTGGAAATGGCTATCCCCATCCCTCACACTCAAATTTGTTGGATGGAGATTTTATTTTTGAATAAAATCATGATATAAAAATTGAAACTCCACTTAGCATACTTCACATGTGCTAGAATTGAAGTTTCCTCTTTTCAAAAGCAATAAATCATACACAAAAGAGAAGTCAAGACATATTTGAACCCCCCCACTTGACATACCCAAATTTGTCAAATGGGAGTTCCCCTTCCCTTGGAGAAGGTAAAGAAAATTGAATTCTATTTGCATTTGTCTGATAAAACTCCTTCTTGCCAAAGTCTTGAACTTCAAAACACATTGGGAGCTCATTTGACATGTCCAAGTATATCAAATGAGAACCCCCTTTTGAAAATCATAAGAAAAAATGAACTCCATTTAACATACCTAAGTTCGTTAAATAAGTTCTTTTCTTTCAAAAATCATAAACACATTTAACTTTCACTTAACATACCAAATTTGTTAAGTGAGAGTTTCATTTTCAAAAAAAATTATAAACACATTTAACTTTCACTTAACATACCAAATTTGTTAAGTGAGAGTTTCATTTTCAAAATCATAAACACATTTGACTTTCACTTAACATACCAAATTTGTTAAGTGAGAGTTTCATTTTCAAAAATCATAAACACATTTTGACTTTCACTTAACATACCAAATTTGTTAAGTGAGAGTTTCATTTTCAAAATCATAAACACATTTAACTTTTACTTAGTGCACCAAATTTGTTAAGTGAGAGTTTCATATTCAAAATCATAAACACATTTAACTTTCACTTAACATACCAAATTTGTTAAGTGAGAGTTTCATTTTCAAAATCATAAACACATTTAACTTTCATAACATACCAAATTTGTTAAGTGAGAGTTTCATTTTCAAAATCATAAATACATTTAACTTTCACTTAACATACCAAATTTGTTAAGTGAGAGTTTCATTTTCAAAATCATAAACACATTTGACTTTCACTTAACATACCAAATTTGTTAAGTGAGAGTTTCATTTTCAAAATCATATCATTTGACTTTCACTTAACATACCAAATTTGTTAAGTGAGAGTTTCATTTTAAAATCATAAACACATTTGACTTTCACTTAACATACCAAATTTGTTAAGTGAGAGTTTCATTTTCAAAATCATAAACACATTTGACTTTCACTTAACATACCAAATTTGTTAATTGAGAGTTTCATTTTCAAAATCATAAACACATTTAACTTTCACTTACATAACAAATTTGTTAAGTGAGTTTCATTTTCAAAATCATAGCTTTCACTTAACATACCAAATTTGTTAAGTGAGAGTTTCATTAAAAAAAAAACCATAAACATTTAACTTTCACTTAACATACCAAATTTGTTAAGTGAGAGTTTCATTTTCAAAAATCATAAATACATTTCTTTCAGCATAACAAATTTGTTAAGTGAGTTTCATTTTCAAAATCATAGATATTTAGCTTTCATAACATACCAAATCAAGTGAGAGTTTCATTTAAAAAAAGCATAAATACACTCTCACTTAACATACCAAATTTGTTAAGTGAGGTTTCATTTTCAAAATCATAAATACATTTAACTTTCATAACATACCAAATGTTGGTGAGAGTTTCATTTTCAAAATCATGAACATATTTGACTTTCACTTAGCATACCAAATTTATTAAGTGAGAGTTTCATTTTCAAAAATCATAAGCACATTTGACTTTCACTTAACATACCAAATTTGTTAAGTGAAAGTTTCATTTTTAAAATCATAAACACATTTGACTTTCACTTAACATACCAAATTTGATAAGTGAGAGTTTCATTTTCAAAAATCATAAACACATTTGACTTTCACTTAACATACCAAATTTGTTAAGTGAGAGTTTCATTTTCAAAAATCATAAACACATTTAACTTTCACTTAATATAACAAATATCTTAAGTGAGAGTTTCATTTTCAAAATTATTAACACATTTAACTTTCACTTAACATACCAAATTTGTTAAGTGAGAGGTTCATTTAAAAAAAATCATAAATACATTTAACTCTCACTTAACATACCAAATTTGTTAAGTGAGAGTTTCATTTTCAAAATCATAAATACATTTAACTTTCACTTAACATACCAAATTTTTTAAGTGAGAATTTCATTTTCAAAATCATAAACACATTTGACTTGCACTTAGCATACCAAATTTGTTAAGTGAGAGTTTCATTTTCAAAATCATAAGCATTTGACTTTCATAACATACCAAATTTGTTAAGTGAGAGTTTCATTTTCAAAATCATAAATACATTTGACTTTCATACATACCAAATTTGTTAAGTGAGAATTTCATTCAAAATCATAAATACATTTGACTTTCATAACATACCAAATTTGTTAAGTGAGAGTTTCATTTTATCATAAGCACATTTGACTTTCACTTAACATGCCCAAATTTGTTAAGTGAAAGTTTCATTCAAAATCATAAACACATTTGACTTTCACTTATACCAAATTTGTTAAGTGAGGTCTCTTTTCAACACACATTTGATCCCTATTTAACATACCAAATTTGTTAAATAAGGATCCAATTTTTCATGTCAAACCACACTTGAGCTTTTTTAACATACCAAATTTATTAAGTGAGAGTCTCATCCTCAAAGAAAAAAATATATCTCAAACAAATTTGGGGATTTCACTTAATACCAAATTTGTTAGTGGAACTCCATCTTCAAAGAAAAGCAAATTTATCTCTTCACATTTAACTTTCACTTAACATACCAAATTTGTTAGTGAAAGCCTCATCATCAAACAAAATGAACACATGTGGCATCACTTAACATACCAAATTTGTTAAGTAAGAAGCCCCATTTTCAAAATATCACATCATTTAATCTTAACAAGCAAAAATATTTCAAAACACACAATCAACCTCTTCTTAGCATACCCAAATTTGCTAAGTAGAATTCTTTCAAACTATCAATATTTTCAAATGATGCAAAAAATATCTCTAAGAAAATCTCTCCTCAAATTTTAGAACCCACCCAACCACAAATGGTTGAGTATGGGTTCAAAATCAAATGGCAAAGACTCTCCTCAATATCAAAATCTCTCCAACAAACCCCGCTTAACACATTTGCATCTTTGAGTGTGTATTCAAATCTAAACTTCTATTACTTGGTGGGCAAATATCAAGGCAAATCTAATACAAGTTATATTTCCACAAATAGGATATACATCAGATCGAGTGCATCTTTTCAATTCACACAGTTGCTCATGTGTTTACTTTTCCTTTCAAGATGGATTTGTTCTTGGATGGAGCCTCCAGACTTTGCACACCTCATTCATTTTGGCCAGTTTTAGGGGTAGAATCATATGAGGGGACCACCCTCGCCATGAGAGTGTGGTGATGAGGCGGTCGATCATCCTTAAGCCATCGACGAGTTTCCTCCAAGAGGAAGGCGTGGCAAATCTGATCAGTGCGGTTGTGCCACACTCAGTGGTTCCCCTTTCTACCCAGAATGGGCTAACACCCACTCGTTGGCTCCTTCTAAGGGGAAGGCTACCCTATCTTGAGATATCCCCATCATGGGTTGGTCTAATTCTTGTGCTACCGCCTAGTAGGACTCATTGCCTGATGCCCGATCAAGCGGCATCATGCCAAGGACCTAGGTGGTTTCTCATTCTGCACAAGAGGAGTTACCAGATTGACTCCTCTTATCATAAAGAATAGTTTCACCCTCTCTCTAGTTGATGGAGAGGAATACATTAGGAGGATCTCAATTTCACCTCCTCATTTTGATGTTCTATTGGGGAGAAGGTTGTATGCCGACCTCATATCAATTTTGCGCTGAGTTGGCGGAGCTTACAAACGATCAAAGTTCGGAGCTCAATTTGATTTACTTTATGTCATCCCACAAGTCAGCACATACAGAGAGAGGGTCAAGAGGCCTATCGGTATAGAAGTGAGAGAGAGGTATGCAAAATTGGGCCTCATGGATTTCTCCATCGGCCTACTTCATACCATCATATCATAATTATTCTATTGATGGGTACTACCCACCATAAGAGAGAAGCTCTTGCCCAGAGAAAGTCGGTGTTACCTCCACCACACTGATCCACACCTTTCCCATCATCATAAGTTCAGGTCCCGCCATCCACCATACCTACAAAGGCACATAATATAACATTCTAGGAGAAAAGCCCCATTGGTGATCTGGCTATGACCAAAGGGTCCCACTTCATCTACTCCACCGACTAAGGTGAGGGCGTCTACTCTACTCACCCACTTGCTTGGTGAAGAAGGAGTGGCATCCTTGTAACATCATTTTTGCACCACTCCACCACCATCGTGGTATAGCATTAGAAGGGGAGTTCTGAGTCCCATGGTAGTGGATCTCCCCAAGGACACCACTCCACCCACGAGCATGTCTCTTGGTGATCTGACCTGAGTGATTCTGATAGGTGGTGTTAAGTGCATCTCCTAAGAGCCCTCCACCTCTGGTGAGTGTTTGTCCCATGATACCACTCTTTAGATGAGATCGTCGCAGTACTTCACATAAGAGGGAGCCAGTGGTGCTCGATGAAGAGGATGTTAGATTAGTTTGATCCAAATAGGATGATCTCTTGGAGGACTCAGAGTCCATATGTTGACACTAGTTCCTCCTTGATCATGGTGAGGGTTTTGTTGAGGAAGAAGACACTCATTCAACCCAACACCTTCATTAAGGGTAGAGATGAGCATATAGTAAGATGGAAAAGTTAGACTTATTATCTAGCACTTCAAGGTCAAGCTCCATTTAAGATACTCCCCTGACCACCGGGTTGTTGCATGTTTTGGATCGAGTACATCTCACATGGACGATAGTGGCGACTTATAGGAAGGTCGAAGTACCTCCATGCACGAGAGATATAAAGCATATGGTGGAACATCAAGTGAAGGAAGCATTGGCCTGCTTCAGGTGCTCATCTGTTCCAAGGGTTGACCACTAGAGGAATTGATATAGTCCAATATCCAAGGGTTTTGTGCCAACTAAGATCTTTGATAGCAATGAACATATAGCACACTTTAGAGTGGATGTTGTAATCGGGTAGTGATGCACTTCTCTTGACTCTCTTCATTAGCGCTGATTGCATTGGTATATTGATTTTAATGGTTCAGTGAAGACTTTTTGAGTTGGAGCACCTCTTCATCAAGAGGTTCGGAACCAGGAGTAAATATGGGATACCTCATTGTGGCAACAAAATCAATGAGTCCTTGTTGATTATATTCTCAAGTGGTGGCACCGAGTATGAAATCTGAACCAAAGCTATCAGAATACATGCTATAGAAATTCTTCTCAAGAATATTTATTCATGGCGAGTTGTTTTCATGCTCAAGGGATTTACAATCAAAACCTTTGAAAAATTAATCAATAAGGAGGCTAGCCTACAAGGGAAAGCCAAACTGTTATCTTTTCAAGACCAATTGTTCAAGCCCAAGCTGCAGAAAGTAATCGAGATGAAGCTAGGGGTAGTAGTGTCAGTAGACAAAAGGAAGCAGCCAACCAAAGCTCAATATAAGAGACCTCATGCATAGTAACCTCCATTGTCACCTCCTCTATCACTACCTCATGTAGCATATTGTTGGTGCCACCACATCCTCCATAGTATACTTGGTACTCATATCCCGTGGTAGCTATTACCCACCTACTCTTGTTGATAGATTGAATAAGCCGTATTCATTCAAGAGGGAGGTAGTTAGAAAGATCTTTAACAATCTCTTAAAGAAACTTGACTTTCAATTACCTGAGCCCAAGAGGAAGATGTGGGAGTAATGATCCTAACTATTGCACCATAATGGTTAGTCATGTCTTGGAGGATTGTGTCACCTTTAAAGGCGGCTTGAATGACTACAAGTAGGAGCTATTGTTATCCCCAAGGAATACTTGTTAGAACAACCCTCCAATTCTGAGTAATTCTTGGGGATACTTGTGCTTCTCTTAAGATAAAAGATGGTTGGGATATTGCCTTATCCCAAACCTCTAAAAAAGTGGTCTCTAAGATCAAGAAGCTTTCTTTATAGGTGCCTGAAACAACTCAAACCTCCAACACCAAGGAAGGTTTTCAAGTTGCCAAAGATAACTTGAAGAAGGTGTCACCAGTGATGCTACCTTACTTGCGTGATAGCTGACATAACCACTTCCTCAGTCACTCATCCACCATTTACTACTCCTTCCTCCACTAGCTCCTCTTCTAGGAGAATTGTATCATGACAATATATACCCTTTCCCTTTTATTAGATTTCTATCATGTACCTCCATCTAAGAAGAAATCAATGAAGAAAACTTTCACTTACATCTTGTCCACTTACTCTAGATTTTATTCCTTCTCTCCAAGTCTACAAAATAATAATGATAACTCTAGTTCTCATTCTTCTTGATTTAGAAATGGATTTCCCATTTCTAAATCACATTTCACCTCTTGAGATTGATTTGGAGTCATCTCGATGATCCCATATAGAAGAAGTGGTAGGTATACCTGATGAGAAGGTAGAACTTCTTACAAATTCATCATTCCAAGAGGTCACTGAAGTTAACATTTGTAATGGCAAAGTTCTACCTCCTAAGGTGGCACCTCAGGATAAGAGTAAGCAAATCATTGGTTCGAAAGAGTAGATAGCCCCTCCAAAAGATGCTCCACCCAAGGATATGCTTGTGGAGGATCAAGCCAAGGTTGACTACAATGTCTAGCACATCTTAGAAAGTTGCCAGATAAGTTAAGCATATATGATGCCCTTTATCTTATCCAAAGAGATGAGTGAATCTCTGATCAAGGCTCTTCTTGATTCGAAGATATGCTTAGCCCGGTGGCTACTGAGGAGGTTTATTAGAGGACACTCTAGGAGTTGCATTTAGTGATGAAAACTTGGTTCTTGGAATGATCAAGCACAACCACCCTCTTTACATTACAGTGGATGTTGGAAGATACAAGATATCCAGAGTTCTTGCTGACCAGGGTGCATCAGTGAATATTATGAGTCTAAAACCATCACTTACTTGAGGATTGACATCTCTAAACTTTCAAAGAGAGGATGATGTTGAGAGGATTCAATGAACAAGAGAGGGGCTTTAGGCTCTATAGTGTTTCCATTAGAAGTAGATGATTGGAAGACTACCACCAAGTTTCATATTTATCAGATACATCTTTCAATGCTTTGCTTGGGAGACGTGGATACATGAGAACAACGTGGTTCCATCCTCTCTACACCTTTGAAGTTCATGAGGGGTGGGATTGAATACTACATGTTAAAGGAGATCTTAAGCCATTCAGTTCATGAGGTCGAATATATGAGGATGCATACTATCTCCCAAAATCAACAAGTCTATTCTCATGAACTTGGTGAAAGTTCAAAAATAAAAGAAAAAGAAAAAGAAAAATAAAAAGAAAAAAAGAAAAAGAAAAAGATAAGAAAAAAGAAAATGAGAAAGAAAATAAAAGAGAGTGAGGAATAGAATTGGAGGAGAAAGTAGAGCCTGACATTAGATTCCACCCACAGTTCTTTACTTCATTCAAACATATGGATAGGATGACTCGACATCCACCAGGCAGAGGAAGAGGCAGATCCAGAAACATGCCTAAGGATGGAAGACCTCCTTATTGGCCACCTAATAGAAGTTATGTCCTTACTACTAGGACTACACCTACTATCTATATAGACCTAGAATCTAGTTAGAGGATGAGTCATATATGATTATGCTAGCTAGCACTTCCAGACAATGATCCCCATGCAAGTGATAGTTGAGCAGAGATGAAGACCCTAAGCAAAGCATAAGTGTATCCAAGTCTATGTGAAATAGTGAGGCATCGGTTGGGAACTTTAGCTCTAACACTACTTTTCTCACAAAAAGTTGAGGGTTTGGTAGTTAAGGAAGCCCTAAGTCTTCCACAAATGTAAAGGTGCATAAGTTCTTTCTTGGAGCATCATCCTCAAGTCAAGAATGTAGAACTTGAGGATGATTCATATAAAGATTTAATAGAATTACCTTTTGATTGGTACTGTGTTCTTAATTTAGCAAAGAAAGATTAATTCCACATGCTTAAAACATAGGTCGATTACTTTAAAAGGTTATGGGACAATAAATGTAGACATTCACAATCAAGATCGAGACTAAGATTCAGTACATTGGGTCCAGTTGATGATGACCATTACTGCTTAGTCATCACTAACCATTTGGAATCTGATAGGTTCTTTTCAAATCATGCTAACTCATATGAGAAGGCATGCTTAGAAACTTCAGATGATCCAAGCAACTTTGAAGTCAAGGATGCACCGTCAGAGTTCAAAGTGGAGATCAGATCAACTATCGATGAACTCAAAGAAATCAACCTAGGAATTGAAGAAGATCCACGCCCAACATATATCAGTTCTCTATTGAATGAGAAAAAAACCAATGATTTAGTGAAGCTATTAAGGATTGCTTTGCATGGAGTTATGAAGAGATGTCTATCTCTTAGCGTCCATAAAACAATAGAACTTAATGCTAACCCTATCAAGCAGACAGGCATATTAGACATTGAACGACAAGTCACTTAAAATCAAGAAATTGATCGATGATGGCTATTAGAAGAAAAATATCCTACGGTTGGCCTGTGTCATAGTTAAGAAAAGAATGGCCAAATTCACATATGTGTTGATTTTAGGGATCTAAATAAGGCATGTGATGGATGAATTTCCACTTCTATACGAATTAATGGTGGACATCATCTCTCATGCGGTATTCTCTTTTATGGATGGGTCATCTGGCTACAACCAAATTAAGATGGCCCCAGAGGATGAAAGAAACACTGTCTTTCAAACCCCGATCAAAATTTATTATTATAAGATCATGCCTTTCGTCCTTAAAAATGTTGGTGCCACGTACCGGTAGGCCATGACTTGAATCTTCGATGAACTCATTCATCATCAAGTTGAATGCTACGTCGATGATCTTGTTATTAAAAGCAAAGAAAAGGAAGACCACCTCTTAGACTTAAGAGTAGTTTTTGAACGGTTAAGATAATACAACCTCAAAATGAACCCCCTAAAGTGTGCATTCGGAGTAACTTCGAAGAAATTCCTTGGGCTTGTTGTTCAACACTGTGGAATAGAAATTCATTTGAAGAAGATCAAAGCTATCTTAGAAATGTCACTCCCTAAAAGCCTAACACAACTCAGGTCATTCCAAGGGTGGTTGGCGTATCTAAGAAGCTTCATTTCCAACTTATTAGGAAGATGCCAAACATTCTCAGCACTTGTCAAAAGGGATGCCAAGTTCAAATGGGATGACAAGTGTCATCATGCTTTTGAAGACATCAAGCAATATCATGATAGTCTTAGCGACTATCCCACAAGCTCATATTATATGTTGTTGCATTAGACGAATCCCTTGGTGCTTGGTTGGTTCAAACCAATGATGAAGTGAAGGAGAACACTATCTATTATCTCAATCATCATCTAATCCCTACTGAGGCAAACTATTCACCTATTGAAAAGCACTGCCTTTTTCTTTTCCATCCCAAAACTACACTACATGCTTTCTCATAAGGTGAACTTGATCTCTAGAGTCAATCCACTAATATCTCATGACACAACCTTATCGGATGGTTGGTTGGTCCATGATTTTATCTCGGTTTGACATTTGTACCCCTCGTATAAAAGGACAAGCACTTATGGATTTCTTAGCATCATCCACTCCTTTTGAATGATGATCTCCCTGATGAACAAATCATGAACTTAGAGGGTATGGTACTCACCCATGGGAGATGTACTTTGATGGTGCAGCTTCCTCTCAAAGAGGAGACGAACCATAATTTACTATCCCAGGGAGGGTAGGGGTAGGAATAATTCTCCTAACTCCGGACCGTGATGTGATGAGATTCTCATATCATCTGTCCAATTCATGCACCAACAATGAAGTTGAATATGAGGCTCGATTGTGAGTTAGCCATTATACAGTATCAACATCTTTGGGGATTCTCAGTTAGTCATCAACCAAATTGTTCTAAAGCCTAAGCTCCATCATTACCAAGTATACCATGGAATTGTTGGCCCAAATCCTGAGGTTACCATCTACTAGATTCTCAAGGAGAGAACGTAGATATTAGCTTTCTAAAGTTGGCATGTCCAAAAGATGAGTCCATTCAATAAGGGTCCAAAATAGACAAGTCTTATCCCTTATTGATGCTAAACTCATCAAGATTCTCTCTTGAGAGGTTTGCCATTACCAAAAAGGATGAGTTAGGAGGCAACCATTCATGGATTATTTAAATATAAGCAAACTACCTCAAGAGAAATCACTAGCACAGGGTAGCAGAGCCCTTTTCATACTCTTGTAGGCGCATACCGTCATTGATCATTGTATGTGGTTATGTTGTTTGGACAAACATGAAGCCCATAGGATCATGGGTCGGAGCACATAAATCAAGATGAAAGCCAAGATCAAGAGACTAGGATACTACTAGCCTTCGATGATCATAGACTGCATGGATGTAGCTAGGAGATGCCACTAATGTCAGGTACATGGTGTGGTCCTACATCAACCTCCCAATATTCTACATCCTATATTGGCCTCATGGCCATTTGAGTGTTGGGGTGCTGACATTGTGGGCCCAATCGATCCTCGTTCTTCTAAAATCGATTCATTCCGCTACTACTACTTTTCCAAGTGTGCGAGGCAATCCCACTTAGAGGTCACACTCAACATGTGCTCCATTTTCAGAACCATGTATATAGGAGGTGCCTCGATGAATTATATCGATAAATGGCATTCAAGAGCACTAAAATCAATAGCTTTGCGGAGACATAACATAGATTGGAGGTGCTCTACCATACTATCCAAGGGAAAATGGGTTAGCGGCCTTCAACAAAACTCTCATCCAAATATTGAAGACACTAGATGATAATAAATGATGATGGCATGAATAGTTGGTTGAAACCTTATGGGCTTACCGTACCACATACTCCAACTCAATCTACCTTTCTCCTTAGTGTATGGGTCCAAAAGTTCTACCATTAGATGTCCAACTCCCATCACTAAGGATAGCATGGTGGTAAAACCAAGGAATAGAATGCAAAGTTGGTTAGAGCTTGAAGGTTTGGAGAGAGAGGGCATGCAAAACCTCAAGTTATATAAAGCCAAGATGATTCAAGCTCATAACAAGTTGGTCCATCCTAGAGCTTTTCAAGTAGGAGAGCTTGTTTTAATTCTAAGAGACCAATTGTTGCCCATCGAAAGATGGGAGGCAAGTTTGAACTTGACCCTTATGCCATAGAGAAGGCCTACCGGAGGATCTTATCAACTCATAAATTGTAAGGATGCTTCCAATCAATGGGCTCTACCTTAAGAAATATTATCCATAAATCTTGTTTGAAAATAATTATCAATAAAACTTCTTTTCATCTCAAATTTCATTTCTTATGTTAGAAGTATCTTTTGCTTGTGAATCTACTATGATGTATTTAGGGTAGGTGTAAGAGAACCCAAGCGGCATCCTATTCCCATTTTCATAACAAAAATAAATATATATCTTTTGTCTCAGGCTACTTTGATGTGGGAGAAAGCCCCTTGTGGCACTCACTCATTAGCTGCTCTAGGTCGGTTCTACATGCTACCTCGCTAGTATGTCACCCCAGTGGTAACTTGTTGGAGGATGTGAGTCCCCGTGCTTTCTTCCTAACTTGGCCATTGCAAACCAATGTGCACCTTGTTAGTATGGTAGATTTCACTATCTAGCCAGTGAGCTACCTCATGTTGACTTTGTTTAAGGAGATGTGATCCTTGCTTTCTTCTTCTTGAACTTGGCATAAAACTAGGTTGAGTATATTTGAGTTTTAGGGTAAGTCCCCTAGAGGTTCCTTTCCTCTTGACTACATTTGAGTCAATGTAAGTCCTCTAATGGCATTCACTCCGTAGTTATCCTAGGTCGGATTGCACCTATCAAGCCAAAGATAGATTATCACGTTAATCAGATCTACTTTGAGATGTAAGCACATGCCTTCTTTCTAAGCGATTAAAACTGAGCACTTTAGGTTGGTTGGTTATCTCCATGGATGTTGACCCACCACATGGATACACCAATCTTAGCAGTTGAGTCCCCAGCTTTAACTAAATAAGTGAAATAAAAATAAAAAATAAATCATTAAATCATTTAAATTGAAATCACCCAAGGTAAAATTTAAACAAATTCAAACTTCAAATTGAAACTTAAACTAAAGAAACTAGTAAGTCTTGCCACTGTCTTAAGCACACATTAGAATAAGTCACCACTTTTAGTGCCAAGCTAGCATTGTATGTGATGTTGTTTTTTATTTTATGATGTAATATTTTATACTAGATGTTAGTGCATGTTTAGTCCCATGTTGGATGTTATTCTAATCATGTTTTACTATGGGGTTGTGCAGTTCATTGTAATAAAATATAAATCGTTTGTTATTGTTTCTTAGCCTCTAAGCATAACTCAGTCCAATTAGCTTGGTTACCATGTGGAGTGCTAAATCAAATTATTCATATAATACTTGGGTTATGATTGTGTTATATAATATTTATTTTACAAGTATAGCTAGATTTACTTTTCCTATTTTTGATGTAATTTTGTATTAGGAATTAGGATTAGTGTTATGGGGGATTAGGATGAGTGGTGACCAGAAGGCTTAGTCCCTTGGGTGACCTGTGATGTCTGTGGAGAAAATCAAATCAAATGAAAGAGAAGGAAGAAATGAAGAAAAGAAGACCCCATAGCATGTATTATTTTTTGTAATCCGGGTTGTATAAGGGTTGAGCTCGGCTACCAATCTTTTTTCTTTTTGGGGTGTACGGCAAAACTCGATCGCATTGGCATTTTATTCTTTTATGGTAGTCTATAAAATTGTTTGATGTTGTGTTTAGATTATGTTAGACATATCATAGTTTCTTTATGTGATGCTTGAAGTTGTGGCTATATGGTGACTCTTAGGATAAAATTAATTTTTTACCCCAATTAATAACTCATAATAAAATTTTAAACAACTCAAAACCTCACATAAAGCCTAGAATTAAATCAATATAATAAAATTTTAAGCAACCCCTTAGCGGATGAATGAATGTATATGTCATGCATGTCATATTATTCCACTCTTGTTAAGAGGCTTCCATCTTTAGAGAATGAACAACCTATGGGAGCTTTGATAGAAAAACACCCCTTTCTCTCTTAATTTGGCCCATAATCAAATTTTGATGCATTTAGGCATATAAAATCCCAACATGTCAAAATAAATCAAAAGAATCAAATAAATTTGATAAAATTTGCAT
Source organism: Cymbidium sinense (assembly GCA_021442155.1). Taxonomy (NCBI): domain Eukaryota; kingdom Viridiplantae; phylum Streptophyta; class Magnoliopsida; order Asparagales; family Orchidaceae; genus Cymbidium; species Cymbidium sinense. The sequence continues at coordinate 40,236,658 of CM038218.1, forward strand.
TGACTAAGTCATGGTTTCCACCCATGCTCTAGCCTCTTAGATGAGTTTAAGGACTTAGCCACCAAATAAATCTTACCTAGCCATCTTGTAAAGCATAAGACTTTTACATGGATTTAAAGCGTAGGAGGGTTAGACGCCATAGATGGTAATAAGTTCACAAGTAGTTCATCCTCTCTTGTGGAGGTGAATCAAATACCAAAGCTTGACTTAGGTGGTGCCTTTTTATTTTATACCAAGGCTCTTAGTTTAGAATCGAGGTAGTTGTTTCTTGCTACAAGCATAAATTCTCCTCTTAGGCATTTTTAACCTTATGTTGTGAAATTATAAACTAACAATCTAATAAAATGTCAACTCAAATAATTAACTCTCTTCAAATTTCAAAAAAGAAATATAAGCCCAATTATTATTATTTTTTTGGGAACCCCAGGAGAATTTCATTAGAGGTTACAAGGTCCTTAGGGATAAACTCACTATTGCTTAAACTACAATCACCTAAGTAAATCTCCAATCTAAATGCATTAAAGCAAAAGAAAATAATAAAGCAATCAAAGATACAAATTGATTAACATAATAAGACAATGGAATATACTTTATAAATCATGACACTCACAGCAAACCTATAAGACAAGATAGAAGCACCAAGAATGTAAATAGAAAGAAGTTAAAGCTTAAAAATGACATAATGATAACGAAAATTGCATAATCAAATGATAGTAAGAGTTGCTTAGAAGGCTCCTCATTCACAAAGTTGGCAAAGGCAAATATGAGAATCAATCAAATTACATCACAAACTACTACCAAACCAAAGAAATTGAAATCATCAAATCAGCCAACAAACCATGCATCCATTTGATAAAGTCTTGATATCCTTAGTACTCAATATAATCAAAATTCTATAGATAGAAATTGAAAAGCAATGAAATTCCCATCAAATAAGACCATATAAACACCATGTCAATGAATTCCCAGCACCAATGCAAAGTTCATCATATTGACATTAGCCAAGCTCACATAATCATTGGATAGAGCATGATAAGTTTGAATGAATTAGTTAAGATCATCTTATGATCATTGTCTAACCAGGCAAAATATAAGAGGCAAAATTAAAAAATGGTTTTCAATCAAAACTAAAAACCAATAGTCAACCACATTGCCACATGAATTAAAGAGCAAAACCATCAGAATTAATTGACCCCATTCTAGTCATGTTTGAAAATAACTGTAAAATTAGGTAGAAGCCTACCCACAAACATTCAGAAAGATAATCGAGCAAAAGTTGATCATTTAGCAGAGCGAAATAAAATGATTCAAAAATGATAAAACCATTTGGATGAGCAATAACCCAACTATCTATAAAAGATAAACCATTGATTAAAGCAAAGAAATTACTCATGATCAATGTTCTCATCATAATGAGGAGAAATAATAACAAGAAAATCCAAACCTAATATTAGCAAAATAAGAAAAAAACTAGAGCACTTAACAAGGTACTCTAAGACCAAAACCAACAATGGAGATCGATATATTCCATTCATGCAAGAGATAAAGTAGACATGGGATTTCACAACACAAAATTGACAATAAGGAAGGTTGCAACCATTTGATGCTCAACATTCCTACCTTGAACAAAAGTAATTGACCAAGGAGCAAAAGTCAACAAAACTACTGGTGTCTATAGTTTATAGTAGGAATGAGCGAAAGTAGCAAAATAGGTAATGATCCCACCACAAGCCCCATAGAGATATATTAGCAAATAGTTGATGATCTTAGTCCCATTAATCAATTAAGGATAATGATAACCAGGTTGGCCAATAACCCAATTATGCATATAAGATAAACCATTGATTAAGTTCAAGCGAAAAGAATGATCTTCAAGATTTGCATGTTCCATCATAAATACAAATGGGAAGACAAGCATCCTAGATGATAGCACAAGACAAAGAAAAATAAAAGAAAATTTTTCAATACTCAAATTCAAAACCAATAATGGAACATTGTTATAGTTTTACACCCATTGAAAAGCAATCTTTAAGAAAAAAAGATATAAAATAGATAATAAGAGTTGTAATTCCCAAGTAAATAGTAGACACAAAGAAAGGAAATGAAAACCATTGTAATTCCAAACTTCCGAGCATAAACAAATAAACAAGATTAGCCTCTCAATCCATATCGAATAACTAAGAAATATCAATAAGTTGACCATAGAAAAACATAAGATACATAAAATGGATCCCATAATAAAAGAGAATTTTGAATGAAATAGAACAATGTAAACACAATGATCAAATAGATAATAACACAAACAATTGGAAATCAAGAATCAAAACAACCATCAATCACAAAAGCAATTTAATGAAAAATAACAAGCATTAATAACAAGACCTTTCATAATCATCCTTAATAAATGAAAATAAACTAAAAACCAAAAAGAGGCTAACATGAAAACCCATTCTAAAGACGACCAACAAAACAAATTATCTTAACAAGATAAAGATTATTGATTTAATCAAACATCTACAAGGATCTTAATAAAACAAATAATCAAGAAATTCCATCTCAAAATAGATCAAAAAAAATAATAATTCATAGATTCCACCCAAGCAAAGTAAAAGAAGCATAAAAAAGATAAGAAGTAATATCAAAGTTCTACAATAATAAAATTCATAAATAAATGTAAATATATTAAGAAAACTTTAAAAACAACCATGGCATAAAGAAAAGCCCCACAACAAGATAAAACCAAATCAAAAAAAATGGATTAAGTAATGGGGTCATTAATACAAACCAAGAAGATAAATATCAAAAAAAGGCCAAAAACCTCTTCATAAAAAATAAAATAGAAGATAACTCTAGAGATAAAAAAACATCACTAAGCTAAATCAAAGAGAATATCAATATAATAAGACAAAGATGTCAAAAGCTTATCATTGTCTAAAATCAACAACCAAGAAATCATCATAAATATTGCAACATAGTGAACACTAATACAATGCAGAAACAACATAGGTAACTAAGATGCTCAAAATTATATCTTTAAATAAAAATTAATGATCAAACTATCAAAATAAATATCTCCATCAATGATTAAGAAGATTAAATGAAACATTGATATTAAAATAACTAGGATTGGTGTTATAAAACCAATATATTACACATATTAACAAAATTTGAATTAAGTATGCACATAGCTCAATTATAAAGCAATTATATGATAGATTGGAATGCTTTCTTCTAGTATCATGAAATTTCTACTTTCCACTTTGAATTAAAATAAATCTCCTTGATCTCAAATTTGATTTTAAAATATCCTTTGATAGTCTTAACCATGAAATCACCTAATTTTACTTTTCAAGAGTATTCTTGAATTCTCATTCCTTATGATGTAACTATCTTGTCTACAAACTTAATGAAACTTAAAATAAACCCTACTTTACTTTTCCATATAAAGTAAAAAGATCCACAATATTCAAAGACCTATCATGCAGATCCTTATTAGGTGATTAGGTCCATTAGAATGGTGATTTCTATCTTTCTAGATGAAACATTCCTTATTCTTGTACAGATCACTTTAATAAATCTAATATTTGTAAATAAAAATAAACACCATAATGGGTGGTTTCATTTAAGTGTTTAGTTGATTTGGGTTGATTTTATTTTGATGATTTGTTAGGTTTGAATGAACATATAATTAATTACTAAGTTATAAAGAGAGATAAAATAGAAGAGAACTTCTCTTTCCTTCCCTATCTTAAGTAACTTCTAAAATAGAGTCATGTTTGCTTTTGTTTAGCGAATATTTTATTATGTGTTTTAATTAATCCTAAGTTTAGATCAACTCTAAACAAAATCTATTCAAAAATAAAGGCATTTTAGGATTAAGTAAAGTGAATTAATATCACAAAAACATCACTTCATTTTTTTTTCCCAACATGTATACATACATGCATGAATCTAGCATATCTATATATATTTAGCACACTTTATGATGAATGCTAAGTGTGTTATAGAAAATTTTAATGTTTATGATGCATGATTTTCATTAAGTAGAAGAAGATTTCTTTATCCATTATTCACATGATGTAATATGTATGAAAGGCATAAAATGAGGATTAGTTGTTAGCAGGGTTTAACAAGTCAAGGCTACTTAAAACTCAAACCCAGGTGCCACACCATTTTTCCTTAAATATAAGATGTAAAAGAAATGAATGGAAAAGAAAAGAAAGCAAAAGTTTGTATTTGTTTATTTATTTTGTTTATCAATTTATATGTATAAGTGTAGATGTCCTTCTTAGGTAATAGCATAGGAATGGACAGGAATAGGTTTAAGCAAGTGTTGTGTTCTTTTCAAATGAACAATACACTTTGTCAAATCCTATTCAAAACTATGCTAAAAGGAAAGACAAGGAAAGCCACACTATGCACGTCTTCATATTTATATCCATATGCAAGCTCATACATAATTATAAGTAGCACACTTTCAATTTTATGTGCTTGATTTATAGATTTTGAAAATAGTTTTTTGGTTAGTAGTGATAAATCCATATATTTTTACTTTAGCCAAAACATGCAATTTGACATAAAGAAAACATCTCATTTTAATTTGATTTTAAAAGCATGAATGCATGAAATCATATGACATGCACATTTAGCATGTTAGAAAGAACTAAAGTGATGAAAGCATGTAAACACATTCACCACAATTAATTCAAAACAATCTTATGAAATAAGAAAGCTTAAATAAAATCAAGTTATTTTTAAGGAAGGTTTGGTTTTGTTTTGAGTTTGCTTTAATTTGAGAAATGTGAGGTGAGTTTACTATTCCTAACCCATTCCCACATATGTTTGTTATTTCAATTTAATATTTAGGTGATTAGATCAATTTTATACTTTGGTTAGGTTAAGGTATGAATTTAGTGTGTACATTACCCCTTACCTACACCACCTTAGCATAGTTAATCAAATAATTATGAGCCAATGTTATGACATAAAACCACACAAGAAATTTAAATCAGTAATACACTTAGGAAGGAAAGGGCCTAATGCATCTGTGTCATGATTAATGATTAATTAAAATTTAAGGGTTTAATTAAGTAATTTCATAACCTCTCACATGTGAGCTAGATTTTGATTCCTTTAATTATACTTGTCTTGAACTAAGCATCTAAGATAGATTAATTGAATTTTGGAAAGTCTTTGAATTTTATGAAATTAATTAAGGGGTAATTTAATTAACCCTTAATTAAGGTTAGATTAAGGAAGAAAGGGGTTAAGGAATATCTAAAGGAAAGTATCCCAAAAATAATTCCTAGACCTCATATTCAATTAATCAAAAACTTAATTGACTCAATCAAATAATTAGATCACTAATTATACCCTTAATTAAGCTTAATTACATTAAGGGAGTGATTAAGAAATAAACTAGCAATTTCTCTAATTAAACTACCAATAAATCCTAAGAAAATTAGGGAAGGCAAGAGTCATCCTACTAATTATGCACAAAAAGATTCGGACTAATCAGTGGAGTAATTAGAGAGAAATTAGCAAAATAACATTCCCAATAAAACTCAAATCCAGAGAAAAGCTCTATTCAAAATTCATTGAAATCATCTTTAGAATATTTTATGTTCAATTATCTATCCAATGTAATTTATTTCATATTTTGCTGATTTTTCTAGGCTTAAATATGAATTTATGAAGTTTTCATGATTAATGAGATGATTTAATAGCCTAATTAAATGTTTAATCCCATGCATCGTGGCCCGCATGCGCTTTCCACATGATGCGTGATGGGATTAGATAAGTTATCACATCATAATGCCACATTGGCTATCTCCTCACCTATCCAATCAAGGATTGATGGGTGAGGTTAAAACCTCTAAAGGAATGAAATGTGGATCTGATCTTAATCACGACCATCCATCCAAAATGTGGATGGACAACCATGATCTATCCCATTTTATGGGAGGACATCGTCCATCTTCTAGGATGATCGAGCTCGATTGGATTGATCCCAAAACACCATCTAGCATAAAGACAAACATCCAATGGCTAGATTTGTATGGGATTAAAATTCACTTCATAAAGGACCAAACCATATTGAATTATTTAGTTTAATGGCTAACCTCACCGGAGGTGATCACCCATGCTCGATTCCCTTGGAGAAGCTTCGTGCAGTGGAGACGAAGCTTTGCTGAAGTTTTGAGGCTTTGAGATTGGGTAGATCCTCCTATGGGCCAACTCCTCTTGTACTTAAGCTCGGTCTTGATCGAATTAGATCCTCCCTTGCCTTTAGAGCTTGGGAAAGAGCCTGGGTGAATTTGATTTAGCTCTCCATGGAGCTTGAAGGAGGATTGATATGGAGTGTAGACTAAGTTGGATTTTAGTGGAGCTCCCTATTTTTAATATGAAAATTGAGAATTGCTTGAGAGAGAGCTTAGGGTACTGGAAATGGCTTCTAGCTTCCTCTAGCTCAATTTAGAATTAGATTGAAATGAATTAGGGGAGTATATCTCTCCCCTTGAGGATCGGACTGCATGAAGGCTGCCATTTTGATCCAATTAAGCTTATGCAATGGGTTTGTTAGGGTTGTTAGAGGTGTCCTTGAATTCAATTTTGGCCGAGGAGAGGAGTGGGTGAGGTGGCCATGTGCTTAAATCAAGTGGAGGGAGGATTCCATGTGGCCATTTCAAAGGTGGTGGTCGGTTTGGGTTTGGGGTTGGCTAACCCAAACCCATTGGGTCATGCATTAGGTCATTAGTGACCATTTGATCCACTAAGAGGATGCCAAGTGTCCATGAAAAGAAATTGACCAAATTCAAGTGGTTTGATTTTGGGTTACCCTATGGCCTAGGGGTAAAATGGTCATTTGGATTTCAATTTGAATATGTTTTATTATGTTTGAAAATGGGATAGGCCAAGTTTCATTGAATTTGGAGTTAATTTGATTCGATTTGGCTCATGTTAACCCATTTAGGTCAAAATGGGTCAACTTGGGTCAAGTTGACCAATTCGTAAAATTGGATCAAACCAAGGGTTGGTCAAGTTCATATGACCATTTGAAATGTTTTGGTGGCTTTGGTTTGATTCAGTTTGGTTTATATTTGGTTTTGGTTTAGTTCATTTTGGTCAAATGGGTCAAGTTGACAATTTGACCCATTTGACCTATTTGGGTTAGGTCATGGGTTGGTTCATGTTTGGCTGGTCATATGAAATGGATTGGTATTTTTGTTTTCAATCAATTTGGTTTATGTTTGAGTTCGGCTCAATATTACCCTTTAGGTTAAGTTGGGTTCAAGGTCAAGTTAGGTTCAAGGTCAATTGGGCTAGATTAGGTCTAGTTGGTCAATTGAGGCTTTGGTCAATTTCAATAATTATTTTGGAATGAACTTGACCCATTGGTTTCAATCAATTTGGCTTAGATCAAGTTTTGACACATTTTGACTTTTTAGATCAACTTGGGTCAACTTAGGTTAAGTGGCCAATTGGGCTAGGTTAGCTCAAATGTTGACTTGGTCAAGTTCAAACATTGATCATGAATGAACTTAGATCATTAGTTTCAATCAATTTGGCTTATGGTGGATTTTGTCTATATTGGTTTCATTTTGGCTAAGTATTGACTTGGTCAACCCTTAGGTTTGACTCAATTTGAGTGATTGATCATCTCATGATGATTGTTGATCATGATAAGAGGCTTAGGTGGGCTTAGTTCAATCCAATTTGGTTAAAATTAGAATTTGGCTTATAAAGGGAACTTTAGGTCACTTTGGGTCAAGTGAGCCTAAGTGGGTCAAATGCTTGGTCAAAGCTTGATTTCAGTTTGATTGAACTCACATATAGACTTATAATTGAAATATAAATCCATTTGCAAGAGATTTGAAATCAAATGGGTTTTGATTCATTTGACAATTTCTAAAGAGTGAACATGAGTTTGATTTAGGTTTGATCTTTGAATTGAGTTTTGATTTGATGATTGAAGTTTATATTTATATTTGGATTCATGATTGTAGGATTGATTGAATCATGAAGAGAAATCAAGGGGTTGGCTTGATTTGAAATTGATTTGGCTAAGTTCAAAATTTTCACTTGAAAGGCTTGGGTTGATTTTGATTGAATTTGAGTTTGATTTTGGAGTTAGTTTTGTTTTTTGTTTGAATTTATATTTCATTTATATATGTGAATATAAATGAGAATATAAATGGGTTATGAGAAAATTTCAGATTTGAAGTGATTTGAACATGATCTATAGCTAAGTCCTTAAGAGAAAATCAAAGTGACTTAGAAAGATTTTGAATTTGGATTTGATTTTGGAATTTAGTTTGATTGATTTGAATTTATATTTCATTTACATATGTGAATATAAATGAGAATATAAATGAGATATGAGAAAATTTCATGAATTTGAATTGATTTGATTTGATTTAGGCTAAGTCCTTGGAAATCAAGGACTTAGGAAATATTTGAACTTGGAATTTCAATCATAAGCTTCAATCATTTGGAATAGATCATGAATTTCAATCATGTGGAATTGATTTGAGTTTGGAAAAAATCAATTAATGTTAGAATTGATTTAGGTTTGATGTTGATTTGATTTGGAGTTTGACTTGAAGGAAGGAAGTGAGAATGTGGTTCAAGCTACAGGGTAGGAAAATTTTCTTAACACCTCTAAGGTATGATCTATTCCTATAGCTAACTCTTCTAAGTCTCTAGGGCTAGGTTGTGTCCACCTAATCTAGATGTGTCTTAAGACTAAGGATCTCTTAAAGTCTAAGAGGAGTCCTATGTCTAAGATGGAGGGTTGAGAGCTCATCCTAAAAATGAGGTCAACAAAGGGCCCAATAGGTGTGGTGTGACAAGGACATGCATGTATTGGTGTTGAAAAAGATCAACAATCGAAGATCACAAGCACTAAGATGATCTACTCTAACCCATGTGTAGAAGGAATTTAGCTTAGTGCAATGTGGACTTTACTTATGTCAAAGACATAAGAGAAGGAGGAATCCACTAGGGATAGAGTATGTGAACTTTCCACTAGGGAAGCAAGTTCAAGTCATCCACAAGGGATGAGAGGTTTGATTTGATTTGAGTCTCGCTAGGGAGAAATTTGATTTGTTTAATTAAGTTTCGGGGAAGAGGGTTGAATTTGTTTCAATTTGTTGTTTGTTTAATTGTGTTTATTTTGACTCCACGAGATAGAAAGTGAACTCTCCAGGAGGCAAGTTCAAGTCATCTCCAAGGGAGGAAAGTTGTGAAATCCGAGGATTAGAATTCTAAGTTCACTAGGGGACTAGAAAGACTTGCATCTCACTGAAGAGGAGCAAAAGATTTTTATTTGGATTGATTGGCCTTTTTTTTTTCATTGGATTTATTTTATATTTTTAGATTTTGGATTTTGAAATGGACCCTATTGGTTTATGATGATCGTCTGGTAGAACCAGAGGCCTAGACCTAACTCAATTTACCAATCCAAAAGGGGTAGTCTACTAAACACATAGTAGGACTAGCCAAAGGGAATGCCTTTGTGTGTAGATTGTCTTAGGAAGAAAGCATAGTAGACTTACATCCTCCAAAGTAGGGACCATTCTTTGGGTGATCTATTGGCAAGGCAAATTTGACCCAACCTAGGCTAACTATTGAGTGAATGCCTGGGGACTTAGATCTCAAAAAATAGTCAAGATTAATTTTTTTTTAGATTTGTTTGATGATGGTCCATTTTGCAATGGACTGGTAGACCATGAGGGATGACCTCGATTTCAATCCAAAGGGTAGTCTACCAACCAAGGTAGGACTATCCAACCAAAGGGATGCCTTTTGGTTTGCAATGATCAAGTCTTAAGAAGAAAGCATAGGGACTCACATCTTCTAGAAATAAGGAACCATTGGGTTGGGGTGATTGGTTGCTTTGGGAAATAAATTAAAATCTAACCTAGGGCTCACTATTGAGTGAATGTGGCTAGGGGACTTAGATCAGCTCAAAGATAGTCAAGATTAATTTCATTTTTTTAGTTTGTTTGATGGTATTTGCAATGGTGATTTTGACCTCAGCTTTATCAATCCAAGGGGTGTCGAACCATAGATCCAATCAAAAGAATGCCTTTACTATTGAAGAAAGCATAGTGACTATATCCTCAAAGTAGGGAGTTGATGGGATGACCCATTGGCAAAGATAACCAAACCTAATTTATTGAGTGAATGTTTACTTAAATTTAAAGATAGTCAAGATTAACTTCATTTTTAGTCTATTTTGATGGATTTCATTGGTTTATGATGGATCACACTGAGAAGGAGCTTATATCAGCCTAGACCTATCTCAGATTTACTAAACCAAATGGAGTAGCTTTCGATGGGAGAACTATCTGACCAAAGGACTGCCTTTCGATTTGTAATAATATATTTATGGGGAAAAAGCTCAAGCACTCACATCTTCCACTACAAAAGACCACTGGGGTGATCAGTTACTTTGGGCAATAAATTGAACTCGACCTAGGGTTGCCCATCGATTTGTGACAGTCATGCTAGAAAGAATGTGTCATAGTCTTTTATCATCCAAAGAGGAATGACTCGGTAACCAATTATAGATGAGCGACAGAGGGAAACTACTGAGATGATATCTCAACTCGTAGTGCAATTCTATAAGGAGTTGACACTTGCCCAAAAGAAAGGATGCCTACTTGGAAAAAGAAGCCCTTTGGGGGCTTAAATTCCTAATCCAGAAGCGAATTTTTGTTTATTTATTTAGTTTATTTTAACATGGACCCTATTAGTTTGTGAGGGATCAAAGAGAGAAGGATATCATATCATCTTAGATCTCAGATTCTTGAACCAAGGAGAATATTGCATCCGAACAAATTCTCCAACCACAAGGGTGGTTACCAAGAAAGGGTGACTGTCCAATCTAAAAGTAACCCATGTAGTGTCTAAATGGGGTCCCAAAAGATGTGGTCCAAATAGAATGCCTGCAGGGAGAGGGGCCGCTAAGGGCTTGATCTAAAACCATTGAGAATATGACATGGCTAGTCATAAATCAAATAGGTATTCGATGGCCAACTCAAGGAGAAAGCGTGGAGACTCACATCTGCCAAGAGTAGCGCATCCACAGGGTGAGTCGCTGTCAACATAGCTAACATCAACCAACCTAAGGTGTCTGTCAGTTTGTAATAATCAGCCTAGGAAGAAAGCTCGGGGACTCACGTCCTTCTATAGCAGAACTGATTGCTTGGATAGTCTATCTTCGGGTCGACATGTGCCATTCGACCTTGGACGACTACTGAGTGAATGCAGCTGGAGGAATTATATCAACTCAAATGTAGTCAAGAGGAAAGGAGCCTCTGGGGGACTTATCCTTAACCTCAGATATACTCGACCTAGTTAGATCATGATGATTAATTCAAGAAGAAAGCTCGGGGACTCACATCTTCTTAAACAAAATCAATATAAGGTAGCTTACCAACTGAGCAGTGAAATCTACCAAACTAATAAGGCGCTCATTGGTTTGCAATGGTCAAGTTAAGAAGAAAACTCGAGGACTCACATCCTCCAATAAATGACCATTGGAGTGACATACTAGCAAGGTAGCATGTAGACCCGACCTAGAGCAGCTAATGAGTGAGTGCCGCAGAGGGCTTGCTCCCACATCAAAGTAGCCCGAGATAATAGATATGTGTTTATTTGTGTGCTTGTGTTAAAGGGAATAGGACACCTCTGTAGGACTCTTACACCTAGCCTAAAACACGCTATGCATTTTGACGAAATGGTGCGACGGATGGCAAGAATTCCCACCAAGAAAAGATGTCACTTGGATTCTCTCACGCCAAACTTAATTATGCTAATAGAAATAGAATTCCTCTTAGGTTCTCTCACACCTATTCTAATAGTGCTGAAAAATGTGTTTGATTATGTTTGTGTCATGAAAGAGGGATAGGATGTCGATAGGGGACTCATACACCTACCCTAAACACATCATGGCAGATTCACAAGACAAGCAAATAATGCTTCAAAAGAAGAGAAGATTTTGATGAAAGGGAATTATATTTTTATTCTTTGATAGAATTGTTTTCAAACATGATTTTTATGGGTAATATTTCTTCAAATAGATCCCATTAATTGGAAGCATGTTCCCCTTACAATCAATAAGTTGATAAGATCCTCCTTGGTAGGCCTTCTCTATGACATAGGGGCCTTCCCAAGTGGGTTCAAACTTGCCTCCCATCTTTTCAATGGGGAACTAACATAAGTTCTCCTACTTGGAAAAAGACCTAGGGCAAACCACTTGTTGTGAGCTTGAATCATTTTGGCCTTGTACAACTGAGGTTGCGCCCAGTAGTGACTCTCCTCCAAACCTTGAGCTCCAATTACAATTTGCATTCTCTAGTGATCTTGCTACCCAATGCTATCCTTAGTGATGGGAGTTGAACTTCTAAAGGTAGAATGGCTTCACCCATACTAAGGAAAATGGGATAGATTGTTGGAGTTGGTATGTGGTGCGGTAGGCCACAAGGCTTCAACCAAGCTCATTCCACGCCACTTATTATCATCGAGTCTTCTTAGTATATTTGGATGAGAGTTTTGTTGAATATTTACTAAGCCATTTGCTCTGGTAGTAAATGGTGGAGTATCTCAATCTATAGTCTCTTCGCAAAGCTTTGTTGATCTTGGTGCTTGAATGCTGAATTACCATTATCGGATATAATTCATCGAGGCACCCAAACCTATATACAATATGGTTCCTAAAAAATTGAAGCACATGCTGAGTTGTGACCTCTCTGAGTGGAATTGCCTCCGCCCACTTGGAAAAGTAATAGGTGGCAGCTAAGATGAACCGATGACCCTTGGAAGAAAAAAGGATCGATTTGACCCACAATGTCGGTACCCCAACACTCGAATAGCCATGAGGCCAATGTAGGGTGTAGAATGTTAGGTGGCTGATGTAGAACCACACCGTGCACCTGACACTGATGGCATCTCCTAGTTACATCCATGCGATGTATAATCAATCGGTAGTATCTTGTCTTGATCTTCATCTTCATCTTAGATTGATGTGCTCGATAAACTGAATGTACTATAGTTACAATGTCATGGGCTTCGTGTTTATCTAAACAACATAATCACATCTGGTCAAAGGACCATCGATATAGGGTGTCATCAACGAGAACATAGTAGACAGCTCTCTGCTTCACCTGATGGGCTTGTGACTTTTCTTGAGATAGTTTGTCAGTGTTCAAATAGTCTATGAATGGTTCCCTCTAATTCAGCTCCTTGTCCTTATAAACAATGACATCCTCCCCTTTAAGAGAAAGTCTCTTGATGAGTTCAGCATCAATAAGGGACAGGACTTGTCTATTTTGGATCCTTATTAGAATGGACTCATCTTCATGCCAATTCGTTTGCTAAAGTTCTGCTTCTGCATTCTTTTGGGAACCTTGTAGATGGTAACTTTGGGAATTTGGGCCAACAGCTTAATGGTATACTCATGGTAATGATGAAGCTTGGGTTTGAGGACCTTGTAGGACCCGACAATCTGATTGATGATCAGCTAAGAATCCCCAAAGATGTTGATGCTCTTGACATTGGTTATGATGGCTGACTCCAGATCGAAAATCAAAGCCTCATACTTGGCTTCATTATTGGTGCAGGGGTTGGAAAGATAGTATGAGAATCTCATCACATGGTGGTTAGAGAACTATTCCCTATCTTTCCTAGAAAAAGATCATGGTGCTTCCCCTTTATGAAAAGAAGGCACCATCAAAATACATCTCCCATTGGTTGTCAACCTCCCTAAGTTCATGATTTGTTCATCAAGATCATTTAAGGAGAATCGCAGAAGTGGGTGTCTTTAAGAAATCCATAGTGCTTATCCTTTTATCGACGGAGGTGAATGTGATATCAAATTATGAGAGAATCATGGACCATCATTCCAACTGTCCGGATAGTGTTGGTCATGTCATGAGGTACTATAGTGGATTTGTTCTAGAAATCAAGTTCACCTTATGAGAAAGCATATAGTGTCGTAATTTTTAAGAGGCAAAGATTAAAGTTAGGCAATGTTTCTCAATAGGTGGGTAATTCACTTCAGATCAGATACGGGGTAGTAGAGCACTCTCCTTCATCATTGGCTTTGGCCAACAAAGAGTCATCCAATGCAGTAGTGTAGAGGATGAGTGGTCTACCCGAAATAGGGGCTACTAGAATTGGGGCTTCACCAAATACTGATTGATATCTTCAAAGGCATGCTGACACTTGTCATCCTACTTTAACTTGGCATCCTTTTGATAAGTGATGAGAATGGCTTGCATCTCCGATAGGTTGGAAATAAAGCATCTTAGATGCCAACCATCCTTGGAAAGATCGAGTTGAGTTAAACTTTTAGGGTGGCATTTCTAAGATAGCTTTGATCTTTTCTGGATCTATTCCTATTCCGATGTAGGACAACAAACTCAAGGAATTTCCATGAAGCTAATCCAAATGCCCACTTCAGGGGATTCATTTTGAGGTTATATTATCTTAATTGTTCGAAAACTACTCTCAAGTCAAAGAGATGGTCTTCCTTTTCTCTACTCTTAACTACTAGATCATCAACATAGCACTCAACCTGATGATGGATGAGTTCATTGAAGATCTGAGTCATGGCATGTTGGTATGTAGCATTTTAAGGCAGCATGACCCTATAATAATAGATTTGATCAAGTTAAAGTAGTGTTTCTTTCATCTTCAGAGACATCTTGATTTGGTTGTAGCCGATGTCCATGAAGAGAAAATTACATGAGATGAGGCAATGTCCACCATTAATTCGTATAGGAAGAGGAAACTCATCCTTAGGACATGCCTTATTTAAGTCCTTGATGCATATGCAAATTTGGCCATTCTTCTTCTTAACGACGACAGCTAACCGGGTAGGATATTTTCTTTCCGATGAAACCAGCATCGATCAATTTCTTGACTTCAAAATGACTTGTTGTTATAATCGCATCGTAGAAGCTTGCTTGATAGTTAGCTAGATCTATTGCTAGCTTATGTTTATGTCGAGATAATCCGGGCATCTCTTCATAATGTCCATAGTCCTTAAACTCATCAATAGCCTAACTAAGTCATTGGTTTCTTCTTCATTCAACAATGATGAGCGATGTGCGTGCATGGATTTTCTTGTCAGAGGTTGATTTCTTTAAGCTTGTCAATTATTGAATGGATCTCCTCCAAATTGGTGCATCTTTGATTTGGAGATCATCTAGATCATCGAGGTTTCTAAACACACATCCTAAGAGTTGGTGTTGTGTGAAAAAAACCTATCAAACTCCAAATGATTGGTAACAACTAGTAGTAATCACATCATCATCGAACTATCAATCCTAGTCCCTCTTGATTGCTTCCCCTATCTTGTTCCATAGCTTTTTAAAATACTCTAACCTGTGCATGGACCATGTATGAGGAATAAAACCTTTCTATATAAGATTATGAATACAAGGCGAGTAAAAGTCAAATGATAATTTCATTAATTCTTTAAATGAATCACCCTCAAGTTCTACATCAACTTCAGGACTTGAGGATGATGATCCCAAAAAGAATCTCTTCAGTTTCATATCACTGGAAGACTTAGGGGCTTCCTTAACTACTAAACCTTCAACTTTTTTGGGTGAAAGTGAGGTTAGAGCTAAGGTTCCCAATTGTTGCCTTATAGTTTTACATACATCTCATTTGAATACTTTGCTTTGTCTAGAGGCCCAGTTTTCATCATTGTCTGGATTGAAAGTCACCTCCAATGGAACCTGCTGAGAGGGGTTGGCTGGTATGCTAATCACATTAAACTCATCCTCTAATCTGGATTCCAAGTCTATGTGAATAGTAGGGGTACTCCTATGAACAACATAACCTTGTTGGCTAATGGCCAACGGGGTCTTCCACCCACTCTACCTCTTCCTCACATGGTGGAGGTTGAGTCATCCTACCCACATGTCCATATGAAGAATGAACTGTGGGTGGAATGTGATATGCGGCTCTATTTCTTCTTCAATTCCCCTTTCTTGTTCACTTGGATTTTCATTTTTCTTTTGCTTCTTTTTCTTTTTCTTTTTCTTCTTTTCTTTTCTTTTTTTGAATTTTGTCCAAGTTTCAAGAAAGGTGTTTTGAGGAAGATAGTAGGTTACATCCTCATAAATCTCAACTCTCTAATTGAAAATGGCTTTTCATCTCCTTTGACATAGTATTCAATCCCATCCTTTCTAAACTTGATGCACGATGGAGAGATGGAATATCTTATTCGATATATCCGGGGCCTAGAGAAAAGTGGTAAACAAAATTCAAATGATGATTCTTGGCCGGTCTTTAATCACCTATCTCCAAAGGTAACACTTGGAACCTAAAGCCCACTCACCTGTTCATTGAATCCTCTCAACATCATCCATCTCCTCGAAGTGTGAAGATGTCAATCCTCAAATAGGCAAGGTCTTTAAACTCATAATGTTCACCAATGCACTTGGATCGATGAGAACTCGCAGTATGAATCTATCCATGTCAACCTAATGTAGAGGGGTTGTGCTGTCCCCAAGAAGTCTTCATCTGAAAGTGATCTCACGAGCTTCTTTTGTAATGTGCCTCCTCACCAATTTTGAAATTTAAGCATATCTCGAGATCAGAGAGCCTTGATTAATGATTCCCTCATCTCTTTGGATAAGACAAAGGGCATTTATATATGCTTAGCTTAGATGGTAACTTTCTTAGATGAGAGAGGACATTGTAGTCCACCTTGGGCTGATCCTCATAAGCATATCAAGGGTGGAGCATCCATGGAGGGGCTTCTCGATCCTCTAAACTAATGACTTATTTCCCTATCTTGAGGTGCCTAGGAGGTAGAACCTTGCCACTATGGAGGTTGACTTCGGTGATCTCTTGTGGCAGGGTAATGGAAGGTTCTACCTGCACATCAGGCTCACCTATAGCTTCTCCTATGGGACCCTCAGAATCAGATGATTCCAAGTCTATCTCAAGAGGAGAACCCATAGCATTCAGAGTGAGAAAATCTAACTCTGAATCTAAAAGAGGAAGATCAAAATTATTATTGTTGTTATTTATACTTGAAGAGTTATCAAGAATAGATTCAAACAACCCATCAGAAGTGACATAGATGTAATTCAATCTAGCTTTATTCTTCAATTTCTTGGATTTGATTGGAGGTACAAAGTAAAAATCAAGTAAAGTAAGAAGGGTGAGGGATTTGATGCCCTCATCTGCAGATATAAGATGTCTACTAGTAGAAGAAGAACTAGCTGAAATAGGGTCAGGGTGGTATACAATGGTAGGCGGAGGTTGGACTCGATTGGTGATTGTCTTGGCTATGCATGTTCTTCTTTACTGAGCTCCCGCCTTCCTTGAGTTGGCACTAATAACTTGCAAACCTTCCTGGATGTTGGAGGTTTGAGCTGACTCTAGCACCTGCAAAGAAAGTTTTTTGATTTTCTAAACAATCTTTTTAGAGGTTTTGGATAAGGAGATATCCCAACCTTCTTTGGTTTTGGAAAGATACAAGTATCCCCAAGATTACCCTAATGGAACTGGATGGTTGTTCCATAAGGTATTCCTTTGGGATGACTATAGCATCAGCCTTGAAGCTATGTTCAAGCTAGTCCTTAAATGTGAAGCAATCCTCCAAAACATGACCAAGCATATGGTGGTAGGGGAAAAAGCCGATCTCCTAGGTTTGGGTAGCTAAAAATCAAACTTCTTTAAGAGGTTCTTAAAGATCTTCCTGATTACCTCCCTCTTAAATGAATAAAGCTCGTTAAGTTTATTCAAAAAAGTAGGTGGACCATAGCTACCTAGCAGTGAGTATGTGTACCGCTGCTGCTGATGATATGGTTGAGGAGGAGGCGGTATAGACCATGGCGGCTGTTGTGGCGGCCGGTAGGGCTGCCTCGGTGGTGGTAGAGGAGGTGGAAGCGAAGGATGCTTAGGTCATGGTCTCTCAGACTGATCTCTAGCTGGTTGTTTCCCCTTGTCCACCACTATCACTGTTCTCGATTTCTTCTCATATACCTTATGTGGCTTTGACTTAGGCAGCTGGTCTTGAAAAGGCAACTGTTTGGCCTCTCCTTATAGACTAGTCTCCTTGTTGATTTACTTCTCAAAAGTTTTTATGGTGAAGCCCTTAAGCATGAAGGTGATCGGACCATGGATATTCTTTAGAAGAATCTCAATGACATGCTATTCAGACAACTGTGGCTTGCATTTCATACTCAGGTTACGCTATCTGAGAATGAAGTCAATAAGGGACTCACCTAGGCGTTGTTGTGTTACAACGAGATCGCCCTTGGCTGAGCTCTAGCAAACCTCTTGATGAAGAGTTGCTCCAACTCAGCAAATGTCCTCACTGAACCGTTGGGAAGTTTAGCATACCAGTCAAATGCTATACCCACTAAGCTACTGATGAAGAGATAGAATAGTAAAGATCATCACCTGTTGAACAACTAGCAAATCAGCATGAAATGTGTAATATCTTTCGGGTTCCACTTGCCATCAAAACTCTTGAAGGAAGGTGGCATGAAACCTTAGATATTGGATTGCATCAAATTCCTCCGGGTAAGGTCTACCCTTTAGAACTGATGATCCTCCTCGGGCTTTAGCCAATGCTTCCTTCACCTGTTGCTCAACCATGAACTTGATATCTTTTTCCTCTATGGAGGTACTATCCACTACCTTCCTATACATGTTGGTTCTACCTTGCTCTAATGGAGGTAAAGTCTTGGCTGGGTCTAAGACATGCACCAACTCGCTAGCTCATCTATGGCGATTAACTCTTAGGGCTTATTTGAAATCTTCTGCTAACAAGTCCTCGAGCTACCTCACCATCTTATTTATTTGTTCATCTTTTTTTAATTGATATCAAAGGTGTTGGGTTGATTGGGTTATATCTTCCTACTCATCCTCATCACCTTCCATAGCTTCTTTGCTCTCGAGAGGGATCCTAAGTATCTGTGTAAACCCTCAGAAAATTCCCGATTTGTACTCCTTGAAGAAATGCACTCCGACTATCATTGAATACATGCGGGTGACACTCTAAGAGGCTCTACCATCATGGGTCAACTAGAGGCTCATCTTCTCCTCTCACGCACCCATGTAACCATCAGTGGTGATGGTGAAAGGATGACCACTATGCTTTGGGGTCATCATTCCTTCTGCACCTCAACTAAGGCAGAAGGTAGAGCAAGAGAGCTCGGCCTCACCATAGTAGGTGGTGTTGATGGGATGGGATCCCTTGGTTGTAGCCGAATCACCAACATGGTCCTCTTCTCCCCAAATGTGGCCTTCATGGCCTTTGGCAGAATTGGAGATGCTACAACATGAATAGGTGATGATGAACGGGGGTAAAGTGGTGTGGTGGGGACACCACTGACTCTCTCAGAATAGCTCTCCTCTTGTGATGGGTAGTCCCCGTAAGTAGAATACTATATGTGTGATCTACGTGGATAGTGCACCGATCAGGAAAATCAATGAGTGTGAGGCGCGAGCCTAAACCTCACCTCTCTTGACTAGTGATGACTAGTATGGGCCTCCCACGGCCCCTCTCCTAAATATGCT
Source organism: Cymbidium sinense (assembly GCA_021442155.1). Taxonomy (NCBI): domain Eukaryota; kingdom Viridiplantae; phylum Streptophyta; class Magnoliopsida; order Asparagales; family Orchidaceae; genus Cymbidium; species Cymbidium sinense. The sequence goes on from CM038218.1 coordinate 40,256,218, forward strand.
TCCCAGCTGAGATGATAACAAATCTCAAGTCAAATTGAGCCCCAGACTCAGATCGTCCGTAGGTTCCACCAACCTGGCATAAATGAGCGGAGGTGCATATGACCCCCTCCACACTGAGGAGGTGAAGCTGCGATGGAGATGGCAGGATCCTCTAACATTCTCTTTGTCAACCCAGCGATGGTACCAATTTTATCATGCAATTTTGTTCCTCCTTTGAGTCTTGGTGGGGAGGGCAGAGTAAGAACTAGACCTGACTTCAAAAGTAGGGGAGACAATCCCTGGGATTAAGGGAGTCTTACCCTTTGAGGGTGCTAATGAGAGAGTGCTAGCCCTCACTAAGGCAGCATGGGAAATAATCGGGTGCACTGGCATTGTCACAGACACTGGCACTGTAGGATCTACCACTGCCTTCCTCTTTAGTGAGGGAATATCAGAGTCCGAGGGGCATATCAATTTGAATGATCGGCTTCAGCCCGGTCACTATGCTCCTACTAACAGTGCTGAGGGGAGTGCCCTCACAGATAATCCTCGCCCTTCAAAACCTCATCCAAAATGAATGAGGTGGGAGTAATCAAAACAGGGAAGGCTGGCTTGATCCAGGGCCAAGTCCATCACGTGGGGAAAGGTAAACACATACTTGGGTGCAACCATTTCTGTCAACTAAAACTGAGACTAAATTGTAACTAAAACAGAAACTGTCGATGAACGAGAGTCTACAATGTTGAAAATAATTTTGGATCAGATTTTTGTTGATTTTGAATTCGAATTTTTAGAATTTGAACCATACTCAACATCTTGAAAGTGTTAAGTCGGATTCAAAATAGATTTAGATGAGATTTGAAATTTGGATTGGAAAGAGGAATTTTTGAATATATAATCCACTTTCAACAAATTTGAGTATGTTGAAAAATGGGTCCAAATATTTTTGAAGAGATGCTCCCATAGGTTCATATTTGAATTTTGATTTTGGTTTTGAGGACCCTTTATTTAACAAATTTAATATGTTAAGTAATCTTTTTGTTTTGGATTTGTGATTTTTTTGAATTTGTTCACTTAGCAAATTTGAGTATGCTACGTGAGATGTTGGAAAATAATTTCTTCTTCATTTTTTTGTTTGCTTTATTTTGTGAATCATTTTGTGATTTGAAAAGAGAAATGAAATTTCTCATTTAGCAAATTTGGGTATGTTAAATAAGGAAATCCAAGTATGTTTTGTTTTCAAAATTTTTGAAAATAGGACCCTTAGCAAATTTGAGTATATTAAGAAAATCCTAGTGTGTTTCTTTTGATTTTGATTTAATTTTTGAAAATAGTATTATTAGCTAATTTGAGTATGCTAAGAAAATCCTAATGTGTTTCTTTTTGAAGATTTTGATTTTGAAAAATAGAATGCTTAGCAAATTTGGGTATGCTAAGAAAATCCTAATGTGTTTCTTTTATTTTTGGACTTGATTTTGAAAAGTAGGATCCTTAGCAAATTTTAGTATGCTAAGGGATATCTAATGTGTTTCTTTTTTATTTTGATTTGATTTTGAAAAGTAGGATCCTTAGCAAATTTGGGTATGTTAAGCAAATCCTAATGTGTTTCTTTTGATTTTGATTTGATTGAAAAATGGAGACTTCACTTTAGTAAATATGGTGTGCTAAAATGAAGTTCCAATGTGTTTTGAAATTTTTGTGAAATGGAGATTTCACTTAGCAGATTTGAGTATGCTAAATAAAATTCCAAAAATGTGTTTCAAATTTTTTGTTTTTTGGAAAGGGAGACTTCATTTTAGAAAATGGGGTATGTTAGAATGAAATATGTTTTTGAAAAAATTTCATTTTTTTATTTTTGAAAAATAAGATTTCCATTTATCAAATTTGTGTATGCCAGATGAAAATCAATTATATTTCATTTTCCAAAGATGTATATTTTTTGTGTGATTATTGCTTTTTGGAAGAGGAAATCCCAACCTAATCATATATGAAATATGTTAAGTGGCATTTCAAAATAATGTTGTTTTATTTGGAAATGAAATTTTTATTCAATAAATTTGGGTATATTAAATGGAGATATTCATATGTGCTTTTTGAAAGTTTATTTTCTTTTTAGTTTTGTTTGAAAATGAAACTTCCATTCAATAAATGTGGTATATTGAATGGAGAGGTTCATATGTGCTTTTTTTGAAAAATTTATTTTTGATTTTGTTCAAAAATGAAACTTTCATTCAATAAATGTGGGTGTATTGAATGGAGAGGTTCATATGTGCTTTTAAAAATGTTGGTTTTGTTTGAAAATGAAACTTCCATTCAATAAATATGGGTGTATTGATGGAGAGGTTTCATATGTGCTTTTTGAAAATGTGAAAGTTTCAACTTAACACATGTGGAATTTCAAAGTTATGATTTTGCTTGAAGATGTAATATCCATTCAACACATTTGGATGTATTGAATGGAAAGGCTTATCTTCAAATTTTATGCTTTTGAAAACATGATTGTTAGAATTTTATTTTAAAAGTGAGGTCTTCATCAAAATGAATTGAGTGAAGAAACTCATTTATGCTTTTGGAAAATGTGATTGTTGGAATTTTATTTTTGTAAAGATGATCCTACATATAATAATCATAAAGATTATTGATGAAGATGATTTAGAAAATTTTGTGCAAAATATTTTATGTGCATTTTGAAAGAGTGCTTTTGAAAGCAAGATTTTATGAAGGATTTATTTTGTCTTTATTATTTTAGAATGAACCTTTCCTTACCACAAAATGGTAAGGAGGAAGTCTTTAAATTATTTTTATTAAACTTTTATTTTCACCCATTAGGGAACCCAACGGGGTTTTAAGACCAACACGAGGTGAGGTCCTAAAACCTAAAGATGTTGGCTAGCTTAACTTAAGGATGAAATAAGCTAAGTGCCAACGGAAAGAAAGATAGTCTTGGATTCATACAAAAGTACAAACCCACTATCGATACTTAGAGACAATGATCATTTACCAAAGATAGAGAGGAACCATTCCCAACGGAGTCACCAGAAGAATCTATGGTGAAATTATATATATACTAATTTCTAAAGAAATGTATACTTCCATCTTCAATCTATGCGGAATAAAATGAAGATAGAAATATACTTCCCTTTTATGCATTTTGACACCACGTAGATCCACAGATGTTCTTATTGAGGGTGATCAGGTATGACATTAAGAAGAGGTTTACTATCTCAAAAGATGGAAGTCACCACTCTACAATGGACCTAATGACCTCAATAAGGACTGCAAGGATGATTCACATGTACCAAAAGATTCTTCCCCACTTTACATGAAAAGTAAAATAGGTTTATTTTAAGTTCGTTAAGTTTCCTAAGGCAAGCCCATAGTTAATTACATCCTAAGAAGGGGATTTCTTAGAATACTCATTAAGGTAAATGATCATTGTCTCCAAAGATTTCAAAGGTAGGACTATCAATCGATTAGTTTATTTTAGAAGATCAAATGAGATTGATCAAAGAGAGAGAGTTATTATCAAGCCAAATAAAGATAAGTAGAAATGTCACATGCTAAAACCTAGAAGCCCCTTAAACTATCCTATGGTTGGGCTTTACATTTTTTGAAATTGATTTAATTTATTTGAGTTGAATTTTCATTTTATTTATAATTCCACAACACAAGATTGGAAATGCCTGAGGTGAGGATTTATACTTATGGCCCACAAAGGGAGAACCAATCTAACCTAAATCTAGGGAGCTTTGGTGAGGGCCAAAATACCACCTAAATCTAAGGCAAAATGGGTATTTGCCTCCACAAGAGAGGACAAACCACTGACCGCTAGACTTACAACCACGGGCCAACTAACTCCTCCTATGATTTTAAATTCATGTAGGCAAGTCATATGCTTTATGCAAGATAGCTAGGTTGTTATTTATTTAGAAAGAGACTAAGTCCTTAAACTCACTCTCTAAGAGACTAGATCATGTAAGTGCATGAAAAATGACCTATATATAATGCAAATCATATTACATTTTTTTTTGTACAATCATTTGACTCAGGCTTATAGGATTCATATGCCTAATGCATGAGAAGTAAAATTATGGGCAAAAATTAGCAAGAAGGGGGAGGTGTATTTCCACCATGGCTCTCAAAGGTCAAGCCAAGTTCTCTGGGAAAGGTGAAAGCCCTCCAATCAAGAGTGAAATAATATACTTTTATGCATGATGTTATAAAATAATACTCACTCAGCTAAAAGATTGTTAATTCTTTTATCTTGATTTTTAGCCTAAGCTTTAGGTGAGATTATGAGTTATTTTATTTTTAATTTTGAGTTGATAAATTTGGTAGTATATTTATTTTTCTTTAAGAGCCTAATCATCATACAGGCCATACATCAAGCAAGGAAGAAACTAGAAAAATATGTCATCTTAATGCACAAGCTAAATAAAACATCAAACATTTTATAAAGCTAACGCAAAAGAATAAAAGACCATTTATGGTCGGGCAGCACTGCACAAACTCGAAAAACAAATTGGGTTGTCGAGCTCTACCCTTATACAACTCGGATTACAAATGAATTAATTTACAATCCAGCAAAGAAATTCATGTTATGGGGGTCTTCATTCTTCTTTCTTCTTTCTTCTTTTCTTCTATCTCATTTCTTCTTTGGTTCCTTCTTTTGGATGGTTGGAATGTAGATGCTCCAAAGACTTTACATGATACATAAGATGTAATATTATGACCAATGCTCATCCCAATCCCCCATAACATTCATTCCAAAATTCTAATTATAAAATTATATGAAAAGGAAAAGTAAATTTAACTAACACCTGTAAAACAGAGATTAGCTAAACAAACCATACAAATTCTAAGCATATATATTAGACTTAGTACCCCACACATGGGTAACCAAGTCCACCTGACCTATTAGATTATGCATAGGGGTATAAGCACCTGCACAATAAAAGCATTTATATTTTTTTTTATATTATAGCACCCCTTAAGCACAATCCCCTGCAAAAAATAATGGTTAGACTAAGATCGTCATACCATCCATTTTACATGCATTCACCCTAACATACAGACTATAAATAATATATCACTAAACAAAATCAAACATCAAGCCAAGCATCATCTTAACCTAAAGCTAGAAGTAGTGACTTAACTGAATGTGTGTGCTTTAAAAGGCTTGTGTGGTATGCTTAGCTATGGCTTTAAGGTTTAGATTTTCTAAGTGTGAAGATGTTCAACTTAGATGGGTTGTTTCATTAAACCATTTAGTTGATTTGGGTTGATTTTATTTGATGATTTTTTTAGATTTGAGTGAACCTACAATTAATTACTAAGTTATAAAGAGAGGGAAAAGAGAAGAGAAGTTCTCTTTCCTTCCCTACCCTAAGTAACTTCTAAAATAGATTCATGTTTGATTTTATTTAGTGAATATTTTATTATGTATTTTAATTAATCCTAAGCTTATATCAACTCTAAACAAAACCTATTCAAAATGAAAGGTATTTTAAGATTAAGTAAAGTGAATTAATATCACAAAACACACATCACTTCATTTCTTTCCCAACATGTATAACATGCATATGAATGAATCCTAAGCATATCTATACATACAAATGGAAATGTTTAGCACACTTTATGATGAATGCTAAGTGAGTTACTTAAGAAAATTTGAATGCTTTATGATGCATGATTTTCATTAAGTAGAAAAGAGGGATTTCTTTTATCCATTATTCACATGCACATGTATATGTATGAAAGGCATAAGTGAGTACGGCATCATTGTAAGCATCAGGGGTGTAAGGTACAAGACCTAATTAAGACTACTTAAAGCCTCGTAACCCTAGGGTTGTCCAGACTAATATACTTCTTTCCTTAAATACAAACACATGTACAAAAAAATGAATGGAAAAGGAAAGATGCAAAAAAGTTTGAATTTTTTTATTTGTTTTGTTTATGCAATTTATATGTACAAGTGTAGATGTCCTTCTTAGGTAATAGCATAGGAATGGACAAGAATAGGTTTAGGCAAGTGTTGTGTTCTTTTCAAATGAACTATACACTTTACCAAATCCTATTCAAAACTATGCTAAAAGAAAAGAGAAGGAAAGCCACACTATGCACATCTTCATATTTATATCCATATGCAAGCTCATAAATAATTATAAGTAGCACACTTTCAGTTTAAGTGTTTGATTTATAGATTTTGAAAATAGTTTTGGATTTAGTAGTGATAATAGCCATCCATATTTTTTACTTTAGCCAAAACATGCAATTTGGCATAAAGAAAACATCTCATTTTTAATTTGATTTTTGAAAAGCATGAATGCATGAAAGTCATATGACATACACATTTAGCATGTTAGGAAAGAACTACAGTGATGAAAGCAAGTAAACACATTCACCCTAATTAATTTCTGAAGACAATCTTATGAAATAAGAAAGCTTAAAGCAAATCAAGTTATTTTTAAGGAATGTTTGATTTTATTTTGAGTTTGATTTAATTTGAAAAATGTTAGATGAGTTTACTATTTCTAACTCATTCCCACATATGTTTATTATTTCAATTTAATTTTTAGCTAATTAGATCAATTTTATGCTTTAATTAGGTTAAGGTATGAATTAAGTGTGTTGATTACCCCTTACCTACACCACCTTAGCATAGTTAATCAAATAATTATGAGCTAATAATATAACATAAAACCACACAAGGAATTTAAAACATCAATGTACCTAGGAAGGAAAGGGTGTAATGCATTTGGCTCATGATTAATGATTAATTAAGCTAAGGGGTCTAAGTTAAGTAATTTCATAAATTCTCTCACACATGTGAGTTGGATTTTGATTCCCTTAATTGTACTTAGGCTCTTGAATAGCTAAGCATCTACCCAAGATAGATTAATTAAATTCTAGAAAGTTTTAAAATTTTATGAAATTAATTAAAGGGGTAATTAGTGAATTAACCTTTTATTAAGGCTGGATTAAGGAAGAAAGGGGTTTTAAGGAATATCTTCAAGAAAGTATCCCAAAATTATTTCATAAACCTCATATTCACTTAATAAAAAACTTAATTGACTCAATCAGAGTGTTAGATCACTAATTATACCCTTAATTAAGCTTAATTATATTAAGGGAGTGATTCATGAATGAAATAGCAATTCCTCTAATTAAATTACCAATAAATCCCAAGAAAATTAGGGGAGGCATGAGTCATCCCATAATTATGCACAAGAAGTTTGGGATTAATCACTGAAGTAATTAGAGGGTAATTAACAAAATAACATTCCCAATAAAACCCAAATCCAGAGAAAAAAATACTCTTCAAAATTTATTTAAATCATTTTTAGAGTATTCTATGTTCAATTATCTATCCAATGAAATTTATTTCATATTTTTCTGATTTTTCAAGGCTTATATATGAATTTAAGAAGTTTCCATGATTAATTAGGTGATTTAACAGCCTAATTAAATATTTAATCCCATCGGCGCCACGTGGACCACTAACACGGCATGTGCTTTTCATGTAGCGCAATGGGATTTGATATTAAAGTTGTCACATCATAGCCATGTCAATGGCGCTGCTGCTTCCTCACCCATCCGATCAGATCAATACCGAGGTTAAAGCCGCAATTTTAAAGGATGAAATATGGGATCCTATGCATCTTAATCATGGCCATCAATCCAAAATACGTGGAGGGATGTCCTATTATCATTCCCTATATTTCCCTGCTGGAGAGGACATCCGTCCATCTTCTAGGGGATGATTCAAGCTTGATTGAGCTCAGATTGATCCCAAAACTTACCCACGCCATCTAAGCAGAATGGCAAACACATCCAACAGCTAGATTTTCTTGAGATTAAACTTCACTTCAAAGGACCAAACTATATTGAAATTATGCTCAGGTTAATGGCTAACCTCTGAGGTGATCACCATTCGATTCCTAGAGAAGCTTCCTAGGATAAGCTTGTTGAGAGTTTAGGGTCTTGAGATTGGGTGGGTCCTTCTAGAGGCCAACTCCACCTTATCTTGAGCTTGGTATTGATCAAGGTAGCACCTCCCTTGCCTTTGGAGCTTGGGAAAGAGCTTGGGTGAGTTCGATTTAGCTCTTAAATGGAGCTTGCAAAGGGAATTAGGTTGATATTGAGTGTATGCTAAGTTGGATTTTCAGTGGAGCTCCCCTATTTTCAATCTATGAAAATCGAGAAAATAGAATTTGGAAATTTCTTGAGAGAGCTTAGGGAGGCTAGAAAATGACTTCTCTAGCTTCCTCTTGCTCAATCGAATTAGGGACTGCTGAAATGAAATCAAATTAGGGGAGTATATCTCCCCCTTGAAGGATCGGACAACCATGAAGGAGCTTGCCATTTTGATCCAATTGAGCTTATGCAATGGATTTGTTAGGATATTAAAGGTGTCCTTGAATTCGATTTTGGCCAAAGGAGGAGTGGGTAAGGTGGCCATGTGCTTATACAAGGTGGAGGGAGGATTCCATGTGGCCATTTTCAAAGGAGATGGTCAATTTTTGGTTTGGGTTGGGTTTTGCTGACCCAAACCCATTGGGTCATGTATAGTAGGTTCATTATTGATCATTTGATCCACTAAGAGAATGCCAAGTGTCCATAAAAAGGAATTGACCAAATTCCAAGTGATCTTAATTTTGGGTTACCCTATGGCCTAGGGGTAAAATGGTCATTTGGCTTGGATTTCAATTTGAATATGTTTGTTATGTTTGAAAAATGGGTTAGGCCAAGTTTCATTGAATTTGGAGTTAGTTTGATTTGATTTGGCTCATGTTGACCCATTTAGGTCAAAATGGGTCAATCAATCAAGTTGACCAATTGGTCAAACTAAAGGGTTCATATGACCATTTGAAATATTTTGGTGGCTTTGTTTTGATTCAATTTGTTTTATATTTGGTTTTGGTTCAATTGAGTTCATTTAGGTCAAATGGGTCAAGTTGATTGTTGACCCATTTGACCTATTATTAGGTCATGGGTTGGTTCATATTTGGTTGGTCATATGAAATGGATTGGCATCTTTATTTCCAATCAATTTAGTTTATGTTTCACTCAATTGACCCTTTAGTCAATTTCAAGGTTAGCTAGTTGGGTCAATAGGCTTTGGTCAAGTTCAACAATCATTTTGGAATGAATTTGACTCATTGGTTTCAATCAATTTGGCTTAGACCAAGTTTTGACATATTTTGACTTTTTAGGTCAAGTTAGGTCAACTTGGATCAAGTGGCCAATTAGGCTAGGTTAGGCTCAAATGTTGACTTGGTCAAGTTCAAACACTGATCATGAATGACCTTAGATTAATGGTTTCAATAAATTTGGCCTATGGTGGATTTTGGCTAATTTAGGTTTCATTTTGGCTAAGTGTTGACTTGGTCAACCCTTAGGTTTGACTTAGTTTGACCCAATTTGAGTGATTGATCATCTCATGATGATTGTTGATCATGATGAGAGGTTTAGGTGGGCTTAGTTCAATCCAATTTGATTAGGATTAGAATTTGGCTCATAAGGGGTACTTTAGGTCACTTTGGATTAAGTGAGCCTAAGTAGGTCAAATGGCTTGGTCAAGGCTTGATTTGAGTTTGATTGAACTCACATATAGACTTATGATGGAAATATAAATCTATTTGCACGAGATTTAAATCAAATTGGTTTTGATTCATTTGACAATTTCAAGTTCAAAGAGTGAACATGAGTTTGATTTGGATTTGATTTTTGAATTGAGTTTTGATTTGATGATTGAAGTTTATGTTTATATTTGGATTCATGATTGTATGATTGATTGAATCATAAGAGAAATCAAGGGTTTGGCTTGATTTGAAATTGATTTGGCTAGCTCCAAGATTTTGACTCGAAAGGCTTAGGTTGGATTTTGATTGAATTTGAGTTTGATTTTAGAATTAGTTTTGGTTATTTGAATTTATATTTCATTTATATATGTGAATATAAATAAAAATATAAATGGGTCATGAGAAAATTTCATGAATTTGAAGTGATTTGAACTTGATCTAGGCTAAGTCCTTTAAGAGGGAAATAAAGGACTTAGGAAAGATTTTGAGAATTTGGATTTGATTTTGGAATTTGGTTTGATTGATTTGAATTTATATTTCATTTATATATGTGAATATAAATGAGAATATAAATGGGTTGTGAGAAATTTCATGACTTTGAATTGATTTAGATTTGATGAAGTCTTAAGGGAAAATCAAAGGACTTAGAAATATTTTCAACTTGGAATTTCAATCATACGCTTCAATCATTTGGAATTGATCATGGATTTCAATCACGTGGAATTGATTTGAGTTTGGAGAAAATCAATTAATGCTAGAATTGATTTAGGTTTGATGTTGATTTGATTTGGAGTTTGACTTGAAGAAAGGAAGTGAGGAATGTGGTTCAAGCTATGTGGCAAATATTCCTAACACCCCAAGGCATGACCTATTCCTATGGCTAACTCTTCTAAGTCTCTAGGCTAGGTTGAGTGTCCACCTAATCACTAGATGTGTCTTAAGACTAAGGATCTCTTAAAGTCTAAGAGGAGTCCTATTTCTAAAATGGAGAGGTTGAGGGCTCAATCTAAAAATGAGGTCAACATAACATTAACCCATGGAAAGGTCAATTGAATCCACGGGGATTTGATCCATCGATTATTTGTGTACTTTTATATTAACTGTATGAAAGGAGTCAAACTAAATCCACCAAGAATTTTTTACCCATCCTAGGTTGTTTGTCAGAGTTTTACTGCTACATTTAATCATGGAAGAAGTCAATAGTTTTAACTCTCAAGGGATTATTTGTATGACGTTAATGGAAAGAGGTTAAATATTTTGATTCTTGATATTGTGAGTATTACTAGACGCTAACTTTGTGGAGTAGAAAGTTATGACTATCCAAAGTTGTTTGTCAAAGTGTTATTCACGACGCAAGTGAGTATGTATAAAGTTATGACCTATCTTATTGTTTTAGTATTACTCGATGATATTTAACTCAGTAGGAGGTCAAATCAAAACATCTTCTGTACCAAAGTTGCTGGTCTTTCCTTTTCATGAGTATTATTGACTTGCTTCTCAAACTGATAATCAATTAGATATCCAGAATATTGATTTTGATGACCTTTTGAGATTAAGAGTTTCCCCCAATTTCCAATAAAAGCTGAAGGATCGAAGTTTGATGAATCTTCATTCTTCTTATGTGTTCATCGAGAGTAAGATTTTTTTCACCATAAAGGTGGAGCTATTTTGAACATAAAGTCAGATTATCAATCTTTGTGAAGATATAAAGGGAATATTTCCAGACGGCCAAAGCATGAAAACCAATTGCAAAGAATAAAAGTTTACTACTTTGTGAGAAATCCAGACACACAGATATTTAAAGAGAGAACAAAAAACTCCAAGATTTTTACATGAAAAAATCTCAAAAAGAAGGGAAAAAAATCATGGGGCCTAACCTAGTAAAAACTTTTCACTATATATCTGCTTTGGAGTACAAAGTTTAAGTTTTTCTAATAACGGGATTATAGAATTGTATGTGAGAAAGCCTGACAATGAGAATCAATCAAAACAATAAATGCCATAAAGATAGAATATATGGTTAGATGATCTGGTAGCAATCATAGTGATGATTGGTCTATATGACCATGGTGGTGGTCATAAGCGACCAATGGCTATGGTCGAGATGACGATGATCGATATGGTGGCCGACCTAATGATCGATGGTGATCAGGAGATCAAATGGTTGATGGTGACAAAATCAAGCGACGATGATCGGTGGTGGCCAATGGCGCACGGTATTAAAATGATGACTACGGCAAAGACCGCCGACTCACGATTATGCTTGGAGGTTCTTCAAGTCTCAGAGCTCTATCTTCTCTTTAGCTGTCTCCCCTCATGTGAAGAATGAGTTATTATTTATAGATTAGATGAGTGGTATTTCTATAAATACGTGCAAAATTCAAACCACTCCATCGGATGGCTCAAAATGATTCCTCTGATTATCTAATGTATTTTAAGTATTTGAATGCTCAAATAAAGTTAGAATCGATAGATCTTGGGCATGTTAGATCCAGCTCGTCAAGACGCTCGATTTGACTATAAACATTCAATATTCGAGAGTTATTTAGGAATTTGATTGATATCTCAAAATTTTTAATTATATTTTAAGCACTTGATCTAGGCTAGTCTCAACTCATAATCAAATTACTTTTGATTTCAAGATTCGTGTTTTTATTTATAGAGTTTTATATATCCTCCACGCCTCCTTGATCGATGTGGCGCCATGTTCACTCATAGTTGAAACAAAATCGAATGCCCTACTCAAGCACAATCAATAAAGTGATTCCCCAAGCGAAATAGATTGGTTATTTCTTCAACATGTAATCTCGTCGATTCGAGGCCGCAAAACATATGCTTTAAAAAAAAAAAAAACTCAGGGCTTTACGAATAATAGTATATTAATCATAATAAACTCAAAAGCTAATTTATTTGCTCGTTACTATAAGAAGTTTTTCACTTTTAAATAATGAATAATTTTAAACCCTCTCCTTTGAAATCTAATGCCAATCTGACTTCCCATATCTCAATCAAAGAGGAAAGTATCTCGGTCCTATTGAAGGCAGCGTTGTGGTGCTAAGATCAGGGCATCAAAGATAGATTGAGAGATAGGTCAAATCTTTGTCATGGTAGTGTGGCTCAACTTTGCAAAAAAGTCAGAGAGCACCAATGCTATTCCATGGTCAAAGATCAACGATGAGTTGGGAGACTTCATATTTAGATAGTTTTTATGTAGCTTTTTGTATGTTTTCTTCAATTCTCTTATGTGTCAGAGTAAAGGAAGAGCCCTACAGTGACTTAAGCGTGGAAAGTCTCCATATAAGTGTAATATGTACTATTTTCCTCTGTTTTCTTTCATAGTGAGTGAATATATCGGTGGTATAGCTCCATGATATTTTCCAGTTCTTAAAATTTTCTACATTAAATATAGTGTCTTCTATGTGATCAAACTTTAATTTCATTTAGTTTATGTATTCTCTTAAATATTCGAATTGATTTTTCATGTGTACACTATGATTGATCTCCCAACAACAACATTTCTAACATTTCAAATATTATTTTCAAAATTATTAACAGTGGAGTCGACAGCCTAGATTATTATATATTAGTTGTATATATATATATATGTTCTGCATTAAATATACAATAATTATATATTAATTATGTAGATGCATATAAGTTGTACATAGTCAGTACACATTTATTGTGTATTCTATTATATAGTTAATAATAAATAATAATTTTTCTAATTTATTGACGACTAGTCGGAATACTGCCTACCCTGTTTGCTTCATTATCGGATCCTCCTTTCATCTCTATCAAAATAAATCTGACGCTAGCATTTACCTGCTGATTAACAAAATAAAATAAAAAATAATATGTAATCAGTCAATAGCCTAATTATTAAGAACTTGAACTTTCAACTGATAGATATTGCATTTAAAGCTTATGAATTTATGATTAAATTTATTCAAATATTAAAAAATAAATATAAATAAATAAAAAATAATCAAACCAATTCAACTTTCTGCTGCATGAATATTTAATAAGCTTACAGAATAATAATAAAAATTTATTAGTTTTAAACACAGCTCATTGTCTTTTCTCTGAACACTCTTCTGCCAGACAGGGATACAGTTCTTGTTATGAACAGCTTATCATTTTTTTGGGAAAATAACTTATCATTGAGTTTTTTTTTTCCGAAAATCATTGAGTATCTTTCAGAAATCGAGACAAACCTGCTGATAGTTTCAGGAATCAGAGTGCTCGTTCTCTTGTAACAATTGAAGAACTAAAAATAGATTTCATGGAGATAGAACACTTCAATTATAAAAATATACTTTCATGAACGTGGCTGAATATCTCGTTATTTTGATTGTAAAATTATTGTAAAAAAAAGTTTTTTTATTCACATTCTACAATAATCATTATGATGGATGCATGTAAATTCATTAATGATTTATTATTTTGTAGTAGATTTATAACAAATATCTTTATTAATTATGATTGTGTTCACCAATGCTGTCATAATCGGACCGGCCGGTTCGACCGGTTCGGCCGTGAACCGGTCAACACGCAGGTCCGAACTATCAAAAAAATCGAATCCAGAACCACGCTCATGGAAATTGTCGGAACCAAAGAACCATCAAACAATGCCGTTCAAAAAATCGAACCATCTTTAAAGAGTGTTTTGGCATCTAAAAAAGCAGAACAAAGAGCTGACATGGCCATTACTAGATTGTTTTTTGACAGTTGTATTCCATTCAATACTTTAAATTCATCATTTGCTCAGAAAACTATAGATGCAATACTTGTTATTGAACCAAGTTATGAACTTCCATCATATCATGAGAGAATTAATTTATGAGGATTTCAGAAGAATGTAAACTTTAGTTTAATTGTAGCGTTGTTGAAACATGGTGCACTTATATAATGGACAGATGTTAAATAGAACATTAATTAACTTTTAGTTTATTAACTATGAGGAGTATCTTTTTAAAATTAATGCTTGATATTAAGAAAGATGATACAACTTTTTTTTCTTATTTGTCAAGTAGTTTGAGTGGATAGGTCCAAAAAAATATCATAATTTACGACCGATAATGCAAAGAAATTATAAAGATGGAGAGTTATCGAATTAAATATTTATTGGTCTATCAGGCAAAGACATGCAATTTGATTCTAAAAGATTTGGTTTACATCATATAGGATCTTGCTAAGATGAAGATAACAATTTTAATTTACAATCATTTTTTTCTATTGTCTTGTTAAGAAAAGACAAGGCATCGAAATAAGCTTTAGAGCTACTCGCTTTGCAACAACTTTTATTACTTTCAAAAGTATATATGATCATAAACATGATTTGTAAGCTCTTGCTACAAATAAGAATTATGTGGATTCAAAGTTAGCAAAAAATGTTAAATGAGAAGAAGCATCTTTTATCATCATGGATAACAAAATTTGGAATGATTGTTTAATCATGTCAAAAATAACATGACCATTAATAAGATTATTGCGAGTTCTTGATTCAGATGAAAAACCATCTCTTGGTTATGTTTTTGATGACATGTATATAACAAGAAAGACACTTAAAAGAATGTTTAGAGGTGTTAAAAGATTATATGCCATATATTTATATTATTAATAAGAGATGAACAACCCGCCAAGGTATCCACCACAGCTTATTTCTTAAATCAATATTTTCGATGATGAAAAATTAAAAAAATTAGAAGTTATGCAAGGATTAATTGAACTTATTGGAAATAAAGATATATGTCTCAAGCCTAAATTAGTAATGAATGAAGAAATATATCATAATTTAGAAAGTTTTAAGCGATTGCATTCACTATGGCCAAAGAAATGCAACTAAGTAAGTTTTTCTTAATTTTATTTATTTTTCATTGTATCTCATTATATTTTTTTGACATATTTTATATTTTTGAAGTTAATTAAAATTTTATATGCAGATGAATGGTGAAATATATTTGGTTCTTTTAAAATTCCTCTAGAAGACCCAATCTTGATGCCAAAAAGTGTCGAGTAAATTGAACCGGTCGAGATCAAGACATAAAATATCATTGAAAACTTTGAGACATCAGTTAAATAACTAAAAAGCTCTCAAATATGGAGTGTTTATAGTCAAATCGAGCATCTTGATGAGAATCAAAGCCAAGATATCATAATTCTTATAATTTGAGCATTCAAATACACAAAATACATCATATGATCGGGATCATTTTGAGCCCTCCGATGAAGTGGAGTGGTACAAGTTTTGCATGTATTTACAAAGACGCCACTCCTCCAATCTATAAATAGTCCTCATTCCTCATGAGGGAGGCCCAAGCAAGAGAGGAGAGAGCACTCAAAGATCCTCCAAGCACAATCTGCGCCACTCAACGGCGAACCACCGCTGGCCGCCATTGATCTCGCTGCCAATCTCTCGTTCATCATGATGACTTCTACCTGATTGTCACGTTTTTAGTGATTATTCCCTACATTTCTCGCCGATTGTTCCTCGATTTCTACCGATTGGCTTCACCATCATCTGCTACTACTAGTAATAAGCATACCCGACGTTGTCACATAGCCATTGTTCCTTTCTCATACACCATCGTAATCCCGATCGGAAGATATTGTACTCAAAAGATACATAAAGCTTTTAGGACTCCGTGATTTTTCCCTCTTATCGAGGTTTTCCACATAAAATGGAGTTTTATTGTTCACTCTTAAATACTGATGGATTTCACAACGAAGCTAAGGCGAAAAATTTTACTCTACCGCAATTGGTTTTCTAGACGCAATAGTTGGCACCATCTATGAATCGATTCCCATTATATCATCTTGTATGGGTTCCCCAACAAGATCAAAACCACCATCGAGATGTAGCATTTTAATCTTTTAAGCATGTAAGAATGAAGATTCATCAAACTGTTCCCCGATTTTGTCAAAATGGGGCAAATCTTAATCTCAAAAGATTATCCAAATCGATATTCGATATCTAATTGATTATCAATTGAGAAGCAAGTCAAGAATACTAATTAAAAGGCGGTTAAGGAGCAACTTTGGCTACAACCACAATGGATGTTTTAATCGACCTCTTCCATACGTGTTAACGCCATCGAGCAAAGATTCAAAAACAACCTAGATAGTTCAAAGGTGCTTGGACTTCCTGACCTCTTCCATAGGTTAACGCCATCGAGCAAAGACTCGACAAACAACCTAGATGGGTCAAAAGGTCCTTGGTGGACTTCCTACGACCTCTTCCATACGTGTTAACGCCATCGAGCAAAGACTCGACAAACAACCTAGATGGGTCAAAAGGTCCTTGGACTTCCTAATACCTCTTCCACACGTGTTAACGCCATCGAGCAAAGACTCGACAAACAACCTCGGATAGGTCAAAATCCTCATTCAATTCAACCTCTTCCATACAGTTAATGTCATCAAAGACTCACAAACCCTGAAATTCCCCGGATTTAATTCAATCTCTTCCACGGTTAACATCATCGAAAAGATTCTCGACAAACAACCTTGATAGTCAAAATCTCGGATTCAATTCATCTCCTTCCATATAGTTAACATCAAAAAGCAAAGATTCTAACAAACAACCTAGATAGTCAAAAGGTCCTTGGTGGACTTCCTACTACCTCTTCCATACAGGTTAACGCCATCGAGCAAAGACTCTGACAAACAACCTGATGGGTCAAAAGATCATTGGTGGACTTCACGACCTCTTCCATACAAAGTTAACGCCATCGAGCAAAGACTCGACAAACAACCTATAAGGGTCCTTGGTGGACTTCCTACGATTCTTCCATCGAGCAAAGACTCGACAAACAACCTAGGATGGGTCAAAAGGTCCTTGGTGGACTTCCTACGACCTCTTCCACACAGGTTAAGGTCATCGAGCAAAGACTCTGACAAATAATCTCGGATAGGTCAAAAATCCTCAGTGGATTCAATTCAACCTCTTCCATACAAAGTTAACGCCATCGAAAGCAAAGATTCGACAAACAACCTACAGTCAAAAGGTCCTTGGTGGACTTCCTACGACCTCTTCCATACGTTAACGCCATCGAAAGACTCGACAAACAACCTAGATGGGTCAAAAGGTCCTTGGTGGACTTCCTGACCTCTTCCATACAGTTAACGCCATCGAGCAAAGACTCGACAAACAACCTAGGATGGGTCAAAAGGTCCGGACTTCTGACCTCTCTTCCATACGTGTTAACGCCATCGAGCAAAGACTCGACAAACAACCTCGATAGGTCAAAATTCTCGCATTCAATTCAACCTCTTCCATACAAGCCATCAAGCAAAGACTCGACAATAACCTCGATAGGTCAAAATCCTCGCCGATTCAATTCAACCTCTTCCATGTGTTAACGCCATCGAGCAAAGACTCGACAAACAACCTCGATAGTCAAAATCCTCGGATTCAATTCAACCTCTTCCATAATGTTAATGTCAGGTAACACTGACAAACAACCTGATGGTCAGGATTCAATTCAACCTCTTCCACATGTTAACGCCATCGAGTCACACTCGACAAATAACCGGATAGGTCAAAATCCGATTCAATTCAACCTCTTCCATAGTGTTAACGCCATCTGCACACCGACAAACAACCTCAGATGGGTAAAAAATCCTCAGCGATTCAACCCCTTCCATACGGTTAACACTAACACTAACAAACAACCTGATAGTCAAAAATCCTCGGATTCAATTCAACCTCTTCCATAGTTAACGCCATCGAGCAAAAACTAACAAACAACCTCGAGTCAAAAAATCATTCAATTCAACCTCTTCAATATAGTTAACGCCATCGGTAACACTCGACAAACAACCTCGATAGGTCAAAGATCTCGGATTCAATTCAACCTCTTAAATATAAGTTAACGCCATCTGCAACACTGACAAACAATTTCAGATGTCATAATCCTCAAATTCTTCAACCTCTTCAATATAGGTTAACGCCATTGGTAACACTCGAACCTTGATGGTCAAACATCCTCGGATTCAATTCAACCTCTTCCATATTGTTATCGAGTAAACACTATGACAAACAACCTCGATAGTCAAAACTTTGTATTCTACCACACAAGTTAACGCATCAGTAAACACTGACAAACAACCTCGATAGTCAAAATCATCATCGTTGCTACCACCGCTACCACTGCCGGACACCTCACTTCGCCGAATCTTTGTCGCTTTAATTATCGCAATACCACGAATCTTCACCTTCGGCCACTACCATCATCGCTGATTATCCCCGCTGACCACTGACGATTGCCGCATGCCGAATACTTGCCGCTAGCTGTTGCCGCTGATTAACTCGGCCGCTAACCACTGCTAGTCACCACTGCTGACATTATCATATTATCGCTGATAATTTTCGTTTGCCACTACATTGCCGCTGACATCCCGCTGACCATTACGCTGGGCCGCTACATTGCCACCCCATCGGCTGCAACCACTGCTGCCGGTTACCGCTGCTGATTTACGCTGTTTTACTACTTTACTTTCGGCTACCACCATCGCTGGCTATTCTCCGATTACTGAGGGCCTACATTGACTACTGCTTGCTTTGCTGCCACACTTACGGCCTAATCATCGCTGCCGGCCACACTATTAAATATTTATCGGTACCGCCAATTATCAAGACTCATGGCTACCATATGCCGCTGATTTTCCTACCACTGAAGTCACCGCCACAAACACTGCCGGCCACCATCATCGATATCGCATCAATCTCTCCTCATTATCGCACGATCGCTTCAAACCGGATGGTCGACTTACACCTATTTCGGGGAAAATCGACAACGACGTAGTATCGCCTTTATCGCTTCCAAACCCGGACGGTCCGACGAGTTTGACGCTCTTCGAGGGAAAATCGGAACAACGACGTAAGTACTGCGGGCCTTGATCGCCTCCAAACCCGGACGGTCTGACGAGTCGGTGATACCTCTTCGAGGGAAAACCGAACAACGACGATGTACCGGCCTTGATCGCCTCAACCTGACGGTCCGGCGAGTCTTGACGCTCTTCGAGGGAAAAGCATGACGTATGTATCGCAGTCTGATCGCCTGCATTACCATCCGACGAGCTACTTCTTCGAGGGAAAACATAGAACGATGTTTGTACCGGGCCTGACGCAACGACCTTCTCAAGAAGGAGAGAAGGTGCCTCTCCTCGCCCTGGTTTTATAGACCCTTTAGA
Organism: Cymbidium sinense; assembly: GCA_021442155.1. NCBI lineage: Eukaryota > Viridiplantae > Streptophyta > Magnoliopsida > Asparagales > Orchidaceae > Cymbidium > Cymbidium sinense. The sequence goes on from CM038218.1 coordinate 40,275,978, forward strand.
GCAAAAGGGTAAAAGCATCCAAATCGCCTAAACCGTGCAAAACAAAGCAGGTGAACGGGCCAAAACGACGTTCCGTTTGAAGCCTGATGTAGGCGCACGCGGCGCATGGCATTTCGCTTATCCAGCCATTTTACCGGCCAAGGCTGAGCCTCACCGGCCATACCACACGAATTCAAGGCATACTACCTTCATAACCTCGCCAAGGTGGATTTTCGCCTTTACGACCTTCCAACCGGTCACGCTAGGTGGCTGGCGACGAGCCAAGAGCCCACCCATGGCTCACAGACGCGGGCTCATGGGCATGGTTCTTAGGCACTGTAGAGACTGGATGGGTCCAGAACTCAATGCGCCGACATACCTACACATATTTGTTACACTTCCGTAATCATAATCTGCTTACATGAAGATCTATTCTCAAAATATGGTTAATGGACGCAGATTTCGTTGAAGAATTTACTATTTTGAAGTACTTACACATATATTTTTTGATGATTGAGATAATATCATCAAAAAATAGCAACCGATATGACTCAAAAAATTCCTCTAAGAAGCACGAATCTTGATGTCGAAAGAAAGATGTAAATTGAAACCGGTCGAGATCAAGCACTTAAAATATCATTAAACTTTGAGACATCGCTAAATTCCTAAAAGCTCTCAAATATGGAGTGTTTATAGTCAAATCGAAAGGCCTTGAAATCTAACAAGCCCAAGATATCATAATTCCTACATCATTTGAGCATTCAAATACACAAAATACATCATATGATCAAGGGGTCATTTTGAGCCGTCCATGAAGTGAGTGGTACGTTTTGCATATATTAGAGACGCCACCTCCACCTATAAATAGCTCCTCATTCCTCATATGAGGAGGCCCAAGAAAGAGAGAGGAGAGAGCTCTAAAGATCCTCCAAGCACAATCGTGCCACCACTCGACTGTCGTCAACCACCGCCACCGCCGGGCCGCCGTTGATCTCGCTTATCAATCTCGATCTCCATCATGATGACTTCTACCGATTGTCGCATATTTGCTGATTGTTTCAGATTGCCGCATTGTTCCCTGATTTCACCGATTGGTTCGCAGCCACCATCATTCGCTACTACAAGAATCGCAAATCGTTGTCACATAGTTGTTCCTTTCTCATACACCAATTATGTAATTCTAGACGGAAGATCTTGTACTCAAAAGATACATAGTGGAAGCTTTTTGTAGGCTGTGGTTTCCTCTTTCGAGATTTTTCACGTAAAATGAGTTTTATTGTTCACTTTAAATACTTGCTGGATTTCACAACGGTTAAAGAAAACTTTAGCAAAACTTTTACTCTTAGCGGTTTTCCTTGGTTCTAGTGCTCTTAATTTACAAAAAGTTGGCTATTAGAATTTTAAGCCAAACTTATTCTTCTTCCGGATGTGAAAGAAATTAGAGTGTTTTCGAACAAATTCATACAAAAAGAAGAAATAATTTAGAACACCAGAGGTTTAATGATCTTGTCTATATTCGTTATAATCTTAATTTAAGGACCAGGTATATATTTTTTTTAAATATTTTATTATTATGCTATTGTTCTTAAGTTCTTAACTTTGATACTTATCTAAAAATTTATGTTTATTTGATAGGTTTCATCTTAAAAAAAGAAATTATGATCCATTAGATTATTCGAGTATTGAGACAATAGACTTTTGGATAGTTGATAAAGAATACACTCCTAAGTTAAATTATGATGATTTAGAGAATGAAATATATAAAGATGATGTCATTCATATTATTGAAGGAGTAAATATATCATCCAATATAACAATTAATAGTAAGTTAATCAAATTATACTTATGTTGATTATAAAAATGAAGAAATAATTTATTTTGTATGTGATTTTAGATACTAATGGGGTCATGAAGTGCAATAGATGAAAGACATGAAACACCGAACATGATATTTTAGAAGCTTTTGGAATTGATTGAGGAGACTTTGGGTAGCTTTTGATGCGGATCCTTTGAAGAAGAACATTTAGAGATGAATTTTAATATATTTGATTAGAATCAATTTCTTTTGAACTTATTTTAGAGATAAATTTTAATATATATTTGATGTTTTAGTTTTTATAGAAAATTTTTGGCTAAAGAATAAAGAACACAAAAATTATTGATACGTCATATATCATTTTTATTGAATTATTAGTATCTCAATTTTGTTATGACTTGATTTTTATTAGTGCTAATTATTAAGTTTCTACATCATAATTTATAATATCTTTCTGTAGTTAATTTCGTTTATATTTTGCTTGTATATTTTATATAGTTGATGCTAAATTACTAATTTTATTTTAATTTTAATTCTGTTTTAGATAAGCAATTTCTTTAAGCTCTACAATGGGTTATTTCAAAGAATTATCATGGCTACAAAAAAGTTAATTTTTATATATTAATGCATTTAACTTTAAAATTACAGAAGAGTTTTTTAGCGTGTGATTTGTATTTTATAATTTATTTCTCTCAAATTGCATATATTATATGATTATTTGATCATTTAAATCTCATTTAAATAATTTTAATATTTATTATATCATCCGGTTCGACCGGTTTCGGCTTTAAATCTTGAGCATATTTTTTTCTATGTATTTTTTTTACAACCTTGGTGTTCACTATAAATCTAAATTCTCTCTCTCTCTCTCTCTCTCTCTCTCTCTCTATATAAACACAAGTAATTCTCACAAAAAAAATATTATTTTAGAAAATTATATGTTTTAATTTTCATAGGAATTTTTTAATATTATTCAATTAGTTGCTGTTATTAGAATCCGATTCTCACTAAAAATACTATTTAAGAAAATTACTTGTTTACTTTTTTTTTTACGAAATTTATTAAAACCATTCTATGAGTTGCACGTTTAGCTCAATTGTTCAAAAACAACTTATTTTTGATAAATTGTAAGAAAAGTTGAAAAAACAAACTAACCCTTTTTTTTAACACCAAAACTGCATTCACGTTCTATCTCATAACTTTTTTTTTGTTTTTTTTTTTACACGTTCTATCTCATAACTTAACACATCATAAAACAAATAAAAAAAATTGAAGCAAATAAAACCTTAATATTAGTTGTCATAAAGTTAGTGATTCTGAAGCCAATATATGTTGGCAGGTCATAGGCAGCACATGGCTGTTGCTTCTGATCCCATCAATATAGTTTGTAATTTGATCCTCTCAAACAAGAAAAATTATTATCCATAGAATTTGAATATAAGAATATAATTTTTATATTTAGACTTTAATAATATGACATTAAGTAATATTTTGTTAATACATAATTATTATATATTAGCTATTAAAATATTATATATTAATTGTAAAATATTATATATTAATGTGCATATAAATTATATATTATCATATAATTAATATTATATTAATATATAATACTTCATAATTAATATATAATAACCCTAGACTATGAGAGTTCTCGTGAGGGAGAACGAGTAGTTGAATATAAAAATTATTACTTTATTCTTGGCCTCATTTAAAGACTAAAATTCTAATTAATTAAATACTTAGAGACTGTTTGGGATCAATTTTATTTTTTATTTTTTATTTTTATATTATTTTTAAAAATATGTTTATTTATAATATTTTTTATGTGCTTTTATTTTTTATTTTAAAAATAAATGATGTTATTTTTAAAATCATTCAAAATATTTTAAAAATATTTTGAGCATTTTTAAAAACAATAAGTACAATCAAATAAATTTTATTTTAAAGCAAAATAAAATAAAATAAAATAAAATAAAAACATACAATAAAAAAATAAGAAATAAAAATGATCCCAAATGACCTCTTAATATTCATAAAACTTAGACAACAAATTTAAATTTCTTTAGGAATAATCATATATTTTTTTTAATTAAGCCATCAACAATAACTTTGACCTCAATGGAGTTAAAATATGAATCAAATGGAACACTTAACAAAATTTATTTTCAGACCTTCGATTTCTCATAGTTAATTTAGCTATTGGGGAAATGAACTTTGATTGTAAGAATTATGCTTCTACCTCTTTCATAAAAGAGTATTACCTCTCCAATGTTATTTCTCACGCATTGAACCACAATCTTATTAAACATTCGCTTTTAATCTATATTACCACCACTCCCACTCAAAATCACTGCTTCATTTTTAAGAACTTAAAGCTAAAAGACCAATTTTTAACTCAAAGTCTTTTTTTTTTATATCTAGTTTCATATGCATTGGCTGCCATCAATGAATTTCAGACCTTCTAATTTTTATTCTCCTTAACATTATACTGTATGGAAAGCTGAAACACTTTCAACTACAGCTTTTTCTTGAGCAAAAGCTCTTTGTGATCTCAAAAAATAACAAGTAAAGACAACCCCCACTGGAAGCACTGCTTCAAAAAGTTACTGGGGATCTCAGACTACAGCATGATTTTATGCAAAAGAAGGGAAAAAGACCTCAGATTTCGGATTTTTTTTGGCTAGATGGAACAAAAAATTTATATAACACTCTTTCAAATTTTAATTATTCTTCTAAACAAAATAGATCTATATAAGGATTGAATTAAGTTTGCAAACGAAGGCAAGCTTTTCTCAACTTCAAGAAACAACAGTGAAAACAAAAAAAAGGTGAAATGCACTGAGCCTTATGTAAAGCGAACACCACAAGCTTGCAGAGAGTAAACAGAAAAGAAAATCATACAAAAAAGGAGGCAAAATTTATAGAGAAAACTGAAATCAAAACAAGAAATTTACAATTTAATTCACCACAACCATCGTCTTCCCACGAAATCTCAGACTTTCCATTCATATCTTCCATGTGTAAGCAATCGGACTGCGCACTTTGTGCTGTTTGTTGCTCCACGTCAGCCACCCAAACGCCGTCCTTCCGGTAGCCGGCGCTGACCGAGTTCCTCTCTTGGAGATAAACGTGACACTATACTTCAGCTTCTGCCCCACCTGTTTGAAGTAAAGACTCGAGGGCTTCACACTCACACCTACGCTCCCCGGACCGCCGACGCTCGCCTCATAAACCATCGCCGCAGCTCCAACATTGGTCAGCTCCCGGATGTAGCTCACGACCTTCGCTTTTCCTGTGAAGATGACTGAGAAGGAAGGGTAATTGAGATCGCCAGGACTTTTCAGCCGACGTGAGCAGCTAATATTGGCTCTCTTAGCAATCGCCTTGATGTGAGGGAGGCTATAATTCAGCGAGCACAAATACGCAATGTAGTCATCAGTAGTGATATCGTACGCCAAACCAGGTTCAAGTGCTTTCTGAGGATCCACATGGCCGGAGCCGTAGGCGAAAGGTGTCGCCGCCAATCCACCGGCAGCATCACGGACGTGACTCCCGGTGTTATCGCGGGTATAGGCGGTTGTCATCAAAGCAGACTTGATTATTGCGGGGCTCCAATCCGGGTGAGCACCCTTGAGCAGCGCTGCTAAGCCGCTGATGTGAGGGCAAGACATTGATGTCCCCGACATTATGTTGAACTGCGTTCTCCGGCCATCTTTTGGCATGCCGGTTGGCCCGACGGAACCCGACCATCCCGCGAGTATGTTGACCCCGGGACCTACCATGTCCGGCTTTAAAATTTCCGGCGTCACGGGGTTAGGTCCCCGAGAGCTGAATGCTGCCACTACTGGCGAGGGGCGGACACCAACAATCGTGCCTCCGAAGCGAAGAATTGCTTTTGGCTTCCGATTGGAGAATATGTATTTCCGTATTTTGTCGCCAGCTATCTTGCCGACGGCTACCGCTGGTAAAAGGTGACTGTCTGCGACAAGCTCCTCTCCACTCGCAGCGGTGTTGGCCAGGATCATGCCGACGCCGCCAGCATCTCTTACAACGGCACCCTTCTCCACGCGCGCGCTAACGCCGCGATCACAGAACACTACTCTGCCCTTTATATTCGAAGGATCAAGTGTTCCGGCAAGACACATTCGACTGGCGTTGCTCCGGTTGTCGTAAAAGAGAGGAACGAGTTTTTCCCCCATGCCTTCACCGCTATATAGAGATACGCCGGTGAAGCGATCGCCGGAGTCGAGAATGGCGTGCGCGGGGAAATCGCGGTCGATTGTGCCAGCGCCGATTGTGGCTATCCATGGGGCGGCGTTGGTGATGCTTCCCCACCCGGGGCCACTATTACCTGCGGAGCACGCGACGAATATTCCGCGCTCGGTGGCAGCAAAAGCGCCAACGGCGATAGTGTCGTGGAAGAATGGCGCAGTGCCGCCACCGAGGGAGAGCGAGAGGACGTCTACGCCGTCGGAGATGGCATGGTCGATGCCAGCAAGGATGTCGGATCCAAAACAGCCTGAGGCCCAGCAAACCTTGTATGCGGCGACGCGGGATGCGACAGCCATGCCGCGGGCCGTGCCAGGGGCGTAGCCGAGAAGACTGGCATTGGCGGCTGGGCCGCCTGCAGCAGTGGAGGCGGTATGGGT